>OZ018332.1:19252627-19287159 GCA_963969495.1 Ceratothoa steindachneri
ACCTGGAGAAATGTAAAGTAATGCACATTGGTCACAAAAATCCTAAGGCAGATTACAAACTCGAGAGCGAAACATTAACAGAATCAGAAATCGAAAAAGATCTCGGTATCTATGTCACAAACGATCTCAAGTTCACTCGACAGTGCGTCAATGTTGAAAAGAAAGCGCGGAAGATACTAGGTTATATAAAGAGACAAATCACTTATAAAAGCGATACAACTGTAATCAACTTGTATAACGCCCTAGTGAGACCCCATTTGGAATACTGTGCGCAGGCTTGGTCACCCTCCTTCAGAAAAGACATTGAAAGATTAGAAAGAGTTCAGGCCACAGCTACTAAAATGATACCTTCGTTAAGAAATTATAGTTATGAAACACGAATAGACAAGCTAAACCTTTACAAGTTGGAAACTAGACGTGTACGAGGCCAGTTGATTCAAGTATATAAAATACTAAATAGAATTGATAATGTGGATTACTCAATCTGGTTCGAGTTCAACAGAAATGTAACAAGGAATAACAGTATGAAGCTAATCCCTCCAAAATACAAATTGAATGTATGCGGTAATTTCTTTTCGTATAAAATAGTAAATATTTGGAATCAGTTAACGGAAGAGGTCGTTTCGAGCCCCAGTGTCGAGGCGTTTAAAAGGAGGTTAGATAAAATCATAAAAACGCTTACATACTAAAAACATAAGATTACACTGAAAATAATTAGATTAAGAATATTAAAAGAAAAATAATAATGTAGAAATGCATTTCTGCTTTCCTGTCGAAATTCCTGTTTGTGTACTTTTTTTTCTAGCACAGCGGGTATCTTTTCATCTTTCATTGCCCGAAAGATCGGGCGGGAGAGGTGGGAGGGGAGAGCCTTAAACTTTACTATACTATTTTATGACGAGTAGATTGAATAGCAATATTAAATGAGTACCTCCTCGGTATGGACTAACTTAGTCTTCTGAGGTACTATCTTTCCTTGTAACTCCTTGTAACACTCTCTCTCTCTCTCTCTCTCTCTCTCTCTCTCTCTCTCTCTCTCTCTCTCTCTCTCTCTCTCTCTCTCTCTCTCTCTCTCTCTCTCTCTGACGCGAGGCTAGAAGAGTGCGAGGCAGTTGAAGACTCTTGGAACAGTTTCAAAACCACATTCATGAGTCTTCAATCGCGTTTCATCCCTCTGAAATGCCCCCGTCGGTCGTCTGTTCAACCAAAGTGGTTTAATCGAGAAATCGGCCAACTGCTTAGGGAGAAGAGAAATGTGTACCGGCAATCGAAGATCTCGGGTGACTTTGACGAATACCGGAGGCTAGCCAGGAGAGTGAAGTCCAGCATAAGGGCGGCTAAGCGGTCTGAGGAACTCCGAGTGGCGAGACTCAGTAAAGAGAATCCCAAGGAGTTTTTTGGATATGTGAACAGCCGTAAACCAATCCGTCGAACGATTGGCCCTTTGAGGAATGAGGAGGGGACATTAAAGCATTCAGATGCAGAAAATGCTAACCTCCTCAACGACTACTTCTCTTCGGTGTTTACTGAAGAGTGTGGTCCCATTCCCCAGCCCACGGATTCCTACTCGGGGGAAAAGCTGGAGGCAATGGACTTCACCGAAGGAGAAATAAAGAAAAAGATCGCTGACCTAAAGACGAATAAGTCCCCTGGACCGGACGGGTTTCTACCCAAGGTGTTGAAGAAAGTGTGCGATGAAGTATTACGACATCTGTGCGCTATCTTTAACATGTCAATCCGGACCGGATGCGTTCCTAGAGACTGGCGTGAGGCGGAGGTGACTCCGATCTTCAAGAAAGGATCCTCCAGCCATCCGTCAAACTACCGACCTATCAGTCTGACTTCGATAGTCGGTAAACTCATGGAAAGCATGATGGTGGAGAAAATAACGTCGTTTTAGAGTCAAACCTGCTACTGAGGAGTTCCCAGCACGGCTTCCGAAGGCAACGGTCATGCCTGACGAACCTTGTAGAATTCTTCCACTTCGTTTTCAGCGAGCACGATCGGGACAAGGCGGTGGATGTGGTCTACCTAGACTTTCAGAAAGCCTTTGATAAGGTACCACACCGCCGCCTTCTCCGGAAAGTGCGAGCGCTTGGCATAGACGGAAAGGTAGCCGGCTGGATCGAGAACTGGCTAAGTGGCAGACGGCAACGGGTGGTGGTGAATGGACAGTCTTCTGAGTGGGTGCCCGTTACTAGCGGGGTGCCTCAAGGTTCTGTCCTGGGACCACTACTATTCATCATCTACGTCAACGACATGGACGGTGGCATGGTTGCCAAGATTTCCAAATTTGCCGACGATACCAAGCTTGGTATGAACGTGGCAAAGGATGGAAATACTGCCCGCCTGCAGGAAGATCTTGGGAAGATTGGGGAGTGGTCGGACACGTGGCAAATGCCTTTTAACGTGGGCAAATGCAAAGTGATGCATATCGGCCACAGAAACCCCCAATCTCAGTATATCCTTAAGGGCACTGCTATGGAATCCACCGACACTGAGAAGGACTTGGGTGTAACAATCACTAGTGACCTCAAGTTCTCGAAACAGTGCATTGAGGCGGAGAAAAAGGCCCAAAGGATGCTAGGCTATATTAAGCGCCAGTTTGGTTATCGGAACCAGGAGATTGTACTGTGCCTGTACAACTCACTTGTCCGACCGCACCTGGAGTATGCCGTACAATTTTGGAGTCCTTCATTGCGAAAGGACATCGCGAGATTGGAACGCGTACAAGCCAGGGCAACCAAGCTGATTCCCTCTATCCGACATAAATGTTATGAGGATAGACTAAGGGAGTTAGATATGTTCTCGCTGGAAACCCGTAGACTGCGTGGTCAGCTCATCGAAGTCTTCAAAATACTTCGAGGGTTTGACAATGTTTACTACCGGGATATTTTCACACTGAGTGAGAACAGAACGCGCAATCACGGCTTCAAACTTGAACTGAAGCGTTACAACCGCAATCTGTGAGGAAACTTTTTCACCTACAGTATCTGCGGTAAGTGGAACGCACTTCCAATGGAAGTTGTCAACAGTGAATCTGTTGACCAGTTCAAGTCAAGACTAGACAAAGTCTTGAAAAGTGGCAGTTTAGGGACGCAAAACAATTGAGCAGCCATGTGCCCGCTCAATTGCTAGTCCAAAGGTACCCTCTTTGAATGGACCGTAAGGTCTCCTAGGGTACTTACTTTCCTTGTTACTCCTCGTTACTCTCTCTCTCTCTCTCTCTCTCTCTCTCTCTCTCTCTCTCTCTCTCTCTCTAAAATTACCGAATGGTCTGAGAAATGGCAAATGCCATTTAATATCGACAAATGCCAAATCCTTCAGTGCGGAACAAAAAACAAAAAATACACCTATACAATGCAAGGCGGCTTAATAAACACAACCCCGCAGGTTAAAGATTTAGGAGTAATAATTACAGAAAACTTAAAAACATCAAACCAATGCGCAGCTGCTGCAAACAAAGCTAACACAGCACTAGGATTTATAAAAAGAAACTTTACTTATAAAAGCGAGGAGATAATTATGCCACTATATAAAAGTATTGTCAGGCCCCATCTCGAATACGCTGTACAGTTCTGGGCCCCTTACTTAATAAAAGACATAGATAAATTAGAAGCTGTACAACACAGAGCGACAAAACTTATCCCGTCAGTACGTAACAAACCTTACCACGAGAGGCTAAAAAAACTCAATCTATTTTCCGTGAGAAAACGAAGACTAAGGGGGCAGCTTATAGAGTGCTTCAAAATACTTAAAGGATTTAACAACGTTAATGCCAATAACTTGTTCACACTGACAGGGGAGTGTCCCACCCGTGGACATGATTCAAAACTTCAGGGTAAAAGAGCCACTATGGATGTAATAAAAAACTTCTTCACTTACTCGATTATTAATGATTGGAATAATTTGCCAAACGCAGTAGTGGACAGCAGAACTATAGATTCATTTAAAATGAGATTAGACAAACACTTAACAAATATTGGAATTGTTTAGCATAAGCTACAAAATAAAATAATATTACAAAAATATAACTCTTTCAGGTTTATGTAAGTGGTTTTCATATTCATTTCATTTAATTACTATTCAATGCAAATTTCCTTCAGGTACTGTCTTCTTACACCTGCAAGGTACTTTTCCCAAATTATTTCATGTACGGCTTTTGCCGGAGGGAGTGGAGGGTGGGGAGAGCCTAAAACTTTTCTATCCTTTACTTCTACTATTCTATGTGTAAGTGGCAGTAGATTTAAGGCCAGATCACCTTAGTCTGGGCCGTAAGGCCCGTGTGATCTGTGTATCTATGTAACTCTATGTAACTCTCTCTCTCTCTCTCTCTCTCTCTCTCTCTCTCTCTCTCTCTCTCAACACAGCCACCTTGTCGTCGGTGAGAGAGCTTGCGTGATCTGCCTGAGTTAAGCTAGCTAAGCTGGGGGACTTTTAGTCCGGTAGGATCACCCATGCCAGTAAGGTAGCTGTAGTAGGATCCAGACTAAGGGTTGTCAAACTTCTCTACCACTTCTTTGATGCGTCTCCTTGCATCCCCCTACCAACCCATTCGATTCTGTTAGTACTAAGTTTCACCAACTCTCTTCAACTGTCAAAAAATCAATACAAAAACCCAATAACAAAAAAAAACCTTCATCTCTATTACACATAAGTTGTTTATTAATAAGGGCCTCACCAGCTCCCTTATGCCGCGTGAGAAGAGAGGCTTTGGAACCTCTTTAAATAACGCCTTGGAGCACTCATAGGTTACAAGAGACTGAGATTGAAGGGATCTTAGGCGTTTGGGGTACGATTAATGGAGAAATGCTAGGTACCCCTTAAAAGCATTCTCCTAACGTGTAATTGCCTGACCAGCTCCCTGTGACCGCTACTTGGTGAATAAAGGCTCAACTGATCTTTGGAGAGAGAGCTTTTGTGCCTTGCTGGTTGCCAGATCAGCTAAAGATCTCGGATGAAGTCGTGGGCACTTAGCTTTACTATTTGCCTCAAGTCTGGCCGTTTTTAGTTGATTAGTAGGGCTTAGTAGGAAGACAGTTACACCTCAAGCACCCCTGTCGAAAAATCAGAGAACCAGTTCACTGGGGCTCTCGTGCTGCTCAGTTGGGAGCTGCGGCACGATTGGGGACGTCCGGCCCAGGGGAGACCTTAGGGTTGGTGTGCTTGATCAAAGGGTTTCTGTTCGCCGAACGACCGAAAACCTCCTGGAAATAGGCGGATGAGATTAGTGCGAGAGAAAATCACAACCAAAAACCCCTTTTTTAATGCGTATGGTCCGAGATTTTTGCAAGATGGCGAAGAAGAATGGTCCTTCGTTTCGAAAGCTAACCTGCAAAATATGCAAAGTCTATAGATGGAGTGAAGACTTCGGGGGAAGGAGTTGCAAGGAACTCACAGATGGCGTCAGTGTCTGTGACTTCTGCGAACTCGAGAAGCGCCTGGGCGAGAGCATCGCTCAACTGAGAGAGGAGAACTCCCTCCTTAAAAGGGAAGTTCAACTCTTAAAAACAGAGAGATGCAGATGCTCAGGCGAGAAGGCTCCGGACGTCCAACAGCCGATTTCTTCTGCTGAAGGGCTTCCTCAACGAGCCAAAAAGAAGAGAAGAAAGAAGAGAAAGTAGAAATAGAAGAAGAGAAAGTAGAAAGAGAAGAAGAGAAAGTAAAAGGAGAAGAAGAGAAAGTAGAAAGAGAAGAAAAGAAACTGGAAACAGAAGAAGAGAAAGTAGAAGCAGAAGAAGAGAAACGGGAAACAAACGAAGAGATAGCAAAGGAAGTCAAGAAGAAGAAGAAGAAAAAAAAATTAGAGATACAAGAGGAAAGCGGCAAGTCGCCTCCGAAAGGAAAGACTAAGTCGTCCGCAGTCAAATGTGCAAGAGTCACCCTTATTGGTGATTCTCAAGCACGGGGTCTGAAGCCCCTGCTAGCGGCCCGCCTTCGCACAAGCGTTAAGGTGAGCTGCATCCCAGGTTGTGGGAATATGCAGGTAAGAGCTGAGGCCGAGAAGTCTCAGATTTCAGAGACTTCAGTCGTTGCCCTTATGGTAAGTGGCAACGACCTCTACCTCAGAGGAGGTAGGGTAGGCCCTACAGGTGAAATTATGAGGACAGTTATGGGCGCTGTCGACGACTGTGGACTGAAAACCCGCAGACGCGTCGTGGTGGGGATGCTCCCGAGGTGGGGTCCAAGCCGGACTGCCCACTTGAGGAACATGTCGCTAAACAGGCGCCTTGCAGACCTCTGTACGGCTGAGGGTGTCTTTTTTGTGGACCCGTACGCCGTGTTCTATGGTAGAAAAGACCTCTACCAAAGGGACGGGGTGCACCTCTCCTTTAAGGGCAAGGCGTTCCTAGCCAACCTCATCCAGGATGTCGTGGAGCGCACCCAAAGGAGTGTCCGGCCCATTGGGAAGGCGGACGTACGCCAGTACGCCCGAGTCACTCCCCAAACAACCTTCTCGGAGGTTGTTAAAAATGGTGCCACCACGACAAACAAGAAGCCGGGAAACGGAAGAGTATAGGGGGTCCTACATTTTGGGACTCCCTGAAGGTTCTTCTGTTCAATGCGAGGTCAATCAGGAACAAGTTTCCTGAGCTCTGTGGCCTCGTAGCGACGGAAGAACCCGAAATGGTAGCCATAACAGAATCGTGGATAAAAACGTCAAACCGAGACTTTGAAGGCGAATTCACGGTTCCTGGCTACCAACTCTTCCACAAAGATAGGCCAGACAGAGAGGATGGCGGTGTAATGTTGTCTGTCAAGGATACAATCAAATCTACGAACTCCAACGTTATATCCGACCACGAGCTCCTAGGCGTTGACCTAGAGATCGGTCCTGCCAAATACAGGACCCTGCTGCTTTACAGACCCCCTTCCCAACCTGTTGAGAAGGACAGGGAACTGTACCAGCTGCTGGGTGAGCTGGTTCAAGGCAGAGTGTGCATCGTTATGGGCGATTTCAACAGCCAAGTTGACTGAGAAACCAGAGCAGCCTGTGGCGAGAGCGCGCTACTCCTGGAGTTCGCCAACAACGAGTTCCTCACTCAATGGGTCAGAGAACCGACGAGAGGAGACAATATCCTCGACTTGGTCTTCACCTCTGAGGATGATATCGTTGAGGATATCTCTGTAGGCGAAGAGCTCGGTGGCAGTGATCACCAGCTAGTTAGATTTAGCGTCAAGATCCCGAAGGTAAGGTCTGTTGCCAGTCAATTAAAGAAACTTGACTTGAGAAGAGCAGACTTTGCAAGCCTTCGAGCTGGACTGACTGACGTGAGGCTAGAAGTGTGCGATGCCGTTGAAGACTCGTGGAATAGTTTCAAAACCACATTCATGAGTCTTCAATCGCGTTTCATCCCTCTGAAATGCCCCCGTCTGTCTTCTGTTCAACCTAAGTGGTTTAATCGAGAAATCGGCCAACTGCTTAGGGAGAAGAGAAATGTGTACCAGCAATCGAAGATCTCGGGTGACTTTGACGAATACCGGAGGCTAGCCAGGAGAGTGAAGTCCAGCATAAGGGCGGCTAAGCGGTCTGAGGAACTCCGAGTGGCGAGACTCTGTAAAGAGAATCCCAAGGAGTTTTTTGGATATGTGAACAGCCGTAAACCAATCCGTCGAACGATTGGCTCTTTGAGGAATGAGGAGGGACATTAAAGCATTCAGATGCAGAAAATGCTAACCTCCTCAACGACTACTTCTCTTCAGTGTTTACTGAAGAGTGTGGTCCCATTCCCCAGCCCACGGATTCCTACTCGGGGGAAAAGCTGGAGGCAATGGACTTCACCGAAGGAGAAATAAAGAAAAAGATCGCTGACCTAAAGACGAATAAGTCCCCTGGACCGGACGGGTTTCTACCTAAAGTGTTGAAGGAAGTGTGCAATGAAGTATCACGACATCTGTGCGCTATCTTTAACATGTCAATCCGGACCGGATGCGTTCCTAGAGACTGGCGTGAGGCGGAGGTGACTCCTATCTTCAAGAAAGGAGACCGTAACCAACCGTCGAACTACCGACCTATCAGTCTGACTTCGATAGTCGGTAAACTCATGGAAAGCATCATGGTGGACAAAGTGACGTCGTATTTAGAGTCAAACCTGCTACTGAGGAGTTCCCAGCACGGCTTCCGAAGACAACGGTCATGCCTGACGAACCTTGTGGAATTCTTCCACTTCGTTTTCAGTGAGCACGATCGGGACAAGGCGGTGGATGTGGTCTACCTAGACTTTCAGAAAGCCTTTGATAAGGTACCACACCGCCGCCTTCTCCGGAAAGTGCGAGCGCTTGGCATAGACGGAAAGGTAGCCGGCTGGATCGAGAACTGGCTAAGTGGCAGACGGCAACGGGTGGTGGTAAATGGACAGTCTTCTGAGTGGGTGCCCGTTACTAGCGGGGTGCCTCAAGGTTCTGTCCTGGGACCACTACTATTTATCATCTACGTCAACGACATGGACGGTGACATGGTTGCGAAGATTTCCAAATTTGCCGACGATACCAAGCTTGGTATGAACGTTGCAAAGGATGGAAATACTGCCCGCCTGCAGGAAGATCTTGGGAAGATTGGGGAGTGGTCGGACACGTGGCAAATGCCTTTTAACGTGGGGAAATGCAAAGTGATGCATATCGGCCACAGAAACCCCCAATCTCAGTATATCCTTAAGGGCACTGCTATTGAATCCACCGACACTGAGAAGGACTTGGGTGTAACAATCACTAGTGACCTCAAGTTCTCGAAACAGTGCATTGAGGCGGAGAAAAAGGCCCAAAGGATGCTAGGCTATATTAAGCGCCAGTTTAGTTATCGGAACCAGGAGATTGTACTGTGCCTGTACAACTCACTTGTCCGACCGCACCTGGAGTATGCCGTACAATTTTGGAGTCCTTCATTGCGAAAGGACATCGCGAGATTGGAACGCGTACAAGCCAGGGCAACCAAGCTGATTCCCTCTATCCGACATAAAAGTTATGAAGATAGACTAAGGGAGTTAGATCTGTTCTCACTGGAAACCCGTAGACTGCGTGGTCAGCTCATCGAAGTCTTCAAAATACTTCGAGGGTTCGACAATGTTGACTACCGGGATATTTTCACACTGAGTGAGAACAGAACGCGCAATCACGGCTTCAAACTTGAACTGAAGCGTTACAACCGCAATCTGTGTGGAAACTTTTTCACCTACAGTATCTGCGGTAAGTGGAACGCACTTCCAGTGGAAGTTGTCAACAGTGAATCTGTTGACCAGTTCAAGTCAAGACTAGACAAAGTCTTGAAAAGTGGCAGTTTATGGACGCAAAACAATTGAGCAGCCATGTGCCCGCTCAATTGCTAGTCCAAAGGTACCCTCTTTGAATGGACCGTAAGGTCTCCTAGGGTACTTACTTTCCTTGTTACTCCTTGTTACTCTCTCTCTCTCTCTCTCTCTCTCTCTCTCTCTCTCTCTCTCTCTCTCTCATGGAAAGCATCATGGTGGACAAAGTGACGTCGTATTTAGAGTCAAACCTGCTACTGAGGAGTTCCCAGCACGGCTTCCGAAGGCAACGGTCATGCCTGACGAACCTTGTAGTATTCTTTCACTTCGTTTTCAGTGAGCACGATCGGGACAAGGCGGTGGATGTGGTCTACCTAGACTTTCAGAAAGCCTTTGATAAGGTACCACACCGCCGCCTTCTCCGGAAAGTGCGAGCGCTTGGCATAGACGGAAAGGTAGCCGGCTGGATCGAGAACTGGCTAAGTGGCAGACGGCAACGGGTGGTGGTGAATGGACAGTCTTTCGAGTGGGTGCCCGTTACTAGCGGGGTGCCCAAGGTTCTGTCCTGGGACCACTACTATTCATCATCTACGTCAACGACATGGACGGTGACATGGTTGCGAAGATTTCCAAATTTGCCGACGATACCAAGCTTGGTATGAACGTTGCAAAGGATGGAAATACTGCCCGCCTGCAGGAAGATCTTGGGAAGATTGGGGAGTGGTCGGACACGTGGCAAATGCCTTTTAACGTGGGCAAATGCAAAGTGATGCATATCGGCCACAGAAACCCCCAATCTCAGTATATCCTTAAGGGCACTGCTATGGAATCCACCGACACTGAGAAGGACTTGGGTGTAACAATCACTAGTGACCTCAAGTTCTCGAAACAGTGCATTGAGGCGGAGAAAAAGGCCCAAAGGATGCTAGGCTATATTAAGCGCCAGTTTGGTTATCGGAACCAGGAGATTGTACTGTGCCTGTACAACTCACTTGTCCGACCGCACCTGGAGTATGCCGTACAATTTTGGAGTCCTTCATTGCGAAAGGACATCGCGAGATTGGAACGCGTACAAGCCACGGCAACCAAGCTGATTCCCTCTATCCGACATAAAAGTTATAAAGATAGACTAAGGGAGTTAGATCTGTTCTCACTGGAAACCCGTAGACTGCGTGGTCAGCTCATCGAAGTTTTCAAAATAATTCGAGGGTTCGACAATGTTGACTACCGGGATATTTTCACACTGAGTGAGCACAGAACGCGCAATCACGGCTTCAAACTTGAACTGAAGCGTTACAACCGCAATCTGTGTGGAAATTTTTTCACTTACAGTATCTGCGGTATGTGGAACGCACTTCCAGTGGAAGTTGTCAACAGTGAATCTGTTGACCAGTTCAAGTCAAGACTAGACAAAGTCTTGAAAAGTGGCCGTTTAGGGACGCAAAACAATTGAGCAGCCATGTGCCCGCTCGATTGCTAGCCTAAAGGTACCCTCTTTGAATGGACCGTAAGGTCTCCTAGGGTACTTACTTTCCTTGTTACTCCTTGTTACTCTCTCTCTCTCTCTCTATGTAAATAGCCGTAAACCAATCCATCGTAGGATTGGGCCCCTAGTGGACGAAGAGGGTGCATTAACTCAGTCAGATGCAGAAAATGCTAACCTTCTCAATGACTACTTCTCCTCAGTGTTTACTAAAGAGTGTGGTCCCATCCCCCAGCCCACGGATTCCTACTCGGGGGAAAAGCTGGAGGCAATGGACTTCACCGAAGGAGAAATAAAGAAAAAGATCGCTGACCTAAAGACGAATAAGTCCCCTGGACCGGACGGGTTTCTACCCAAGGTGTTGAAGAAAGTGTGCGATGAAGTATTACGACATCTGTGCGCTATCTTTAACATGTCAATCCGGACCGGATGCGTTCCTAGAGACTGGCGTGAGGCGGAGGTGACTCCGATCTTCAAGAAAGGATCCTCCAGCCATCCGTCAAACTACCGACCTATCAGTCTGACTTCGATAGTCGGTAAACTCATGGAAAGCATGATGGTGGAGAAAATAACGTCGTATTTAGAGTCAAACCTGCTACTGAGGAGTTCCCAGCACGGCTTCCGAAGGCAACGGTCATGCCTGACGAACCTTGTGGAATTCTTCCACTTCGTGTTCAGTGAGCACGATCGGGACAAGGCGGTGGATGTGGTTTACTTAGACTTTCAGAAAGCCTTTGATAAGGTACCACACCGCCGCCTTCTCCGGAAAGTGCGAGCGCTGGGCATAGACGGAAAAGTAGCCGGCTGGATCGAGAACTGGCTAAGTGGCAGACGGCAACGGGTGGTGGTGAATGGACAGGCTTCTGAGTGGGTGCCCGTTTCTAGCGGAGTGCCTCAAGGTTCTGTCCTGGGACCACTACTATTCATCATCTACGTCAACGACATGGACGGTGACATGGTTGCGAAGATTTCCAAATTTGCCGACGATACCAAGCTTGGTATGAACGTTGCAAAGGATGGAAATACTGCCCGCCTGCAGGAAGACCTTGGGAAGATTGGGGAGTGGTCGGACACGTGGCAAATGCCGTTCAACGTGAACAAGTGCAAAGTAATGCATATCGGCCACAGAAATCCCCAATCTCATTATATCCTTAAGGGCACTGCTCTCGAATCGAGTGACACAGAGAAGGACTTGGGTGTTACTGTCACTAGCGACCTCAAGTTCTCGAAACAGTGCATCGAGGCAGAGAAGAAAGCCCAAAGGATGTTAGGCTACATAAAGCGCCAGTTTGGATACCGTAACAGGGAGATAGTACTTTGTCTGTACAACTCCCTAGTTCGGCCGCACCTGGAGTATGCCGTACAATTTTGGAGTCCTTCGTTTCGAAAGGACATCGCAAGGTTGGAACGCGTACAAGCCAGGGCAACCAAACTGATTCCCTCTATCCGACATAAAAGTTATGAGGATAGACTAAGGGAATTAGATCTGTTCTCGTTGGAAACCCGTAGACTGCGTGGTCAGCTCATCGAAGTTTTCAAAATACTTCGAGGGTTCGACAATGTTGACTACCGGGATATTTTCACACTGAGTGAGAACAGAACGCGCAATCACGGCTTCAAACTTGAACTGAAGCGTTACAACCCCAATCTGTGTGGAAACTTTTTCACCTACAGTATTTGCGGTAAGTGGAACGCACTTCCAGCGGAAGTTGTCAACAGTGAATCTGTTGACCAGTTCAAGTCAAGACTAGACAAAGTCTTGAAAAGTGGCCGTTTAGGGACGCAAAACAATTGAGCAGCCATGTGCCCGCTCGATTGCTAGTCCCAAGGTACCCTCTTTGAATGGACCGTAAGGTCTCCTAGGGTACCTTCTTTCCTTGTAACTCCTTGTAACACACTCTCTCTCTCTCTCTCTCTCTCTCTCTCTCTCTCTCTCTCTCTCTCTCTCTCTCTCTATGTAAATAGCCGTAAACCAATCCATCGTAGGATTGGGCCCCTAGTGGACGAAGAGGGTGCATTAACTCAGTCAGATGCAGAAAATGCTAACCTTCTCAATGACTACTTCTCCTCAGTGTTTACTAAAGAGTGTGGTCCCATCCCCCAGCCCACGGATTCCTACTCGGGGGAAAAGCTGGAGGCAATGGACTTCACCGAAGGAGAAATAAAGAAAAAGATCGCTGACCTAAAGACGAATAAGTCCCCTGGACCGGACGGGTTTCTACCCAAGGTGTTGAAGAAAGTGTGCGATGAAGTATCACGACATCTGTGCGCTATCTTTAACATGTCAATCCGGACCGGATGCGTTCCTAGAGACTGGCGTGAGGCGGAGGTGACTCCGATCTTCAAGAAAGGATCCTCCAGCCATCCGTCAAACTACCGACCTATCAGTCTGACTTCGATAGTCGGTAAACTCATGGAAAGCATGATGGTGGAGAAAATAACGTCGTATTTAGAGTCAAACCTGCTACTGAGGAGTTCCCAGCACGGCTTCCGAAGGCAACGGTCATGCCTGACGAACCTTGTGGAATTCTTCCACTTCGTGTTCAGTGAGCACGATCGGGACAAGGCGGTGGATGTGGTTTACTTAGACTTTCAGAAAGCCTTTGATAAGGTACCACACCGCCGCCTTCTCCGGAAAGTGCGAGCGCTGGGCATAGACGGAAAAGTAGCCGGCTGGATCGAGAACTGGCTAAGTGGCAGACGGCAACGGGTGGTGGTGAATGGACAGGCTTCTGAGTGGGTGCCCGTTTCTAGCGGAGTGCCTCAAGGTTCTGTCCTGGGACCACTACTATTCATCATCTACGTCAACGACATGGACGGTGACATGGTTGCGAAGATTTCCAAATTTGCCGACGATACCAAGCTTGGTATGAACGTTGCAAAGGATGGAAATACTGCCCGCCTGCAGGAAGACCTTGGGAAGATTGGGGAGTGGTCGGACACGTGGCAAATGCCGTTCAACGTGAACAAGTGCAAAGTAATGCATATCGGCCACAGAAATCCCCAATCTCATTATATCCTTAAGGGCACTGCTCTCGAATCGAGTGACACAGAGAAGGACTTGGGTGTTACTGTCACTAGCGACCTCAAGTTCTCGAAACAGTGCATCGAGGCAGAGAAGAAAGCCCAAAGGATGTTAGGCTACATAAAGCGCCAGTTTGGATACCGTAACAGGGAGATAGTACTTTGTCTGTACAACTCCCTAGTTCGGCCGCACCTGGAGTATGCCGTACAATTTTGGAGTCCTTCGTTTCGAAAGGACATCGCAAGGTTGGAACGCGTACAAGCCAGGGCAACCAAACTGATTCCCTCTATCCGACATAAAAGTTATGAGGATAGACTAAGGGAATTAGATCTGTTCTCGTTGGAAACCCGTAGACTGCGTGGTCAGCTCATCGAAGTTTTCAAAATACTTCGAGGGTTCGACAATGTTGACTACCGGGATATTTTCACACTGAGTGAGAACAGAACGCGCAATCACGGCTTCAAACTTGAACTGAAGCGTTACAACCCCAATCTGTGTGGAAACTTTTTCACCTACAGTATTTGCGGTAAGTGGAACGCACTTCCAGCGGAAGTTGTCAACAGTGAATCTGTTGACCAGTTCAAGTCAAGACTAGACAAAGTCTTGAAAAGTGGCCGTTTAGGGACGCAAAACAATTGAGCAGCCATGTGCCCGCTCGATTGCTAGTCCCAAGGTACCCTCTTTGAATGGACCGTAAGGTCTCCTAGGGTACCTTCTTTCCTTGTAACTCCTTGTAACACACTCTCTCTCTCTCTCTCTCTCTCTCTCTCTCTCTCTCTCTCTCTCTCTCTCTCTCTCTCTATGTAAATAGCCGTAAACCAATCCATCGTAGGATTGGGCCCCTAGTGGACGAAGAGGGTGCATTAACTCAGTCAGATGCAGAAAATGCTAACCTTCTCAATGACTACTTCTCCTCAGTGTTTACTAAAGAGTGTGGTCCCATCCCCCAGCCCACGGATTCCTACTCGGGGGAAAAGCTGGAGGCAATGGACTTCACCGAAGGAGAAATAAAGAAAAAGATCGCTGACCTAAAGACGAATAAGTCCCCTGGACCGGACGGGTTTCTACCCAAGGTGTTGAAGAAAGTGTGCGATGAAGTATCACGACATCTGTGCGCTATCTTTAACATGTCAATCCGGACCGGATGCGTTCCTAGAGACTGGCGTGAGGCGGAGGTGACTCCGATCTTCAAGAAAGGATCCTCCAGCCATCCGTCAAACTACCGACCTATCAGTCTGACTTCGATAGTCGGTAAACTCATGGAAAGCATGATGGTGGAGAAAATAACGTCGTATTTAGAGTCAAACCTGCTACTGAGGAGTTCCCAGCACGGCTTCCGAAGGCAACGGTCATGCCTGACGAACCTTGTGGAATTCTTCCACTTCGTGTTCAGTGAGCACGATCGGGACAAGGCGGTGGATGTGGTTTACTTAGACTTTCAGAAAGCCTTTGATAAGGTACCACACCGCCGCCTTCTCCGGAAAGTGCGAGCGCTGGGCATAGACGGAAAAGTAGCCGGCTGGATCGAGAACTGGCTAAGTGGCAGACGGCAACGGGTGGTGGTGAATGGACAGGCTTCTGAGTGGGTGCCCGTTTCTAGCGGAGTGCCTCAAGGTTCTGTCCTGGGACCACTACTATTCATCATCTACGTCAACGACATGGACGGTGACATGGTTGCGAAGATTTCCAAATTTGCCGACGATACCAAGCTTGGTATGAACGTTGCAAAGGATGGAAATACTGCCCGCCTGCAGGAAGACCTTGGGAAGATTGGGGAGTGGTCGGACACGTGGCAAATGCCGTTCAACGTGAACAAGTGCAAAGTAATGCATATCGGCCACAGAAATCCCCAATCTCATTATATCCTTAAGGGCACTGCTCTCGAATCGAGTGACACAGAGAAGGACTTGGGTGTTACTGTCACTAGCGACCTCAAGTTCTCGAAACAGTGCATCGAGGCAGAGAAGAAAGCCCAAAGGATGTTAGGCTACATAAAGCGCCAGTTTGGATACCGTAACAGGGAGATAGTACTTTGTCTGTACAACTCCCTAGTTCGGCCGCACCTGGAGTATGCCGTACAATTTTGGAGTCCTTCGTTTCGAAAGGACATCGCAAGGTTGGAACGCGTACAAGCCAGGGCAACCAAACTGATTCCCTCTATCCGACATAAAAGTTATGAGGATAGACTAAGGGAATTAGATCTGTTCTCGTTGGAAACCCGTAGACTGCGTGGTCAGCTCATCGAAGTTTTCAAAATACTTCGAGGGTTCGACAATGTTGACTACCGGGATATTTTCACACTGAGTGAGAACAGAACGCGCAATCACGGCTTCAAACTTGAACTGAAGCGTTACAACCCCAATCTGTGTGGAAACTTTTTCACCTACAGTATTTGCGGTAAGTGGAACGCACTTCCAGCGGAAGTTGTCAACAGTGAATCTGTTGACCAGTTCAAGTCAAGACTAGACAAAGTCTTGAAAAGTGGCCGTTTATGGACGCAAAACAATTGAGCAGCCATGTGCCCGCTCGATTGCTAGTCCCAAGGTACCCTCTTTGAATGGACCGTAAGGTCTCCTAGGGTACCTTCTTTCCTTGTAACTCCTTGTAACACACTCTCTCTCTCTCTCTCTCTCTCTCTCTCTCTCTCTCTCTCTCTCTCTCTCTCTATGTAAATAGCCGTAAACCAATCCATCGTAGGATTGGGCCCCTAGTGGACGAAGAGGGTGCATTAACTCAGTCAGATGCAGAAAATGCTAACCTTCTCAATGACTACTTCTCCTCAGTGTTTACTAAAGAGTGTGGTCCCATCCCCCAGCCCACGGATTCCTACTCGGGGGAAAAGCTGGAGGCAATGGACTTCACCGAAGGAGAAATAAAGAAAAAGATCGCTGACCTAAAGACGAATAAGTCCCCTGGACCGGACGGGTTTCTACCCAAGGTGTTGAAGAAAGTGTGCGATGAAGTATCACGACATCTGTGCGCTATCTTTAACATGTCAATCCGGACCGGATGCGTTCCTAGAGACTGGCGTGAGGCGGAGGTGACTCCGATCTTCAAGAAAGGATCCTCCAGCCATCCGTCAAACTACCGACCTATCAGTCTGACTTCGATAGTCGGTAAACTCATGGAAAGCATGATGGTGGAGAAAATAACGTCGTATTTAGAGTCAAACCTGCTACTGAGGAGTTCCCAGCACGGCTTCCGAAGGCAACGGTCATGCCTGACGAACCTTGTGGAATTCTTCCACTTCGTGTTCAGTGAGCACGATCGGGACAAGGCGGTGGATGTGGTTTACTTAGACTTTCAGAAAGCCTTTGATAAGGTACCACACCGCCGCCTTCTCCGGAAAGTGCGAGCGCTGGGCATAGACGGAAAAGTAGCCGGCTGGATCGAGAACTGGCTAAGTGGCAGACGGCAACGGGTGGTGGTGAATGGACAGGCTTCTGAGTGGGTGCCCGTTTCTAGCGGAGTGCCTCAAGGTTCTGTCCTGGGACCACTACTATTCATCATCTACGTCAACGACATGGACGGTGACATGGTTGCGAAGATTTCCAAATTTGCCGACGATACCAAGCTTGGTATGAACGTTGCAAAGGATGGAAATACTGCCCGCCTGCAGGAAGACCTTGGGAAGATTGGGGAGTGGTCGGACACGTGGCAAATGCCGTTCAACGTGAACAAGTGCAAAGTAATGCATATCGGCCACAGAAATCCCCAATCTCATTATATCCTTAAGGGCACTGCTCTCGAATCGAGTGACACAGAGAAGGACTTGGGTGTTACTGTCACTAGCGACCTCAAGTTCTCGAAACAGTGCATCGAGGCAGAGAAGAAAGCCCAAAGGATGTTAGGCTACATAAAGCGCCAGTTTGGATACCGTAACAGGGAGATAGTACTTTGTCTGTACAACTCCCTAGTTCGGCCGCACCTGGAGTATGCCGTACAATTTTGGAGTCCTTCGTTTCGAAAGGACATCGCAAGGTTGGAACGCGTACAAGCCAGGGCAACCAAACTGATTCCCTCTATCCGACATAAAAGTTATGAGGATAGACTAAGGGAATTAGATCTGTTCTCGTTGGAAACCCGTAGACTGCGTGGTCAGCTCATCGAAGTTTTCAAAATACTTCGAGGGTTCGACAATGTTGACTACCGGGATATTTTCACACTGAGTGAGAACAGAACGCGCAATCACGGCTTCAAACTTGAACTGAAGCGTTACAACCCCAATCTGTGTGGAAACTTTTTCACCTACAGTATTTGCGGTAAGTAGAACGCACTTCCAGTGGAAGTTGTCAACAGTGAATCTGTTGACCAGTTCAAGTCAAGACTAGACAAAGTCTTGAAAAGTGTCCGTTTAGGGACGCAAAACAATTGAGCAGCCATGTGCCCGCTCGATTGCTAGTCCCAAGGTACCCTCTTTGAATGGACCGTAAGGTCTCCTAGGGTACCTTCTTTCCTTGTAACTCCTTGTAACACACTCTCTCTCTCTCTCTCTCTCTCTCTCTCTCTCTCTCTCTCTCTCTCTCTCTCTCTCTCTCTCTCTCTCTATGTAAATAGCCGTAAACCAATCCATCGTAGGATTGGGCCCCTAGTGGACGAAGAGGGTGCATTAACTCAGTCAGATGCAGAAAATGCTAACCTTCTCAATGACTACTTCTCCTCAGTGTTTACTAAAGAGTGTGGTCCCATCCCCCAGCCCACGGATTCCTACTCGGGGGAAAAGCTGGAGGCAATGGACTTCACCGAAGGAGAAATAAAGAAAAAGATCGCTGACCTAAAGACGAATAAGTCCCCTGGACCGGACGGGTTTCTACCCAAGGTGTTGAAGAAAGTGTGCGATGAAGTATCACGACATCTGTGCGCTATCTTTAACATGTCAATCCGGACCGGATGCGTTCCTAGAGACTGGCGTGAGGCGGAGGTGACTCCGATCTTCAAGAAAGGATCCTCCAGCCATCCGTCAAACTACCGACCTATCAGTCTGACTTCGATAGTCGGTAAACTCATGGAAAGCATGATGGTGGAGAAAATAACGTCGTATTTAGAGTCAAACCTGCTACTGAGGAGTTCCCAGCACGGCTTCCGAAGGCAACGGTCATGCCTGACGAACCTTGTGGAATTCTTCCACTTCGTGTTCAGTGAGCACGATCGGGACAAGGCGGTGGATGTGGTTTACTTAGACTTTCAGAAAGCCTTTGATAAGGTACCACACCGCCGCCTTCTCCGGAAAGTGCGAGCGCTGGGCATAGACGGAAAAGTAGCCGGCTGGATCGAGAACTGGCTAAGTGGCAGACGGCAACGGGTGGTGGTGAATGGACAGGCTTCTGAGTGGGTGCCCGTTTCTAGCGGAGTGCCTCAAGGTTCTGTCCTGGGACCACTACTATTCATCATCTACGTCAACGACATGGACGGTGACATGGTTGCGAAGATTTCCAAATTTGCCGACGATACCAAGCTTGGTATGAACGTTGCAAAGGATGGAAATACTGCCCGCCTGCAGGAAGACCTTGGGAAGATTGGGGAGTGGTCGGACACGTGGCAAATGCCGTTCAACGTGAACAAGTGCAAAGTAATGCATATCGGCCACAGAAATCCCCAATCTCATTATATCCTTAAGGGCACTGCTCTCGAATCGAGTGACACAGAGAAGGACTTGGGTGTTACTGTCACTAGCGACCTCAAGTTCTCGAAACAGTGCATCGAGGCAGAGAAGAAAGCCCAAAGGATGTTAGGCTACATAAAGCGCCAGTTTGGATACCGTAACAGGGAGATAGTACTTTGTCTGTACAACTCCCTAGTTCGGCCGCACCTGGAGTATGCCGTACAATTTTGGAGTCCTTCGTTTCGAAAGGACATCGCAAGGTTGGAACGCGTACAAGCCAGGGCAACCAAACTGATTCCCTCTATCCGACATAAAAGTTATGAGGATAGACTAAGGGAATTAGATCTGTTCTCGTTGGAAACCCGTAGACTGCGTGGTCAGCTCATCGAAGTTTTCAAAATACTTCGAGGGTTCGACAATGTTGACTACCGGGATATTTTCACACTGAGTGAGAACAGAACGCGCAATCACGGCTTCAAACTTGAACTGAAGCGTTACAACCCCAATCTGTGTGGAAACTTTTTCACCTACAGTATTTGCGGTAAGTAGAACGCACTTCCAGTGGAAGTTGTCAACAGTGAATCTGTTGACCAGTTCAAGTCAAGACTAGACAAAGTCTTGAAAAGTGTCCGTTTAGGGACGCAAAACAATTGAGCAGCCATGTGCCCGCTCGATTGCTAGTCCCAAGGTACCCTCTTTGAATGGACCGTAAGGTCTCCTAGGGTACCTTCTTTCCTTGTAACTCCTTGTAACACACTCTCTCTCTCTCTCTCTCTCTCTCTCTCTCTCTTTCTTTCTCTCTCTCTCTCTATCTCTCTCTCTCTCTCTCTCTCTCTCTCTCTCTGCGTTCAGCCGTGCTCAGTCTGCGTTCAGCCGTGCTCAGTCTGCGTTCAGCCGTGCTCAGTCTGCGTTCAGCCGTGCTTTCAGTCTGCGTTCAGCCGTGCTCAGTCTGCGTTCAGCCGTGCTCAGTCTGCGTTCAGCCGTGCTTTCAGTCTGCGTTCAGCCGTGCTCCAATTCGGACGTGTCTAATTGTGCTCCCGCTGTATAATTTATTAAGTGTTGCTTTTTGTACCTTTTTTTTTTGCCTTCACAACGTGTTTTAAGCAGAAAACATTGCTTTATTGTAAATTACTAACCGTTTGTATCGTATGTGGTGTCTTTTTATAAATATTTGATTTTAAAAGTGAATTGTCTATATTTGGACGTTTAAGCCGGTTGCCTTGTCGGCCAATCAGAGTTTCCCATTGTGAGTGACGTATAATTGATTCGGCCAATCACAGAACAGATTTTATCCGCGTCACGCTACGTCAACAAAATCAACCAATCAGTGAATAGTGTATCTCATTAAGTCTAGCTGTCCGGCGCCATCTTGGATTTGGACGGCTAAAAGCCAGCGCCATCTTGATTTAAAGAACTCGACGCTGATTCTAAATTGTCAGTTGATTTTCTCATTCATCGAGATATTTTCTTACTGCCATATTTTAAGGGAAAGTATATATCCCTTCAAAGAAAAACAGTGAGTATTATTTTTCTATTTCCTTTATTTGTTCAATAGCCATACTTTAACACGTGTTGTTTTTTTTTTACCAATTGCGCAGTTTCTATCATATTTCTATTTTGCAATTAAACTTTTCAAGTGCATAAATTATTTTGTAAATCAATTTCTCAAGTATAGAGCGAAGTTCTTTAAATACTAACTTTCATTAGTGCAGGATATAGTGTTTTAATTGATTGATTTATAAGGTGCAAATAATTGTGCTCAACGATAATTCTATATTAGTGAACAAATCTCTATTTAAAAATGCCAGGTGCAGAGAGATTAAAAGCTTTTTGCTCCAAGTGTAAGTCAGTAAAGTGGTGTAGCGACTATGAAGAACAATGCTATCAAAGAATTACAGCTGCCAGTATTTGTTTATTCTGTAAACTCGCTGAAAGACATGATAAAGAAAGAAATGAACTTATGACCATAATTACTAACATGCAAAACGAAATTAACGCGCTAGAACTAAAACAATGTGATTGCAAAAACAACGACAAAAGAATAACGGATACTGATACAAAGATAGTCAGATTAGAACAATCAGTTGCCTTGCTAGAAAATAAAGTTGATCAAAACGACAATAATGCCAACGGTTTTTCACTTGTCAAAAATAAACATCCATCGAGACCTAAACTTCCTGAACTGACTCAATTAAAGACGCATAATAGATTTTCAGCTTTATCCGAAGAGGAGGACGATACTTACTTAATTGGAGATTCAATAATAAGAAACCAAATTGATTATTTCGGCGTAAAAAACATTAGTAAACGAAAATTCAGATGCTACCCCGGCGCAGGGATAAAAAAGGTGACTGAAGAAATTGCCAGTTTAAACCTGAAGAGTAGAAAATCCCCTGTTATCGCTCATGTCGGAACAAACGATATTTTTTGTGGTGAAATGTTTCCTGGAACTGAAACGATGATTTCCGACTATAACGAAATGGTAACGAAAATTAAATCAAAAACGGATCACGGAATAATTGTCGGAGTATTACCCAGATTATATGAGAAAAAGGAAACTATGAGTAGAGCAATTGGAATAAACGAACGACTACGAAATATATGTAAACGGGAAAATGTCAAATTCGTCGACTTTTGGATGACCTTTATTAACAATAAAAAATATTTTGCTCATGACGGGACCCATCTTAGCGCAATGGGTAAAAAGGTATGTCTTCGACTGACCTTCGAACAGGTAGCACGTGTTTCGTAGAGCTCTCAGAATATTTTGATTATTTGATATACTTTGGTGTGTGACATAAACATAAATATTAAGTTATAAGATCATATATTTGGTTAATATAACAAAGTTAAATTGTGGTTATTTTGTTTTGGTGAGAAAGTAACTTTTGTTTACTTCGGGGCCATCTTGATTAGCAGGTTTTAAACTTGCGCGCACAAATTCGGGTCAAATTCTTGTTGTTTGTAAGTTTTTGTTTCTATTATTGTTTTTGTTTAAGTATGGCTGACTGTTTGGATGTAGAGAGTATGCCTTTTGAAAGTAGTGTGTATGTAGTGTGCGATGTCTGTGGTGTAGAGAGGAGAGTGAATGTGTCTGAGTGCCGTGTATGTGCTTTGACTGAGGAGGTGAGTCGATTACGTGCGGAATGCTTGAGACTGAACGATTTAGTGTCTGAAGTGAGAAGAGATGCAAGTGTACGTTTGAAGAGTCAGATTGGGACCAGGAGGGAGGAAGTTAGGCCTAGAACAGGGACTGGAGAGAAAGCAGTAAGTGATGATGAGTGGTGGGTGAAAGTGAACAGAATAGATAAGTTAGGACAGGTTAGGTGTGTGAATGAGAGGGACATGGAACCTGTTAGGCTAACTAACAGATTTGATGCCCTGAGAGAGAAAGAATTTGAAAGAGATTTGTCTGGTGTGGCCGTGCCTGTAAGTAGAATAGGAGGTCGAATGTGTGAGAGCAGGAGGGAGGGTAATACTAGGCCTAGAGAGAATAGGAGAATGACTGAGGTGATTGTGATGGGTGACTCTCAGATTAGGTATTTAGATAGGAAGTTGAATGAAAGTAAATGGAAGGGAGTGAGAGTTTGTCTGCCGGGTGCTGGTGTAAATGATGTGTGTGAGAGGTATGATAGGTTGGTGTCTGGGTGTGAGAGGGAAGCAGTTGTGATTACACATGTCGGAGTAAACGATGTAAAGAAGGTGGGTACTTGTGAGTTACGACAGCGGTATAAAAGGCTGATTGAAAGGATGTGTGAAAGTAGAGTAAAAGGCGTTGTTTCAGGTGTGCTTCCCAGAATGGATGTGGGGATGGAATGGTTGTCTCGTGCAATGGGGTTGAATGAATATGTGAAAGGTTTGTGCGAGGAGTCAGGATTGGTATTTGTAGATGTTTGGAGTGGGTTTTATGGGAATAAGGGTTTGTATGCGATGGATGGACTCCATCTGAGCCGAGATGGGGTTGAGGTTTTGTGGCGGGAATTAGATAGTGTTATTAGGTCTTTAGAGGCGGGAAACTAGGTTTTGATAGTGGTCAGGGAAATTTAATGGCTCAAAGTGAGGCAGGGAAAGGAAGCAAACACAGATTTGTAGAAGGTAGGCAGGCTAATGGAAGTGCTTTAGGGTTAAACTATTTGAGTAGTGATAGTGGTCAGGGAAATACAAGAGTACAGGGTCGGGGAAAGAGAGAAAGGAGATGCAGAGGAGATAGGCCCTCAGGTGCTTCAGGGATAGGTGGGCTGAGTTGTCTTTACACAAATGCTCGTAGTCTTAGAAATAAGAAGGATGAATTATTTAGTTATATCATTCATGAAGATATAGATATAATATGTATAGTTGAATCATGGGTTAATGAAAATATATTTAATGATAATGTCAGTGAATTTGAACTAGAGGGTTATACTATGTACATTAGTCAAAGGAGAGATAGGACTGGTGGTGGGTTGATTATTTATATCAGAAATAGCATTTCTTCAAATCTAAATAACTCTATAAAGCAAGGAGAAGGTGAATCATTATGGATAGATATTAAGGTTGGTAAAAATAGGAAAATACACTTGGGAGCTTTTTATAGACCACCAGGACAGACTGATTGTATCGATGAGTTAATGATTAGGGAAATAAGTAAAGGATGCAAAGAAGATACAGTTATTCTTGGTGACTTTAATTTAACTTCTGTAGACTGGGAAAATATGATAGGAAGAGATAGAGCAAGTTGTAAGTTTATGGAGTGTTTTGAGGATAACTTTTTGATCCAATTTGTTAATAAGCCAACAAGGGGTGCCAATATATTAGATCTAATTCTTTCAAATGATGATCACTTAGTTCAAGGATTGAGTGTAGGGGAATCATTGGGAAACAGTGATCATCAGATGGTTCGGTTTAATTTGCAAATAGTTAAGGGTAGAACAACGACAAACTCCACGAAAATTCCAAATTTTTATAGGGGAGATTACGATAAATTACGCAGCATGCTAAATCAGATTAGGTGGGATATAGAATTCCATGGAAAGAATACTTATGAGATGTGGGATATTTTTAAGACTATATTAAACATGGTTCAGGAACAGTGTATTCCGATGAAGTCTATTAGGAAAAAATGTAGGAAACCATTATGGTGGAACCAAGAAATAGCTAATAAAGTTTCAGAGAAAAAAAGGGCATACCAGAGATTACAAAGTGAGAGTAGTTTAGATAATTTAAACCATTATAGGTCAACCAGAAATGAACTAAATAAGATTATTAAGAAGACCAAAAGGACAGCAGAAATTAATTTAGCTAAAAATAATAATAAAGATCCTAAAAAATTCTTTAGCTATTATAGAATCAATAATCAATCTAACAGTGATAAAATAGGGCCTATTAAATATGAAGGGGTTTTGAAAGAATCTGATGAGGAAATAGTAGAGGTCCTTAATGATCATTTTGCTTCAGTATTCACAGAAGAGAAACCAGTTAGATTAATTGATGATAATTTTAGGTCAAGGGAAGTAGTGATAAATTCTATTAATATAGACAGAGAAGAAATTAAAGGGCTTATAATTCAGTTAAATACTAGTAAGGCATCTGGCCCTGACAACATTCATTCTAGGATACTCAAAGAAGGTGTAGAAAGTATTGCAGTAGCTCTCAAGAAGATATTTATTAGATCACTAGAGTCTGGAGAAATACCAAATGATTGGAAATTGGCAAATGTAGTGCCAATTTTTAAAAAGGGAAGCAAAGAGGACCCAAATAACTTTAGACCAGTAAGCTTAACTTCTATAGTCTGTAAAATTCTTGAGAAGATGGTTAAGAAGGGAATTTCTGATCATCTAGAGAGTAGCAGGTTAATTAATGATGCTCAGCATGGTTTTAGAAAAGATAGATCGTGTTTAACTAATTTACTGGATTTTATGGAGTATGTAACTAAAGAATTAGATAGGGGTGAGAAAGTTGATGTGATCTACTTAGATTTCAGCAAAGCTTTTGATAAGGTTCCACATAGAAGACTAGTTCATAAATTAAAGCTGCATGGGATATGTGGGAACGTTTTAAATTGGATAACTGAATGGCTGAAAAATAGGAAACAGAGAGTTGTACTGAATGGAGTGAGGTCAGAGTGGAGGAATGTTATTAGTGGCGTACCTCAGGGATCAGTTTTAGGCCCTTTATTATTTATAATCTATGTAAATGATCTTGGGCAAGGTGTAAATAGCAAAGTGTCAATTTTTGCTGATGACACTAAATTGGCAGCTGTAGTCAAAGAGGTTGAGGGTAGCTTTAAAGTGCAGGGTGACTTAGATAAGCTGTTAGCTTGGGCTCAGAAGTGGCAGATGACTTTTAACCTTAATAAATGCAAAGTTATTAACATGGGGAGAGATAATAGGGAATTTAGCTATGAGATGGATGGATATTGGCTTAATTCAGTTGAAGATGAGAAAGACTTAGGAGTGGTAGTAGATAGGTCACTGAAATTTTCAAAGCAGTGTATTGAAGCAAAAAATAGAGCAAATAGGGTGCTAGGTTACATTAAAAGAAATGTTAGCTACAAGAGTAAGGAGGTCATCCTTAAACTATACAACTCTTATGTCAGGCCACATTTAGAGTACTGTATACAGGCATGGTCACCACATTTTAGACATGATATAAACTTATTAGAGTCAGTACAAAGGAGGGCAACAAAAATAATACCATCCCTGAAGCACCTTCAATATGAAGATAGACTGAGGGTATTAAATATGTTTTCATTTGAAAGAAGGTGTGTGAGGGGAGATATGATTGAGCTTTTTAAAATCTTTTCTGGGATGGATAAATTAGATTTCAGCAAGTTATTTGAGTTAGAAGGTAGTAATAGAACTAGAGGCCACCACTTAAAGATTAAAAAACAGAGGTACAGACTGGATGTTAGAAAATATTTTTTCACTAACAGAGTGGTGGATTATTGGAATAGTTTGCCACCTGAGACTGTAGACAGCCCAAACTTGAATGTTTTCAAGCGCAGATTGGATGATTATATGGGGATGGAGGGTTAATTTCTTACTTTTTGGTATGTGGATATGTTTCTTGACTCATTCCTGTGGATGCAGTTTCTTTTTATTGTATATTTTGGAGGATTTTGATTTTGTTTTTGACAGACTCCTATGGAGGCTTTAAATTATATATTGTAGATGCATGGTTGGACATTCCTATGGATTGTTAAATTGTATATTGTAGCTGCATGATCTGACAAAATCCTATGGATGCATTATATGGGTGGGACTTGATGGATACGGATGACCTTTGATAGGCCCTTGTGGCTTTTGTCATCCGTTAAATTATGTTATGTTATGTTATGTTATGATACCCTCGAAAACAAATATCACCTTGACTCTTCACCGCAGACCTCGGGAAACGTGTCCAACGCGGAAAGACAGTTAAACAGGTAGAAAAATTAAAAGCTGTGTTGTTCAATGCCAGGTCTATCAGAAATAAAATGGTAGAATTTAAAGCGTTAGTAGCACTGGATAAATACGATGTAATAGGTATTACAGAAAGCTGGATACATTGTCACACAAGAGATTTCAGAGGTGAATTTCAATTACAAGGGTATAAAATGTTTCACAAAGATAGACTTGGAACGGAAGGTGGAGGCGTAATTTTGTATGTGCGTGATGACCTCTATCCAACAGAATGTAATTTATCCTCTGACTTCGAAGTTATAGGAGTCAAGCTAAATCTCGAAAAAAGTTTATTTATATATTTAGTATACAGAAGTCCTCATCAAGCTGTAGATTCTGATCAAAGATTATACGAATGCTTATCAAATGAGATAAAGAACAAAATATCTTTAATTATCGGCGACTTTAACTGTGGACGAATAGACTGGTCTACTAAAATTTCAGACGCGGAAGGAGCAAGACTGATAAATTTTATAGATGATAACTTACTAACGCAATGGGTGAAAGAAGCCACAAGAGGCCCTAATATTTTAGATTTAGTATTATCAAGCGACGATGAATTGATTTCAAATTTAAACGTCGGAGAAAAGTTTGGTAACAGCGATCACAATATAATATATTTTAACATAAACGTGCCATCCATAAGAAGAATAACAAGCACTGTTAAGTTTGATTTTATGAAAGCAAATTTCGAAGGTCTGAGGGAAAGTCTTACAAAATATACTATAAAGCCTGAAGACATTAATAAAGTGTGGCATGATTTTAAAAACAATTTACTAAATAAACAGAGACAATTCATACCATCTAAAGTTAGTACTGACAAAAAAAATAATGAACCCAAATGGTTGTCCTCTCAGCTTAAAAAAGCCATTAGAGAAAGAGATAAAGCGTATAAGATAATGAAATCCAATATGAATATTGATAATAAAAAACATTATGTTGAACTAAGAAGAAAAGTAAAAAGTGAAACCAAAAGAGCAAAACGGAACGAAGAAATAAGAGTAGCTTTAAAATGTAAACAAAATCCGAAGGAGTTTTTTGCATTAGTAAATAGTAGAAAACCAATAAAAAATAGCATTGGTCCAATAAAAGACAAAAATGATATATTACAATATAACGATTTTGACATTGCAAATACTTTAAATGAATACTTTGCATCCGTTTTTGTAAATGAGAATACGAGTAATAAACCCACGCCAACTATCAATAATACCGGTATTAGACCACTCAAATCTATTAGATGTACCGAAATTATTACAAACAAAAATATTGAGAAAATGAACAAATTTAAATCTCCTGGACCAGATAATATACTTCCACGAGTCTTGAAAGAAGTTAAAGACCAAGTGTCTGGACAATTGACACAGATTTTTAATAGATCATTAGAGAGTGGAATTGTTCCTACGGATTGGAAGCTAGCAAATGTGACACCGATATTTAAAAAAGGTCACAAAGAACTAGCTAGAAATTATCGCCCAATAAGTTTGACTTCAATAGTTGGAAAACTCCTTGAAACCCGTATTGCAGCTGAAATAGTTGAACACTTAGAAAAGAATAAATTATTAAAGGATTCACAGCACGGATTTAGAAGAAAAAGGTCTTGCCTTACAAATTTATTAGACTTTTTTCACTTTGTAAATGAAGAATATGATAATACCAGATCAGCAGACATTTTGTATTTGGATTTCCAAAAAGCTTTCGATAAAGTACCCCATAAGAAATTGTTGACTAAAGTAAGAGCCCTAGGAATAGAAGGAGATGTAGCCAAATGGATCGAGAATTGGCTCACTGATCGCAAGCAGAGAGTAGTTATTAACGGCCAACAGTCAGAATGGACAATGGTAACTAGTGGAGTACCACAAGGTTCAGTCTTAGGTCCCTTGCTATTCATTATATATGTCAATGATTTAGACGATGAGCTCTTGTCAAAAATTTCAAAATTCGCAGACGATTGCAAGCTAGGAAAAGCAATAGTAACTGAGGATGATGTTATTAATTTTCAAAACGATATTGATAAAATAGAGAAATGGTCGAAAAAATGGGAACTGCCCCTAAATCTAGAAAAATGTAAAGTAATGCATGTAGGCCATAAGAATCCCAAAGCGAATTACAAAATTTTTGATCAAAATATTAGCATAACCAATGGTGAAAGAGACCTAGGAGTTCACATATCTAATGATCTAAAATTTTCTCAACAATGTATCGAAGTAGAAAAGAAAGCAATGAAGCTTCTCGGATATATTAAACGTCAATTTAGCTTTAAAAATAAAGCTACAATTCTAAATATATTTAATGCATTAGTAAGACCACAGTTAGAATACTGTGCTCAGGTCTGGTCACCATACCTACAAAAAGATATTGATAGATTGGAAAGAGTGCAAGCTAGAGCCACTAAATTGATACCGGAACTCCGAAATTATAAATATGAGAAAAGACTAGATATGCTACACTTATTTACCCTAGAGAAAAGACGTCTGAGAGGTCAACTGATAGAAGTATTTAAAATAATGAAAGGAGTCAATAATGTTAACTCTTCAACTTGGTTTCAACTTTGCACAAATAATACACGAAATAACAGTTTAAAAATCGTCCCAAAGCGTTTCAGAACGAATATATGCGGAAACTTTTTTTCCTATAAAATTGTCAATTATTGGAATCAGTTGCCTGAAGAAGTAGTGGCCAGCAATTCATTAGAAACTTTTAAAAATAAGCTTGACAAAATAATTTTATCGATGAAATAACGAGTGACAAAACATTATATGTTGCTAAAATTAGGATAAAAACAGCATGCTGTAAGCATAGATGTGTAAAAAGACACTGTATAATATGCAAATAATTTTCTCATAGGTTATTATTAGTTTAAGATTTTGATGTAAAATATTGCCCTCAAAGGCAGTTCTCAGACGAAATATAAAATTAAAAATTGATGTATAAATTAAGTATGTACATATTAAGTTGTTTCTGCTTTCCTATAAAAATTCCAGGATGTGTCTTTTGTTCAAACACTTCCAGGTACATATTTTCCTTTTATCAAACCCGTCATTGGGTGGGAGAGGTGGGTGGGGAGAGACTTCATCTTTGCTATCCTATTCCTTATCATTAGGATTGTAGATATTTAATTTAGATAATGACATGAGTACTTCCAATGAAATGGATTGAATGGTCTTTTGAAGTACTTAGCTTCCTTGTAACTCCTTGTAACTCTCTCTCTCTCTCTCTCTCTCTCTCTTAAAGAAAGTAGAGAGAGAGGTGACGCCCCCTTGTCGCGGGAAGAGAGCTTGTGTGTACCTTTGACTTTTCGAGCTATGTCGGCGGGGGTGCCTCTTCTGGGTACCCCTGGTAGGGCTTCCCTTGTCGATTTGGTCGAAAACGAGATTCCAGACTAAGTGCGTCATTCCTTCCTTTTTTTACTTTCATCCTATCTTTCCCACTTATACAAAAAGAAAAAAACAAAAAATCCTACTCCTATCATGTCACTCTTTCCCTTTTTTCCCTCTATCTACATATAAGGACCTGGCAGCTACCTCACGCGTCAGAAGAGAGGCTTTGGAACCTCCTATAAAACACCGCCAATCGACGCTCACTGGTTGCGAGAGACTAGGACTAGAGGTGTCCTAGGCGTTGGGGCAGGATGAATGGGATGAGGGTAGTGCCCCGTTAACCCCTTCCCTGGCACGTAATTATTGACCGTTCCCAGTGCCCGTTGACGGGTGCCTCTGGTAGCATCGGTCCGAGGTGACGGCCCTTTGTTCCCAGGTTGGTTGCCAGGCCAATAAAAAGCCTTGGGTCGAGTCTCTTGGTGGGGCGGGATATCCATTGAACGCTGCTCCGAGATCCTGGCCGTTGTGAAGGGAACTAGTAGGAGTTAGTAAGGGGCGTGCTTCGTTGTTGCTCACCTGGTGACAAATCGATGGCCCCTTCGGGGACCGTCTGTGCTGCTTGGTTGGGAGCCACGGCACGCCGAGGCTTGACGACTCGGTCGGAGGAACAGCAGCACATGGAGTGTGCCTTCTGGAAGACTCCGAAACGACTCCGATCAATAGGCGGGAGCGACTCACGCGGGGAGAACTCACCAACCCCCCTTTTTTTATCATTGATTGGTCGCAAAGTATTGAAAGAGAGAAAGTGTTCAAAATGACCGGCAAGAAAGGACCAGGAGCTCTAAAATACACGTGCGCAATATGCCACATAGATAAGTGGTGCGTGGACTTTCCGGAGGGCTGTTTTTCAAAATGCTACTCGGCCAGTTCCTGCACCGACTGTATTCTAAACGGTGAAATCAAGGAGCTAAAAGAAACATGCAGGGCTTCCGAGGAAAGATCCAGGAAGTTGGAGGAGAAAATAAACAGCCTCGAATTAGAACACGCCGGACTGATTCGCAGAGCTAACGTCAAGCCCTGTACTAAACACTGCATCTGCAGTATTACCCCCATAGCAAGGTCCGCATGCTATGGATAAACCTTCAAAGAAAAAGAAAAGGAAGGGAAAGAAACAGGAAGAAGAGAAAGTTGAAACAGAAGATAAAGTAGAAGTTGAAAAAGAGAAAGTTGAAGCTGAGGAAGAAAAGATAAAAACAGAAGAGTATATAATAAAGGAAGTTAGGGAGGAAAAGATGAATAAGAAAAAGAAGAAAAATAAGATGGAGAATAAAGAGGGAACCGAGAGTTCGCTTCCGCAAGGAAAGCCTCAAACCTCTGCACGGAAATGTCCGAGGGTTACCCTTGTGGGCGATTCCCAAGCACAAGGTTTGCAGCCCCTGCTAGCGGCCTGCCTTCGCACTAGTGTGGAGGTATGCTGCCAGCCAGGACGGGGAAACCACCACATCAGGGTAGAGGCTGAGAAATCTCAGATCTCCTAGAATTCAGTCGTTGCCCTGATGGTGAGTGGAAAGGACCTCTACCTCCGAGGAGGCAAAGTAGGCCCCAGCGAGAAAATTCTCAACACGGTCGTTGTAGGGATGCTCCCAAGAAGAGATCCTAGCCGGACAGCTCACTCAAGGAACGTGACCCTGAACTAGCGCCTGTCCGACCTCTGTACGGCGGAAGGGGTCTTCTTTCTGGACCCTTACCACACCTTTTACGGTCGAAACGACTTTTACCAAAGGGACGGAGTGCACCTTTCATTCAAGGGAAAGGCTGTACTCTGTAACTTAATCCAGGATGTCGTAGAACGGACGCAGAGGAGCGTCCGACCCAGAGTGAAGGCGGACATTAGACAGTATACCCGTGTCACTCCTGGAACGACGTTCTTAGATGTGGCAAAGAGGGGTACTGCCACACAAAAGAAGCCGGGAAACGGAAGAGCGTAGGGAGTCCTACACTGGGGGACTCCCTCAAAGTTCTTCTGTTCAACGCGAGGTCAATCAGGAATAAGTTTCTTAAGCTCCGTGGCCTCTGAGATGGTGGCCATAACGGAGACGTGGATTAAAACCTCAAGCCGAGATTTTGAAGGTGAATTCACGATTTTCGGTTACCGGCTCTTCCAGAAAGATAGGCCAGACAGAGAGGGTGGCGGTGTGATGTTGTATGTCAAGGATACCTTCAACTCGACGGATTGCAACATCGTATCCGACCATGAACTACTAGGTGTTGACCTAGAGATAGGTCCTGCCAAATACAGGACCCTGGTGCTGTATAGACCTCCTGCCCAACTCGTTGAAAAGGACAGAGATCTGTACCAGCTACTAGGAGAACTTATCGAAGACAGAGTATGTATCGTCATGGGAGATTTCAACACACAAGTTGACTGGAAAACCAGAGAACCCTGTGGCAAGAACGCACTACTCCTGGGGTTCACGAACAACGAGTTCCTCACTCAATGGGTGAGAGCGCCAACGAGAGGAGACAATATCCTCGACTTGGTTTTCACCTCTGAGGAAGACATCGTTGGGGACCTCTCTGTTGGCAAAGAGCTCTGTGGCAGTGACCACAGACTAATTAGATTTGTAGTCAAAGTCCCCAAGGCAGAGCCTGCAACTAGTAAATCAAGGAAACTTGATTTGAGAAGAACAGACTTTGCAGGTCTACGCGCGGGACTGACTGACGCGAGGCTAGAAGAGTGCGAGGCTGTTGAAGACTCTTGGAACAGTTTCAAAAACACATTCATGAGTCTCCAATCGCGTTTCATCCCTCTGAAATGCCCCCGTCGGTCCTCTGTTCAACCAAAGTGGTTTAATTGAGAAATCGGGCAACTGCTTTGAGGAATGAAGAGGGGACATTAAAGCATTCAGATGCAGAAACTGCTAACCTCCTCAACGACTACTTCTCTTCAGTGTTTACTGAAGAGTGTGCTCCCATTCCCCAGCCGACGGATTCCTACTCGGGGAAAAAGCTGGAGGTACTGGACTTCACCGAAGGAGAAATAAAGAAAAAGATCGTTGACCTAAAGACGAATAAGTCCCCTGGACCGGACGGGTTTCTATCCTAGGTGTTGAAGGAAGTGTGCGATGAAGTATCACGACATCTGTGCGCTATCTTTAACATGTCAATCCGGACCGGATGCGTTCCTAGAGACTGGCGTTAGGCGGAGGTGACTCCGATCTTCAATAAAGGAGACCCCAGCCAACCGTCAAACTACCGACCCATCAGTTTGACTTAAATAGTCGATAAACTCATGGAAAGCATGATAGTGGACTGAAGAGTTCCCAGCACGGCTTCCGAAGGCAACGGTCATGCCTGACGAACCTTGTGGAATTCTTCCACTTCGTGTTCAGTGAGCACGATCGGGACAAGGCGGTGGATGTGGTGTACTTAGACTTTCAGAAAGCCTTTGATAAGGTACCACACCGCCGCCTTCTCCGGAAAGTAGCCGGCTGGATCGAGAACTGGCTAATTAGCAGACGGCAACGGGTGGTGGTGAATGGACAGGCTTCTGAGTGGGTGCTCGTTACTAGCGGGGTGCCTCAAGGTTCTGTCCTGGGACCACTACTATTCATCATCTACGTCAACGACATGGACGGTGACATGGTTGCCAAGATTTCAAAATTTGCCTACGATACCAAGCTTGATATGAACGTTGCAAAGGATGGAAATACTGCCCACCTGCAGGTAGATTTGGGAAGATTGGAGAGTGGTCGGACACGTGGCAAATGCCTTTTAACGGGAACAAATGCAAAGTGATGCATATCGGCCACAGAAACCCCCAATCTCAGTATATCCTTAAGGGCACTGCTATTGAATCCACCGACACTGAGAAGGACTTGGGTGTAACAATCACTAGTGACCTCAAGTTCTCGAAACAGTGCATCGAGGCAGAGAAGAAAGCCCAAAGGATGTTATGCTACATAAAGCGCCAGTTTGGATACCGTAACAAGGAGATAGTACTTTGTCTGTACAACTCCCTCGTTCGGACGCACCTGGAGTATGCCGTACAATTTTGGAGTCCTTCGTTTCGAAAGGATATCGAAAGGTTGGAACGCGTACAAGCCAGGGCAACCAAGCTGATTCCCTCTATCCGACATAAAGTTATGAGGATAGACTAAGGGAATTAAATCTGTTCTCGCTGGAAACCCGTAGACTGCGTGGTCAGCTCATCGAAGTTTTCAAAATACTTCGAGGGTTCGACAATGTTGACTACCGGGATATTTTCACACTGAGTGAGAACAGAACGCGCAATCACGGCTTCAAACTTGAACTGAAGCGTTACAACCGCAATCTGTGTGGAAATTTTTCACCTACAGTATCTGCGGTAAGTGGAACGCACTTCCAGTGGAAGTTGTCAACAGTGAATCTGTTGACCAGTTCAAGTCAAGACTAGACAAAGT
>OZ018332.1:20024859-20034619 GCA_963969495.1 Ceratothoa steindachneri
TTTCTTAACAATTTTAGTATATTTATTGGTCCTTAACATTGTGAAATATTATATAAAAAATAAAATGTTTAAAAAAATGCAGTTGGTCGCCTTAATTATTAAAATACTTCTCAATAACACTACCATATCCCAAGATGGTGTGTGATCTTCCGTTGGCAACAACACCACTTAACCAATCAAAATGCAGATATTTTGAGGGTGTCCAATCAAATTCTGATCATATTCTAAGAGCTTCCTATGTTTTCCATTTCAAACATTTAAAATTTATAACGCAATCTTTATCTGTGAATTCAATTACCGGTATTTATAAGTCTCCACGTTCATTTCGTTATATAACTGAGTCGAATTTTACATTTCCCTGTTATTTTTAAACTTTCCTATTTTAATTTTTTATATATTCCAGGTTTGGTTTTTGTTTTTCTAGTCTCCGTTAAACCTATAGTAGTTATAAGTCCATTGGCCTAATTTGTGCTTCTGTCCTTTAACAAATAACTTGGAAGGTTTTTTATCTTTTTCACTTAAAAATATTTGGGTTTCCTTCACTAACTAATTCGTTTAAACCTTTGACCTAACTTTAGTTCTCGTAAATATCCTAAGGCACAAAGTTAGGCCCGTAATTTAATCTCTATTTTCTCCTCAGGCAAAATTCCCTCGCCCTCGTGGTTCTAGTTTGTAGCCCATAATTTTTCTTCACTCCCTAAGTGCAATACCAACTATGGCTTATCCTCTAATGTTTGTAAAGTTGGCTGGAAAAATGTAAACTAGGTGAAATCTGTGGAATATAGCCATATCCTGCAGGCGGTGGTGGGTAAGAGGGCATTCATTTTTTCGATGTCACGGCAGGTTTCCTATGTTATACCTGACATACTCTTCTCTGTGTGTGATTTGTAGCATAACAACGTTCCCTCCTAACTTAATCTTTAACTGGTATCCTTATAAGGGCCATATGTTTTTCTGGTGACTGCTGATGTGATTTACCAATTAAATTTTGGAAAATGTTTCTTACCATAGTGATTAGTAAGAGGCCAAGGAGCTAAGTCTCATAAGGGTGGCCTCTTTTTAGTCATGGTAAATATGTAGATTGGCGGCTCGAATGATGGGACGTAAACTATTTCATCCATGTTCCAATATCTTTCATATTTTTGGAGTAAATTTAAGGGGATGGCTCGTGTGGGGATAAATACAATGGGGGGGGACCACCCTATGATGATCCTGAGTTTCAATCAAGGTAAATATGTAGATTAGCGGCCCCGCCGGGAAAAAAATTTGTGTGTAAATATTATCATTCACTTGTGTCAGAATATTCATGCGCGTTTGAGTCCTTTTTGAATTATTATTCTATAAACAATTAGGATTATATACTGGGGGTCTGTGCCCCCCAGACTCCCCCATTTTAATGAAACTCAGGATCATTGTAGTCTAGTCTCCCCATTGTGTTTACCCCCACACGAGCCGTCAACTTATATGTACTCCAAAAACATGAAACATTTTGGAACACGGACGAAATAGTACGTCGCATTGTTCCCGCCGATAATCTACATATTTACCTCAATCAATTGGAGGGGGTCTGGGAGGCACAGCCCCAGTATAGCTTCTTTCGTTTGGTTTGTTTAAGGTATTTTTCTAAAAAAAAATGGCACTGGGTATATTTCAAATAGGACTCCAATGCACATGAATATTCAGGCAGGGGTGAACCAAATATAAACAAACAAAAATCCACTTTTTGGTCCGAACTGCCAATCTACGTTTAACTTAGTCATAATTTAGTGGGGTTATCATAGGCTTTCAACATGACCCTACTTCCACGGTAAATTTAAAGGCATTCAGCCTGGGGTAAACATGAAGATCAGCAGCGCGAACAATGGGACACAAAATATTTCGGCCCTGTTCAAATATCTCTCTCTTTTTTGGAGTAAATTTAAATCCTAATTGTTTATAGGATGTTTTATTTAACCATTCTTTTCTGCAACTAGAATTGTTTCAGTGAAATTTGGGGGGGGGGGCTGACTTCAGAAATGCATGAATAGTGATTTTTTTTTTGTTTTTCACTTAATTGATTGAAACTCAAGATCATCGTTGGGGGGGGTCTCCCCAGTGATTAACCCCCTATATGCAGTCCCTTTGAATTTACTCCAAAAAGGTGAAACATATTGGAACAGGTACAAAATATTTTGCGGCGCATCATTCGTGCAGCTGATCTTCATGTTTACCTTTAAATATACTTGGCTAGATCTTTTAGAGGAACTAGTTTAGGTGGAGGAGAGATTAATTTTATTAGGCAATTTCAGTTTCAATATGGATTCATTGTTACAAGTTTCCCTTCGTTTATTATCAAACATTCTGGTTTATTTTCCCATTGAGAAAAGTTATTCACATTTTTTGCCAAACATAATTTGATTACAGTTACAATCTATTGTGAAGTTTGTGGTCAGGGATTAGCGGCCAGAGATAATTACAAATTTAGATGCGCAAAAACAAAATGTGACTCCGTAACTGGTGCCAGTAATCTGCATTAAAAAAAATGAATAAAGAATGCCATTCTGACTCAAACGCCGCAGGTGAACAAAACCTCAATGCAACTTGGTGCCAATAGATTAGGCTTAAAAAAAAAAATTGTGCATGCCACTGATCTTTAGGTTTACCTAAGTTGAGATTGCAGGGGATGGGAATAGAAACCAGGGCAGGCTATGTGTATGCTGCCTACTATAGCACTGAGTGGCCAAGGAGATAATGAGAGTGGATACGAAATATGAATTAGAAGCAATCTATATAGACAGAGCTAAAGGAAAACTGAAGCAGGAAAGAGGTTCCAGAGAAGAGGAGTAGAACACAAGAGAAGTCTGACTATATACAGAGGCAAAAGGGGGCCTTGTATTGAGAATATGTATGATGGGAGTTTTGCAAGCCAGCTACTATTCAAGGCACAGACTGGATCCTTGGAGGTGAAGAGGCGAACATATATATGGAATGGAGGAGAGGACAGATGTGAGTGGTTCCTATTGGGGTAGAGAATCTATTGAACATTTGATTGTTGAGTATGTAGGCCACAGTCTTGAGAGAGAAAAATTGAAAGAACAATTGGTGATAGAGCTGGGGAGAGAAAAGTGGGAGGAGGTGGAGAGAAGGGAGGATTATGGACTGTTTAGAAAAAAAAGATATAGATGACAAGATAATAGGAATAGTAAGAGCAACAAAGAAACTTCTTCAGTGTGTGTGGAAGAAGAGATGAATAAGGCTCAATAACCTGAACTCTCTTGCAGATATTGTTTACCCTTTGGCTTTATCATCAGTGGCCCTAAAAAAAATTCTTAGATTTTTAACCAACCACAAATTAATATTGTTATCAATCCTCTGTGAACATTGTTCTACATACAACGTGACTACACCTTCAGGTGCTCTAATCTTAAACGTGACAAAGCCACTGGGCAAAACTTATTTTCTTTACCGGTTAGCTTTGTGGAAAACGAGAATACTTTAGACATATCTCAAAGGAGGTTGAGGCTTCCAAAAAGACTGGTTTAGTTTCTCTAGGGAGGTATCAATTGACTATTGTGAATTTTTTCCGAAAAAAAGTGGTGGAAATTGACAAGGCAAAGTTTGGGAAGTGAAAACTTAACAAAATAAGAGGGTTTGGTGGCTTTTGGCCTGTTTGAATGGGAACACCCCCCCCCCCCTCCCTCCAAAATAAACATTTATTATTAGTTCCCAATTGAACCAAAGAAACGCTTTTGGTGGTTATAAAACACTGGATCTTGCCAGGAACTTAAATTATTTCTGATTGCTGCCCCCCTACCTCAGCTTGGAATTGGAAGGTTATGAACACAAAACCGTCAACCACTCAAAAGAATTTTGTAGACCCAACTAGCAGGGCTTGTACTCATAATATTGTAGGTCTATATCTGGATGCAAGAGCATTAATCCCAAAATATGGATTACAAAACAGCCATTTGAACGATTATCTCGCAACGGCCATATTCTGTAAAAAATATCCTTTAGGAATAAATACAAATCTATACAAGCCAGAATAATGCAAGTAACATTGATTTTCTATTATAGAATTTTTCTTTTGTTTTCCAATTCTGTAATTCAAACAAAAATGACACCTTCGGATTTCAACAGTGATGTCAACAACATATTATTGTGCACCTTGAACCAAATGAACAAACACGCTTCCATACATATTGGTTAAAAAAGAAGGTAAAAAAGCCGGAGTAGTATATCTTAACTTTATTGGTAATTGTTTTTACCCCATACCCTCCCTTTTGTGGGGGGTTATTCCTCCGCTTGTTTTTTTTAATAAACTAGTGGTCTTTACTAGTAATTGTTACAAAATCCTATAATTACTTCAGGCTGGTGGATGGGTAAAGTTTCAACAGATTTAATTTTTTTAACATAATTTCACGGATGACAAAAGCCACAAGGGCCTATCAAAGGTCATCCGCATCCATCAAAAAGCACCATCACCAGGGGAAGACAAAATCAAAGTCCCCCACAATATAATATAACGATGACAAAAGCCACAAGAGCTCATCATAGGTCATCCAAGTCAAACAGCTTCTTTTTTAAGGCACCCAAACTCCCAGGAAAACTGCGTCCAGAAACAAGGGTATCACCAATCAAGGCTTGTCAAGAACTAAATCATGCAGCTATAGATATATACAAAACTTAGGAACTATCACAACCTTCCCTCCCCATAAACTCATCCAACCTACTCTTAAATACATTTAGATTTGGACTACCTACTACCCTCGGCGGCAATTTGTTCCAGAAGTCTACCACTCTTTTGGTGAAAAAATATTTTCTTAAATCTAACCTACACCCTTGCTTTTTAATTTTCAAGTGGTGACCTCTAGTCCGATTTCCATCATCTAACTCAAAAAACTTGCTAACATCCAATTTATCTATCCCAGAAAAAATTTTAAAGAGCTCAATCATATCCCCTCTCACACACCTTTCAAAGAACATATTTAATACCCTCAGTCTATCTATATATTCAAGGTGCCTCAGGGAAGGAATAATCTTTGTTGCCCTCCGTTGCACTGACTCAAGAAGGTTAATATCGTGTCTAAAATGTGGGGACCATGCCTGTATACAGTACTCTAGATGTGGCCTAATATAAGAGTTATAGAGTTATAGAATAACCTCCTTACTTTTGTAACTGACATTTCTCTTTAATGAAACCCAGCACTCTATTTGCCCTATTTCTTGCTTCAATACACTGCTTAGAAAGCCTTAATGACTTATCTATTACTACTCCTAGATCTTTCTCATCCTCTACGGAGCTCAGCTAATGCCCATCCATTTCATAGTTAAATTCTCTATTATCTTTTCCCATGTTAATAACTTTGCACTTATCAAGGTTGAAAGTCATTTGCCACTTATGTGCCCAGGATAACAATTTATTTAAGTCCCCCTGCACTTTAAAATTATCATCAATATCTTTAACTACAGCTGCTAATTTGGTATCATCCGCAAAAATTGCCACTTTATTATTAACTGCCTCCCCAAGATCGTTTATATAGATGACAAATAATAATGGACCGAGAACTGATCCCTGAGGAACCCCACTGATAACATCCTTCCACTCTGACTTTACACCATTTAGCACTACCCTTTGCTCCCTGTCTTTCAGCCACTCAGCTATCCAATTTGAAACACCCACATATCCCAATCATTTTTAATTTATGAACTAGTCTCCTATGTGGTACCTTATCAAATGCTTTACTAAAATCTAAGTAAATTATATCTACATTCTCTCCCTTATCTACTTGATCTGTTACAAACTCCAGAAAATCTAGTAAATTAGTCAAACATGATCTACCTGATCTAAACACATGCTGAGCATCGCTGATTAACCCCTTCCTCTCTAGATGTTGGCAAATCCCTTTTTTAACTATTTTCTCAAGAATTTTACAGATAACAGGAGTTAGGCTAACCGGTCTAAAGTTACTTGGATCCTCTTTACTACCCTTCTTGAAAATGGGGACTACATTCGCTCTCTTCCAATCATCGGGTATTTCTCCATATTCCAGTGACCTAGTATACAACTTCTCCAGAGCTATTGAGATACTTTCTACCCCTTCTTTAAGTATCCTAGAATGAATATTATCAGGGCCGGAGGCCTTGGTAGTATCTAACTTACCTATTAATTCTTTTATCGTCCTCCAATCCACACTAATGGTAGTAAACCCCTCTTTCCCTGACCCATGAGTACTATACATAAGACTATTCAGTTTGTCCTTTGTAAATTTTTAACTTCACACCTTGCCAAAAATGGCAACAAACCATTTATAATACCAAAAAAGGCCCGCTTTGTTAACTTTAATTTCTGAAATACATTTATCACTCACTTAGTTTTAATTCACTCATTATTAACTAAGAATTTGATACTTTATCACTCCATTACAATCGAACCTATATGAAGAACAAATAACAAACATATCTGAGAGAGAGAGCACACATGCTTATCAATTTGAAAATCTCGCCAGAATAACTTTTAATGAGAGTTTAAATACCAATGGCATGACAGAAGAAGTATCTAAGAAAAATGCACGGTAATGGAGGTAAAATAATAAAAAAGCCTTTATAATTCAATTCAAGCTTCACTCAACAAACACAATTAATTAATTAACAAAAAATTCTGGTAAACCCTACAATTCATACCCCAGTAACTTCCCCGTAGCAAGTCTTCTTGTTCCCATAATATTTTGTCCATTTTTTTAATATATTTCACCAGTTTCATTAACTCATTTTACTACTAGTTCCCCCCCTATACCAACCCATAGTATGGCTCAAAATTGGCTTCCAGTAACCAAACACATATGAATAATCTAAAAATAGAAATTACATTTTAGTGACCTACAATTGTTTTATTGTATTTGGTTGCTGGAAGCCTGATCTTAAAAAGAAGAGACCAGAAAAAATAAACTCTTCTGATTGGTCAATGACAGTTGAATACTGATCTCTGATTGGTCAGTGGGATAGCTGAAAAACGCTTAAAAAAATTGCTATGCTGGCCCTCAGAAACGAGTAATAAAATGACAGGTGAAACGTATTGGGGAAATGGATGAAATATGGGAACAAGGAGGCTTGCAAGCAGGGAAGCGACTGTTGTACGGATCGTAAGGGTTACTAAATATTCTTGAGAATAAATTATTTTAGCAGATATGAATAATCAACTTTAGAAAAAACCTACTTGCTGATCTTAAAAATACAAATGAGACTGGAAAAAAATTATCACTTCTGATTGGTCAGTGATCCAGCTGAAAAACACTGAAAAAATAGCAAAAATTCCTAGAATCACGCACCCCCTAAAGTAAACAATTACCACAGTTTTTTAGTTTTTTTATTGCATCTCACTTGTAAAGCAGAACTTAAAGTGAACAGAAATTGGGTCTTTAGGTGTGATAAATCTTATATTGGCGCTGACGGCAAAAGCGACTGATGTAAGTACAAGTCAATGGCTCAAAGCGACTGATGTAAGTACAAGTCAATGGCTCAAAAAGGAACTTTTTCCGCCAGTTCATGCCTCTCGATCAAGAACATTATCATAGTTGTATTTTGGTTTATTGTGAAAAGGGTACTACCTACCTGTCTGAAGTAAGTACATATCTACCAACAATTATAATAGTGTAAGAAACGGTTTAATTTTGAGGGACAGCTCATCGGGGAGGTGAACCTACAATGGCCATAAGATTTCAATCATTTTTGGAGAGGGTCTGGGGGGCATAGCCTCCGTGTATATAATTGCCATAAACATCATCCACATAAATTTCGGCTCAGAAAAGGTAGTTAGGAAAAATAGCCCAAAATAAGCTAGGACTCGGTCCTGCCATACTCTGAACATTTACCAGGCTTTTTTTCTGAATTAAAATGTGCTGGATATTTTATATTACTCACTATTAAAGAAAATGTGACTTTAAATAAACTATTTGTAGGTGGGGCTTGTGTGTCTGGTCAAGAAAAGATACATCAAAACAAGATTATAGTGCTTAATGATGTCTGGCAATTGCCCTTTAATTAAAAAAATAATGCTAGGCTTTCCAATTGTGAATAAAAGATTATTTAAGAATATTGGGGCAGCATTGCCTATTTTGAAATTCCCTTAAATGATAACATAACATAACATAATTACACGGATGACAAAAGCCACAAGGGCCTATCAAAGGTCATCCGCCTCCGTCAAAACCCACCCACAAAAAGCACCATCACCAGGGGAAGACAAAATCAAAGTCCCCCACAATATAATATAACAGATGACAAAAGCCACAAGGGCTCATCATAGGTCATCCGAGTCAAACGGCCTCTTTTTTAAGGCACCCACACTCCCAGGAAAACTACATCCAGAGGATTGCATCCAGAAACAAGGGTATCACCAATCAAGGCTTGTCAAGAACTAAATCATGCAGCTATAGATAGATACAAACAATATTAATATATACAAAACTTAGGAACCATCACAACCTTCCCTTCCCATAAACTCATCCAACCTACTCTTAAATACATTTAGATTTGGACTACCTACTACCCTCTGCGGCAATTTGTTCCAGAAGTCTACCACTCTATTGGTGAAAAAATATTTTCTTAAATCCAACCTACACCCTTGCTTTTTAATTTTCAAGTGGTGACCTCTAGTCTGATTTCCATCATCTAACTCAAAAAACTTGCTAACATCCAATTTATCTATCCCAGAAAATTTTTTAAAGAGCTCAATCATATCCCCTCTCACAAACCTCCTTTCGAACGAGAACATATTTAATACCCTCAGTCTATCTTCATATTCAAGGTGCCTCAGGGAAGGAATAATCTTTGTTGCCCTCTGTTGCACTGACTCAAGAAGGTTAATATCTTGTCTAAAATGTGGGGACCATGCCTGTATACAGTACTCTAGATGTGGCCTAACATAAGAGTTATAGAGTTTAAGAATAACCTCCTTACTTTTGTAACTGACATTTCTCTTAATAAAACCCAGCACTCTATTTGCCCTATTTCTTGCTTCAATATACTGCTTAGAAAACCTTAATGACTTATCTATTACTACTCCTAGATCTTTCTCATCCTCTACTGAGCTCAGCCAATCCCCATCCATTTCATAGTTAAATTCTCTATTATCTTTTCCCATGTTAATAACTTTGCACTTATCAAGGTTGAAAGTCATTTGCCACTTATGTGCCCAGGATAACAATTTATTTAAGTCCCCCTGCACTTTAAAATTATCATCAATATCTTTAACTACAGCTGCTAATTTGGTATCATCCGCAAAAATTGCCACTTTATTATTAACTGCCTCCCCAAGATTGTTTATATAGATGACAAATAATAATGGACCGAGAACTGATCCCTGAGGAACCCCACTGATAACATCCCTCCACTCTGACTTTACACCATTTAGCACTACCCTTTGCTTCCTGTCTTTCAGCCACTCAGCTATCCAATTTGAAACACCCCCACATATCCCAATCATTTTTAATTTATGAACTAGTCTCCTATGTGGTACCTTATCAAATGCTTTACTAAAATCTAAGTAAATTATATCTACATTCTCTCCCTTATCTACTTGATCTGTTACAAACTCCAGAAAGTCTAGTAAGTTAGTCAAACATGATCTACCTGATCTAAACCCATGCTGAGCATCGCTGATTAACCCCTCCCTCTCTAGATGTTGGCAAATCCCTTTTTTAACTATTTTCTCAAGAATTTTACAGACTACAGGAGTTAGGCTAACCGGTCTAAAGTTACTTGGATCCTCTTTACTACCCTT
>OZ018332.1:21234819-21632526 GCA_963969495.1 Ceratothoa steindachneri
AAGAGACTTTGGGACATCTCTTTGCGTGCGTTAGGGCTGGGAGGGCACGCAACTCTACCGACCATGAAGAGACTCTGGGACATCTCCTTGCGGGCGTTAGGGCTGGGAGGGCACGCAACTCTACCGACCATGAAGAGACTCTGGGACATCTCCTTGCGGGCGTTAGGGCTGGGAGGGCACGCAACTCTACCGACCATGAAGAGACTCTGTGACATCCCATTGTCGGCGTTAGGGCTGGGAGGGCACGCAACTCTACTGACCATGAAGAGACTTTGGGACATCTCTTTGCGGGCGTTAGGGCTGGGAGGGCACGCAACTCTACCGAACCTAAGGAGACTCTGGGACACCCCCTTGCAGGTGTTAGGGCTGGGAGGGCACGCAACTCTACCGAACCTGAAGAGACTCTGGGACATCGCCTTGCGGGCGTTTGGGCTGGGAGGGCACGCAACTCTACCGAACCTGAAGAGACTCTGGGACATCTCCTTGCGGGCATTTAGGCTAGGAGGGCACGCAACTCTACTGACCATGAAGAGACTTTGGGACATCTCTTTGCGGGCGTTAGGGCTGGGAGGGCACGCAACTCTACCGAACCTAAGGAGACTCTGGGACACCCCCTTGCAGGTGTTAGGGCTGGGAGGGCACGCAACTCTACCAAACCTGAAGAGACTCTGTGACACCCCTTTGCAGGTGTTAGGGCTGGGAGGGCACGCAACTCTACCGACCATGAAGAGACTCTGTGACATCCCATTGTCGGCGTTAGGGCTGGGAGGGCACGCAACTCTACTGACCATGAAGAGACTTTGGGACATCTCTTTGCGGGCGTTAGGGCTGGGAGGGCACGCAACTCTACCGAACCTGAGGAGACTCTGGGACACCCCTTTGCAGGTGTTAGGGCTGGGAGGGCACGCAACTCTACCGAACCTGAAGAGACTCTGGGACATCTCCTTGCGAGCGTTAGGGCTGGGAGGGCACGCAACTCTACCGACCATGAAGAGACTCTGGGACATCTCCTTGCGGGCGTTAGGGCTGGGAGGGCACGCAACTCTACCGACCATGAAGAGACTCTGTGACATCCCATTGTCGGCGTTAGGGCTGGGAGGGCACGCAACTCTACTGACCATGAAGAGACTTTGGGACATCTCTTTGCGTGCGTTAGGGCTGGGAGGGCACGCAACTCTACCGACCATGAAGAGACTCTGGGACATCTCCTTGCGGGCGTTAGGGCTGGGAGGGCACGCAACTCTACCGACCATGAAGAGACTCTGGGACATCTCCTTGCGGGCGTTAGGGCTGGGAGGGCACGCAACTCTACCGACCATGAAGAGACTCTGTGACATCCCATTGTCGGCGTTAGGGCTGGGAGGGCACGCAACTATACTGACCATGAAGAGACTTTGGGACATCTCTTTGCGGGCGTTAGGGCTGGGAGGGCACGCAACTCTACCGAACCTAAGGATACTCTGGGACACCCCCTTGCAGGTGTTAGGGCTGGGAGGGCACGCAACTCTACCAAACCTGAAGAGACTCTGTGACACCCCTTTGCAGGTGTTAGGGCTGGGAGGGCACGCAACTCTACCGACCATGAAGAGACTCTGTGACATCCCATTGTCGGCGTTAGGGCTGGGAGGGCACGCAACTCTACTGACCATGAAGAGACTTTGGGACATCTCTTTGCGGCGTTAGGGCTGGGAGGGCACGCAACTCTACCGAACCTGAGGAGACTCTGGGACACCCCCTTGCAGGTGTTAGGGCTGGGAGGGCACGCAACTCTACCGAACCTGAAGAGACTCTGGGACATCTCCTTGCGGGCGTTTGGGCTGGGAGGGCACGCAACTCTACCGAACCTGAAGAGACTCTGGGACACCCCCTTGCAGGTGTTAGGGCTAGGAGGGCACGCAACTCTACCGAACCTGAAGAGACTCTGAGACACCCCTTTGCAGGTGTTAGGGCTGGGAGGGCACGCAACTCTACTGAACCTGAAGAGACGCTGGGACATCCCTTGACAGCTTTAGGGCCGGGAGGGAACGCAACTCTACCGAACCTGAAGAGACTCATAAACATCCCCTTGCAGGCGTTAGGGGTGGGAGGGCACGCAACTCTACCGAACCTAAAGAGACTCTGTGACACCCCCTTGCATGTGTTAGGGCTGGGAGGGCACGCAACTCTACCAAACCTGAAGAGACTCTGTGACACCCCTTTGCAGGTGTTAGGGCTGGGAGGGCACGCAACTCTACCGACCATGAAGAGACTCTGTGACATCCCATTGTCGGCGTTAGGGCTGGGAGGGCACGCAACTCTACCGACCATGAAGAGACTCTGGGACATCTCCTTGCGGGCGTTAGGGCTGGGAGGGCACGCAACTCTACCGACCATGAAGAGACTCTGGGACATCTCCTTGCGGGCGTTAGGGCTGGGAAGGCACGCAATCTACCGAACCTCAAGAGACTCTGGGACACCCCCTTGCGGGCGTTAGGGCCGGGAGGGCACGCAATCTACCGAACCTAAAGAGACTCTGGGACACCCCCTTGCATGTGTTAGGGCCGGGAAGGCACGCAACTCAACCGAACCTGAAGAGACTCTGGGACAACCCCTTGCAGGCGTTAGGGCTGGGAGGGCACGCAACTTTACCGACCCTGAAGAGACTCTTGGACATCCCCTTGCGGTAGTTAGGGCTGGGAGGGCACGCAACTCTACCGAACCTCAAGAGACTCTGTGACATTCCCTTGCAGGTGTTAGGGCCGGGAGGGCACGCAATCTACCGAACCTGAAGAGACTCTGTGACATCCCCTTGCAGGCGTTAGGGCTGGGAGGGCACGCAACTCTAGCGAACCTGAAGAGACTCTGTGACATCCCCTTGCGGGCGTTAGGGCCGGGAGGGCACGCAATCTACCGAACCTGAAGAGACTCTGGGACACCCCTTTGCAGGTGTTAGGGCTGGGAGGGCACGCAACTCTACTGAACCTGAAGAGACGCTGGGACATCCCTTGACAGCTTTAGGGCCGGGAGGGAACGCAACTCTACCGAACCTGAAGAGACTCTGGGACACCCGCTGGCAGGCGTTAGGGCCGGGAGGGCACGCAACTTTACCGACCCTGAAGAGACTCATAAACATCCCCTTGCAGGCGTTAGGGGTGGGAGGGCACGCAACTCTACCGACCCTAAAGAGACTCTGGGACATCTCCTTGTGAGCGTTAGGGCTGGGAGGGCACGCAACCCTACCGAACCTGAAGAGACTGTGACACCCCCTTGAGGGGTTAGGGCCGGGAGGGCGCGGAACTCTACCGAACATGAAGAGACTATAAGACACCCCCTTGCGGGCGTTAGGGCTGGGAGGGCATGTACTGTTAGAAATAACAGTCCCCCGCCCTCGGGTGAGAGGTCAAGAAGTGTAAATATTTGTGGATGGAGTTTTGCTTTACCCCCACTTCGAGGAGGTTCTAGATCGTACTTGATTGACATATAAGGCCGAGGTCCACCAAGTTGCAGATTTTCTACTCGGGAGGGCCTCGCGTATTCCTCTCACGTCGAAACGGAGTGGCTGGCATGGACCTTCCACGTCAAACATGAGGTCCTGCAAGGTCCTCCTACGTGACACGGCAGGGCCTGACCTGGTTCTCCCACGCCAAACAAGAGGCCCTGGTATGGTCCTCTCAAGTTACACGGGACCGCATGGCATGATCGTACCCCGTCAAACGGGAGGGCCTGGCAGCCTTCTTCCACGTCACAAGTAGGGCCTGGCATGGTCCTCCCTCGTCAGACGGGAGAGGCTGCATGTTCCTCCTACGTCACACGGGAAGGCCTGGCAGGGTCCTAATACCTCACACAGGAGGGCCTGGCATGGTCCTCCCTCGTCAGACGGGAGGGCCTGCATGGTCCTCCCACGTCACCTGGGAGGACCTGGCATGCTCCTCCTACGTGACACGAGAGGGCCTAGCATGGTCCTCCCATGTCAAACGGGAGGTCCTGGCATGGTCCCCCCACGTCAAACCGGAGGGCCTGGTATGGTCGTTCCACGTTGCAGGGTAGGGCCTAGCATGGTCCTTCTACGTCATACGGGAGGGCTTGCATGGTCCTCCCACGTCACATAGTCCTTCTACGTTACACGGGACGGCCTGGCAAAGGTCTGATCCGGAATGAACTTCATATTTTAGGCACCAACAGGCACCGAGCTGACCTGACCGACACACTTAACAAGTCCTCTCCGCCCGCAGAAACCGGACACAATTTAACACATATAAGGACACAAACTGGGCACAGACAAACAAATGACTGAAATTGGATTCATTGCAATAAACTGGCAGATTAAACAGACATATGCTATTTTCATTTGCGTAAACATTTTTTTCAGTTTATATGTAATCAAAAATTATCTGAGTCAATATCATCCTTCATATTTGTGTTAAATATTTAAGGTCATTATAGGAAGGGTACTACTTGGTCGCCATGTTTTAGTGTCGTTATTAAAAATATATTTGATAATTTGGCTCAGATGCATGAAACATATATTGATTGCGACAAAAAAAATGTGTTTAAGTGCGTGTGTGAGTAGGGTTGGGGGCAAATATTTAAAGTGTGTATATTTGAAGCAAAGGTTTTATTTATCTTCACCTTCGTACCGCATATGGGGATGTTGGTGAAGAAATATAGAGGTTTATAAAGGACGTTTCGCTTGCAATCACTACCCTCTTCAGAACTAACCAGGGTCGTTTCCGAGTCTTCTTTTTACTTGTTTTCTACCGTTATTTTTTTACTTTAACTATAAAACCATAGGAAAAAGTCGAAAATAACTTATTTTGCTAAAAAAAATCCATCGACATTTTTAGGTTTTATCGTATATTACCGGTTCGTAAAATCTCTTTTGTTCCGAAGTGATGTTAATCCGCCAAAACTCATTTGCTCTGCAATTATCACTAGTTTTTCTTCATTCCTCAAAAGACAGTCGGCGAAGAAGAGAAGCATTGAAACTCAATCCGCAGTGTAATAGTGGATGGAGTGTTACACCGATTTAGTTAAGATGTCTCCAAATTGAACGACATCAGTGGAATTGAAACGAGAATAGGCTTTCTCCGGCCTTCTTTCACCATCGCTTCATAGTTCTGAACACAGTGGGGAGACTTTAGCGCTGGGGGAGGGGTAACTGTTGTTTCAATACGAGCTTATAAAACTTGCCGGTCTATCACGCAAGTGTGATTGGGTGTCGTGGGCGATAATTATCCGTGTGAATGACGTCACACATCTTGCCTGGCTGCTTCTGCGTTTGATCAACCGATAATGATAGGCCCTGATTAAGTCCCGCTTTCGCCCTCACTCTTGTACAATTGTTTCAAACTTGTTTTTTTTTTTATATTTCTTCTACACATTTTACACTCATTCATACGCTAGTTTTCGTATATTCAGGGGAGGGGGGAAGGGGGGTCATTCTTTTTCACATCGAGGAATATTTTATCGTTCTGTCTTGGTGGACCATAAACTACCGGTTTGGAGGTTGGGTTAATATACACAAGCTTGTTCCGGGCCCATGTCCCGTCATGCTCAGGAACTGCCTTCGTGAGCAGTTCCAATCCTCGATGCTCTAATTATTGCCAGGCATTTTCATTTCAATTAACTTCACCAGTTTTATGCCTCGTTGGCTTTTTATTTTTTAACACAAAATTCCTCTAATGAAGACCCGAATGAACACATCTCGTTGGATTACACTTCATTTTCTGTTCCTATCGAATTTTTAAAAAATGGCACCACAAATACTTAACAGAACGAATTAGGAGCCAATTTTTGGAGCAAATGGTGAGGTTAGGGGAAGTGAAATAGGTCCATTATATGTAGGCAATGGGCCTATTCTGACCTTATAAATCCTTATAACTCTTCCTAAAATTTCTGAGAAGCAAAATGACACAGGTCCTAAATCTCGTTTTAATCTGGCGGGGGGGCAAGCTTGATGTAGGCTAGCCGCCAGTCAGCTCTTGCCTCAAAGCTGCAGGGAGTGGGACCGACGGGGCCAGCGATCGGTGGGGCTTCGGTAGTCTTTGACTAGAGTTTAATTATTATTAGTAGTAGTAGTATTTCTATTATTATTATTAGTAGTAGTAGTAGTATTTGTATTATTATTAGTAGTAGTAACATTTGTATTACCATTATTATTATTAATAGTAGTATTTGCATTATTAGTATCCATATTATCATTATTATTAGCATTATTATCTTGTAACCTGAATAAATTAAAAAATAATAAAAACAACCAACTAAAACCAACTGAGACTTTTAGTCTCAGGCACTGGAGGGAGGCCTGCATCCCTCAGGGGCCCAAGCGTGCGCCCAACACTCGGGGTCGAGGGGGGTCTTCCTCCTCCTCTACCCCGCAGAGAGAGGTACCCAGTGTAGCCTATTGCACTTGGTACCTGGAGGAGCTGCGCGTCCCCCCCATCATCAGTGCAAATTAGGGAGGCCCCGTCACCCACTGGGTTGACTTGAACTCTCTGATGGGGCCTGGGGAATTCGTTGGTGCGCTTCCCCCTCGCTCCCTCTCAGCGCTACCTTTTATATATATTTTTTTGACTCCACGACGATCCGCTCACCTCTTTCTACCTCGACTCGGCACCTGGAGGAACTGATCTCACCTTGGCAGCGTTCGGTTCGCTACACATGGTGTCCTGGTGTCCTGCATGCCACCCCGCAATCCCCTAGGGTGGATCATCCACCCTACTCGTTCGTGGACTCGCCTCTCTCGACTTCGCTATATTACATCCCTTCCAACCCTTTCCACACTTCCTCTCCTATCCAGAAAAGTTCTGGCTGCTCGGCGCACTTTCGTTCTCGTATGAATCCTTAGTCGAGGGGCAGTGTACCCCGTGAGGTCCCTACCTCCCGCGAGGGCCGAAAACCCCCTGGCTAAGGCAAGTATCAGGCACGGGGTGTGTTGAGCGTCGGCACCATCCGTTATGGTCAAAGCTCGAGGATAATTTCGCTCGAATGGCGGTCCAGGTTGTCAAGGCCCATCTTGTCTCGAACCCATGAGCCGAGTATGTGTAAATTATCACATTCTGGAATTTCTGATCTTAAGGAGACTTTTCTCTTAACCTCCCAAGGCATTGGGAGATCATAGCTCATACTTTCCATGCGTTTTTCATCTTTTTTACACTAATCATGGCGGCAAAATTCAGAAATTCTGGGATAGCCGTTTCCATACGCGGCCTCGCCCTCCCTAGGTGTCTGGGAAGACGAGGTAACATGAGACACCCTTTCAACATGGGAAGGGGCTACCCTATCACCATCCCCATGGGGAAAAGCGACTTCCTTTTTGCCAGCTGCTCTACCTCAGAAAAGGCAGTGCACCTCCCTGTGATTTCTCATGGTCTCTCTAACTCCTCCACCGGAGAGTGAGAGTCGCCCAAGAGTGACTCCATATCTACACCATCAGCGGTCCCCCCTCTGTCATTTTACCGGGAACTGCAAAGAAGGCAAGCAGGTGGCCCAGAACCAATCGCTCCCGATGGGACTTGCGAGATATGGCCAACCTCCTTGGAAGGGCAAGGGATAGCGGGACCCTTCGAATCGTGCCCCCTTCAATCCTGCATGTATGCTCTTCGAACTTGCAGGGGGCCGACGTGCCTGCCCCCTCTATTCCCCAATGGAGGTTGGTTTGCCGGCCCAGACGACAAGAATAGAGTCCTCGATTGGGAACGGCGGTGACACCTGCAAGTAGGGTGGGGTGAGGGTAGCCACTTAGAGGCCCCTCTGTGCTGAGCTGTCGCCTGAGGTAACCCCGCCACAGAAAGAAGGACCTTCCATGGGGACGAACCTGTTTCCGCTCCTGTGTATACTTCGCAAGCGGCTCGTGACCCCGAGGACTAACAAAGAGAGGAAGGACATCCTCCCCCGAATGGTGGCACCTTCAAGCAAAGACCTACTCTATTTCGGAGAAGGATCTTGTTGAGGCAAGAGTCCGGCCTTGCGGCCCCTTCCGGGAGTGGAGAGAAGCTAGTTCACTCCCTGCACTCATATCCAAGGAAGAAGAAAAGCAAGAAGCCAAAGAAGACTAGGGATTCCTCTTCCTCCGCGGGGAATCCGGAGAAGGACGGGTCCGCTGCCGCTTGGGCAAGCGATCAGGTCAAGATCGCCATGTTCGGTCCCAAGACGCTCTCGGGCGGGGAAATCTAGACAAAAATCAAAGTCGCAAGTGGCGCTGAGCGGAGTCTAGTTTACGTTGGAGCCCCTCATTCAGAGACTACCTGTCGTTTTTTAGCTCACTGGCTTCAAACGCTCTGATTATTCACTCCATTGATGGCAGCACGTTGGCCAAAGGCAACATGATCCATCAGAGGAGACCACTAGCTAGCTTTATTGATAGAGAGCCGAAGATGACCCCTTTCTCAGACGAGAGCCTTCTGGCGAATGCGTCGGACCCTTCGGGGCAGCCATGATTAGTGCCCTTCGGACATTTAATGACACACCGGTGAGTGTAACACCGCGCTCTACCATGAACTTCGCGAAAGGAGTGGTTTATGCGAGAAAACTTGTGAACTATTCCTTAAAAGACATTATCTTAGAACTTTGCCACTGCGGGGTGGTTAAGGTCGAAGGGGTAATGAGAAAACAGAAAGGGGGCACAAGGCCCACCGGACACTATTCGTTACATTCGACCGTGATAGGCTCCCTGAGTCGATGCGTTCCGGTTGGTATCGCTACCCCGTGAAGTCATTTCTGCCATTGCCGCGGAGGTGGTACTACTACCACCGCTTCGACCATACGAATCGCTCATGTAGACGTGCTAAGTCAGGTTTACCTGAAGCCTGTGTAAGTTGCTTCAAGGCTGTATACGATAAATCCTTATCGCGCATGGCCAAATATGTCAATGCGGAGAAGCAATGTGGTGCGTATCTTGGAGAAGGAAATCTTGGCCGGTCAGGCCCAGGATCGTCTTTCATTTCGAGTGGCTAAGAACTTGGTCCTGGCAAGCCTAGCGTTTCCTGGGACTGGGACCTCTTATGACTAATTTTAAAAAGGCACCCTCTGTTCCTCGCCCTCCAGGCCTAAAGCCATGGTTGTTTCCGCGCACATTCGAAACCCTTCTATGGGTTCTACGCCCCCACCCCTTCGGGCGTTTCCCTATTATAGCTAATGGCACAAAGCGTTCACATCCAACCCCGTCTAGAATCAGGGCTCCCCCAGCGTGACCGTTTCCCGATAGACGAAACGTCCGCTCATCTCAGCCGAGTTGGTTGACTCACAGAAGGCACCCCCCTTAAGGTGGTCGTGAGGCCGTCTTCCGGTGCTCATATAGCTGCCCCCTGAAAGGAGGAGGGCATCAAAGGAACCTCGGCTCCTACGCATCCACCGAAAGCTGGGCTGGGTGGCTCAGAAACGGTGGATCCTCTAAAAGAGGGACCCCCACTTCCAAAGCTGCCCCTCCCCACCAAATGTTTCGAAGCGGAAGGATGACAAGACTCGCATAGCAAACCCAACCTCTCCTGCAAACTCCTCGAAGGCGACAACGACCGGAATCTTTCCTCCCGGAAGCATACGGCCATTCATGCGTGGGTCTTCTCTTCTAAGATGGCCCCTCCTCGTCTTCTCCGAGCTAGGCGTGGAGAGAATATTCCTTAAATGGAATTGCCGTAGAATACGTGCCAGATAGGAGGAGCTGCGGAGGCTCGTCCCCTCTCATCCCCCATTAGCTATATTTCTGCAAGAGACCATGCTGGGGATGTGCCCCCTTCAAAACCACTTGGTGTATAAGGGATTTGCAACCCCCCACCATGGGAATAGAGCCGAGCGGTGGATTTGCCATTTACACCCAGTGTGATGTCTCCGCTCTTCTATTTGCTATAAACACCCCCTTTCAGGCAGTGATAGTGCAACTCCACCTGGTTAAGAGCTATTTGCTATAAACACCCCCTTTCAGGCAGTAGTAGTGCAACTGCACATGGTTAGGAGCTATTTGCTATAAACACCCCCTTTCAGGCAGTGATAGTGCAACTCCACCTGGTTAAGAGCTATTTGCTATAAACACCCCCTTTCAGGCAGTAGTAGTGGAACTGCACATGGTTAGGAACTATACTGTAATTTCTTCGTACATTCCACCGTCAGCCGACGCCGAAGCGGGACATTTCCGCTGCGTCCTAACATGTTTTCGGAGGCCCTTTCATCTGTTCCGGGATTTAAACGAGCTGGATGTCTTGCAAATGTGGATGAGTTTACGCATCACCGACCGAGAACCGTTTTTTCCCCTACTTTGATCTATCCCTCTGTTCGTCGGATACTTAGCCTGATTTTGAATGAGAGGTGATCGATAAACTCCATGGTAAAGATCAGTCTCCCATTCAAATATCATTTTCTGGACCACTGACGCCTGAGAGCTCACCGCCCCGGTGGTGCTTAAAACTGGTGCTGTGGTCCACATTTCAGGAAATGATTGATTTTATAGTCAGTCAAAAGGTTTAGGTCGGTGGAAGATGCCGTTGAGTTTTCTTCCTCAATCTCGTCGTCTTGGGCTTAACGACAGTTCATAGAACGTCTGGTCGTTTTGTACGCCGTACGCTTCCTTGGTGATCGGCCGAGTGTGAAACAGCCCTCAGGCAAAAGCGTTATGCCTAAATGCGCTATAACCGCCGCACGAACGAATTCACTGTCGCTGAATTTCATTCAGCTCGCGCTAAGTTCCGGTATATTTCAAAGCACGGATGCCGCTCTTCTTGGCAGGCATACGTGTCTTTGCCTAACAGCAAGTCACCGCTTGCAGAGGTTTGGAAACGAGTCAAAAGGATTTGAAGTAAGTTCTCGCAGGACCACCATGTCTTTATCAAGATGAACGGGACCGCAATCTAGGATCCCGCGTCCGTGGCGGAGTCTTTCTCGACTTTGGCTTCGCAGCTAACAAGGAGATCGCCTCCTTCCTCCGTCAGAAGAACCTTTCCCACGCTGATCACTTCTCCGACTCGCGATGGCTCGCTCGCCTGGCCTTGCTCACGGACATCACTACGCACCTGAAAGCCCTCAAAGTAAAGCTGCAAAGCAAAGACATTCTTGTGACAGACATACAACCGCATATCACCGCCTTCGGGGTTAAGCTGCGCTTGTGGGAGGCTCAGTTGGCTATTGGTCAGTTTGTGCATTTTTCTCGCTTTGTTACTTGCGCCCCTCACGACGTGGACCTGGACACTTGCGTTAGTGTCGTTGCCTCTCTGCGGTAGGAATTTGCCTCCCGTTTAGCAGGAGTCAGGCCGCCGGCTGCAGACTTCAACTTTTCACCGCCCCCTTTGACTTCCCCGTGGACAACGCCCCTGCTCCCCTTCAGATGGAGTTGATGGAGCTGCAGTGCAATGATGAACTGGAGGCGAAGTTCCGTACCACTTCTCTGCCGTCCTTCTTCCGCGACCTCGTCATCCCTTCTAGCAATTTTTCAAAATACATTGCGCAGGTTCAACGCATCGTGGCCATGTTTGGAAGCACCTACTGTAGCGAACAGCTCTTCTCCAAAATGAAGAACATGAAGTCTCACCTTCACTCCCAACTCTCGCACCACCACCTCAATGACATTCTTCTGTTGTCTACCTCATCCATCGAGCCGGACATTGAAACACTTCTTCATGGCAAGCAGCATCAGCCCTCTCACTGATTTGTATGTTTTTCAATAAAATTATTATATATATATATATATATATATATATATATATATATATATATATATATATATATATATATATATATATATATATATATATATGGTCACTTGGGGGATTTTGTTTGTCATTCCCGCCCGCGGCCTGCTCCCAAAAGTCTCATCTGGCCCTCACTCTGAAAAGGTGGCCCGCCACTCGGTTAGTAGATAGCAAATGTTGATAACCGACACTGCATCGATTCATGGGGGCCGGCATCGTTCCTCACCGGGTAGGTAACTTTCAGATACCAAATGTTTTACATTATATTAGAATTTTACAATCTTTATTTAATTATATACAGGTGGTTAATATTGTCGTTTTATTAACATTCGCTCCATAAGAATTGATCATTAACACGGATATTAATCGATCTGAACACGGAGTTTTTCGCAAATATTATCGTGTCATAATTTTGTTGTTTTGCTTAAATGTATTATATTTACAAGTCTTCCAATAATAATAAAAAAAGCTATTTTACAAGTATTTTCTTTTATATCAATAGAATTATTGATATATGAATAAGTTTAAATATAAATAAATAATTATTATGATGATATCTCGGAACCATCCGTTAATAGGTGCATTTTTTCTTATTTAGTGCTTTGGGTCTTTATTTCTTAAACAAATCGTCCATTTATTTGATTAAAACCTCCAAAAAGTCTAAAAGTCCACAGGTCGGTGTACACGAATCCGTCCCGAGTAGAAGGGACAGGCGGTAGCGACCCCGCCCATCCCGGTACCGGGACAGGTAACGTGCGCGAAGATCACCCAGACTGGGACATTCGACAAGAATGTGCCGAACAGTCTGGGGGACGATGCAGTCGTCACAATAGTGCGCAGGCGAGCGCTCCATCAAATGACGATGTGTCACCGAGTGTGTCCGATTCGGAGACGACAGAAAGCTACCTGAAGCCGGCGCGGCATTGGGGGATAGGTCCATAGGAACAGTCGCGGCGCAATGGCACGCAACTTTAAGTTCCCTTCGACCGTCTCCCTCAGCATGGCGGCTCCACCTTGGACGCGGCGTAAAATGGATAGTGTTTGAAAATAGAAAGGAAGAGGAGCTGAGGAAGATGTGGGTGGGGATAAAACAGGTTATTAAAAACCCATCATCCCAAAATGGAGCTCAGGGGTGATAGATCATTGTTCCCTCTCCCCTCAGACCCAATCTGGAATAGTTGGCTGAGAAGAAGGTCAGCATCTACCCTGTGAAATTAGAGTCTGACCAGAGAAAGTTGTGGGAGAGGTTGTATGAAAAGCGAGGAAACAGCGGGGAAACACAAGTGTCTGAAAGAAGGAGAAGTGGCTAAGCTGGGGTCAGACGGGGTGCTGAGTCCCGTCAGCACGGCGGCCAGGATGGCAAATCACTGCGCCCCTTACTGGCGTTCCGGTTCAAGCATATTCAAAAACTATTGGACCGATTTCTACCAAATTTGGTGGAACACTAGAGCCTTGCCTAGAAGGAAACTATTAGTTTTTTTTTTTTGCCAAGGTAACTTGGTGGAGATTATGTAATTGCTAACATGTTTTAATTTGTTTGTTTACAAAATTGTATGAAAACTAATTACTCGATATATAAATAAAGTATATAGAACGGATATTAGGATATAAACAACTAAATTTTGGAAATTTATTAAGCATCTCAAAATCTTAAAACTAGAAAAATGTAAAGGTACAATTACAATTAATAACTACACTCACTTAATATTGGCATACAACTATAACCCTAATTGAACGCATACAATTAATAATAATAATAATTTAAACTCTGGATCATTTTTGTATTGATGAGAATGTCCTAAATCAGGAGTGGGGAAACTCTTTTGAGCCTTGGCCGAAAATCTCGAATGAAAGAAGTCGGTGGGCGATAAATAAAAATTGACTCTTGTGTCTTTGTAGATGTTGTTTAAATTTATTCCATGGTACAATATACTCATGCAGTAATATCTAAAAAAAAATTAATATGCACCATTTCTATTGACTGTCACCATGGAAATCGGGATAGTATTAAAATTTGTGCATACAAATTGGGCTCGCGAGGGAGGGTTTCCCCACCCCTGTGACCTAAATCACAAAATATGCTTTTACATATTTTGACCAAATGAAAAAAAAACTTCCTCTGAGATCTTCTGAAGGGAAATGCACTTTTATGTAAGCTATAAAAAAAAATGTTATTCATAGTCACAGTTGATAATTGCTGGACTAAAACTAGGTTCATTTTTTAAAATCATTTCGAATAATTTGCCATAAGTTCAATGAACTTTATTAGAGAGCAGAACGTATAGCAAGAGATGTACGCCCCCATATTTCTCACCTGAAATTACAAACACCTGGGAAAAAAGAAGTGGAGCGATTTTAAAAATACCATCAACAAAAAAACTTTTCACACCCATTTAATAATCCAAGTTGATTTTACGTCCAAATATTAAAATTATATAAGTTTCTGAACATCCACTTTCTGCAACCAAAAATTCTTCCGTTTGTTCTCGACCAAATGTATAAGTTTTGAATTCTTCTGGAATAACAAGACTGGCGAAATCGATTGGGCTCATCGAGTATGATCTTACATTGTTTCTTTGTCGACGGACCCAACCTCTATTATCTGGCATAGTTCCTTGGTGAGTTTGAGATAAATTCTGCAAACATTCGTTGACAGCTATAACAATTCCTTCTACTGCGTTGTTTGCACGCGTCTTTATTTCATTTAGAATGCGATCTATCTCAATGTTGGCTGGAAAAGGATTTCTTCGTTCTAAACATGAATTCTTGCTTTGCACGAATCTTCTCTTTCACATCTATAAAATTTTGTTTCCTTATCCGCACTATAGCTATCAAAAACATAGATCAAACAATCACTTTCAAATTTTGGCTTTCCACATTTTATATTATATTCGCTGCCATATAATATATAAGGTCTTATAAAAAGTTTAATCAATGATAAACTTGAAATTTTTATAGTTAAATAAATTAATCAGTGCAAATTGTTAAAGTGAATCTCATAAAAACTGAATTGTATATGAGTTCTCGATATCTAAAAAGTTCAGAAAGTTGGATTGTAGGCGAACCAAGTTCATCAACTCGAAACTGATTTTAAAATTGAAAAACATTTTCTATTTATACACTTCACTGCTGGAATAAATAATCTCACATTCTTTATTAAATTTGATGGTTCCAAGAGTGTATATCTTGATGCTGGAAAAGGAGCAATTAATAGAATTACCCTCAAATCGCTTCCCATAAATATTTAGAAATATGTGCCGAAGCTTTGTTTGAAACTAGGCCTGGTCAGTATTTCTAGGGTAGAATAGACATAGATAGTTTGGGTGTGAGTTCCATCAAAAATTGATTTAATGTAATTAGTTTAAAATAATCAATATATCCTATAAATATTTATAACAGGTTGGCCATTATCCTAAAGCCAAAATGGTCGGTTTATTGCCATTTTTACAGGGCTTTTGGAGTTGTTATTTAAAATCTATATCCCTATTTATGATTCATTTTCGAAATACACAGCTTAACAATATATATATATATATAGCAATATCCCAATTTGCTTCATTTATGTATGATTGTACGTATTATTGTTAATATTATTAATACTCATGTATGCATACAATATGCGTCATTTATGTATGTCACTAAAAAGTCTCTCTACAGTTATTAATTGTGATTTTATCTTTATATTTCTAGTTTTAATCTCCACAAAGTTAACTTGGCGCAAAAACTCTTTCATGTATTTCGAAACTCAGTATTAACACTTGCAGCTTCAAAGATATAATTTTTAGTTAATAAATTAGTAAGGAAAAAAAATACAACTGGTAAAAAAAAACTAATTTCGACTTCTTGTCAATATTTTCAACACTAACATTTCCTCTCAAGATTAAAAACAAAAAAGTACATCTGATTGGGGCGGGAAAATGTCATCTTTCAACATTGTCCAGTAGGCCATTTCCTAAAAAGAGATGATACAGTTAAATGTTTTACGGGTTGTCTGCAATCCATTATAATATAATCATAAAATAGGTCAAAGTGTTCATTTTTTAGATTTCTTTGAGTCGTTTATTCCATATTACGATACTCGAACGGGCGAGGTACGAACAGGAATTCAACTTTAAAATTACTTATTAGTGATGACAAACATGATGAGGTTAAGCTCATCCTGCGTCTTTGCTTCCCTCTTCCACGGAGCCTTTGGTGGGCAGGTCGCCCCGTCCAGCTTTGGGCGTGGGAGCAGAGGCTCTCTCGGTGCTTTACTATCGGGCACAGCCTTAGAAATTTTCTAAGACGGTCTCACGAACACCTTCGATTAGCTTGCTTTCTGTGAGCCTAACGACTGGATGGAGGTACGCAGCCGTTTCCCGTCAAGGAAACATGTCGCGCAGGAGAAGGGAAGCCTTGGTTTTAGCTGAGGCTATCTGTGAACCCTTTGTGGCATCAGCTCTACGATGGGATCTCCCGGGTGGATTGAATCTGCAGAAGGGTTCCGAATGGGTTCGAAAGCGACAGTGCTCTTCGGCCTGATGGGCCAGGAGCAGAACGTGCCTTCCTTACTTGCGAGGCGAGTCCCATTAGGCAACAGGAACCAATTCCTTATCCTTTCTGAAAGAGAGTCGGTCCGCAGCCTGAGCGGATAAGAGCTCCTTCGCGAAAAGATATGAGCTACATTACTTTGAGGAATCAGGATGCGGCTCTCCACAATTCACACACTTGGCACTTCACAACACACATTTATCCTACAATGCCTTCGATCAGTTTGCGCAGATTTCATGGTAGAGTGCGACGTTACCTGCACAGGCGAACCATCGAGTGTCTGAAGAGCACTCACTATGGACGTCTGCCTGAGCAGGATGCAGCGCATTCACCAGGATGGTCCCGTCCGAGAAACGAGAGACTAAGGTTCCCTTAGAACCTTACCTAATGACTGGCGCTGACGGAGCAGGTGTCCTTTGGACAACATGCCCCCAGCAGTAGAACAAATTCAGGAAACGCTTGAATTAGATGACGGGGAATGAGTACCCTTTGCTCCCGCCACTGGGGAAAGGCAGGGCCGGACGAACCAGCCTTAACAATGTCCTTTTCAGAAATGGGGAAGTCCATGACTGACACTGGATAGGATGGGGGGAGGTGCCACTTCAGAAGAATGCTACACGTATACTGACTTTGGCTCAGGGGTACTCGTATCTCTCACAGTCTTTGTACATTCCCTGAGATAGGGACACCGCCGGGACTATTTCCACCTGATGAGGGCGCCTCCAAGGGGACTCTAGACCTAAGGTCTATAGTAAATGTCATTGGGACCGCCGAACCGACCTCCATCGGGAAAGAAAGAGGGTGGGTACGCCCCCACCCACCAAAAGGGCAGGTATGGCCCGACGGGCCCCACCAAACCTAGTCCTTTTAATTAGGAAGGCTGGCCCTGTCGAACCCCTCACACTTGGAGCAGTCGATTTTGGGCCGCCTGCTGACTCTCTCCTCGGTGGTCCCCTGACAAAGGAAAAGGGGATGGGGCGTGCTGGCAATGAAGTGGATTCACCTCACCCTTAGACACAGGAGAGAGGAAAAACCTCCTTGACCTCGGACTTTTCAGGTTTCCACTGGGTGGTTAAGAGGAGGCGCTCGTACCTGCCCAACGAACTGAAGTTGCCCAGTGGTGGGTGGCAGGTCTCAACGGAGGAGAGAGAAAGGCAGGATGGGTTCGTACTAATCGTCGATAGGATGTTGTGGCAGACCCAGAGACGGGATCCTTTATTTGTCCTGGCAGTCAGCGAGTCCACCCACACGCCACCACATCCTTATACACCCGAGAAGGGCAGCAAGGAGGTGGTGAGACCATTAACGTCCACAGGAGGGGTAATTTGGGCCAAACGGATCTTCCCATTAATCGTGCCCTAAAGGACGAGTCCATTACAACCAGCAGCCGTTGTTTATAGGGGGTTACAAAGCCTCTTCTGACCCGGCATGAGGTAGCAGGTCAGGTCTTTAAGCCTAGACAGAGGGTTGAGGGGATAGTCGTAAAAAATAAGGACTGCTGAGGGAAAGTACAGCAACTTCCCACGGCTCCGTCAGACAGGTCATCCTTAATTTACACTCAGATCGGGGGGATATACGGCTCGATACCAATTGTAACAGGGTACCACCGCCCCTGCGGGGACCAAGCGGTACTATCCAATGCCTTACCCACTAGGGTAGCGAGAGCTCCTCCGACTTCCGATTCCCTTAATTGGTGTAAATGTTTAACACCATCTGTTACCCATTTTGGGGGTATTAACAGGCGTAGAGTGACAGTGCTGCACATAGCAACACCCCATCGCTATGAAGGCCAATGAGGGAGGGGAAATGATGGGGCAGTATTTAAAAGGCATTAAAATAACGGATTGGATAATGGCAGGGATGCGCACAGACCCTATCTTGTGGGGGATATGGTTGCAGTTAAAGGCCATCGTGGCAGCCATCACTGGATCCTACTTCTCACTCCGAGGATCAAATCGGCGAACAGAATGTTCCGTGATGACGCTGCTAAGATTTCGAAACCTTGTTGGGGTTAGGAGGGCACGTTTGACTCCAAGATCGTATTCTTAGAAAGGACACAGCCCATTTGCGTGGGAAAATGAATAACCTTGGACTTTTCAAGTAGGAGGGAGCCGTGACAGCGGCAGGAGGGGGATCTGCAATAATTGTTGATATGGGGGGGGGGGCATCTCGAGCGCCCCTTAGTAGTCTCTTCTCTACGGTACTCGGTCTATGTACCGCCCACTACTTCCCAATTTCGCGGTCGTCGTTGGTTTCCTCATTTTAAGTAACGGCTGCCATCGTATTTAGATAGGCCCTAGGTCTGTCTCGCCTCGTGTTTCAATGGAGGTTTTTTTTTGCTGCCGAAGCCTTTATTATTTCCTCGGTCTAATTTCCTGGAGAGCCCTTTCTTCCCCTTGTCAATACCCCCCCCCCCTGTGCACCCTGTTACTTGGGAGGAATTATTTATTTATTTGTCAGCTGCCTCATTAGTGATTTGTGCCCAATCACCAGACAGAGATGATCCCTTAGATTTGAAGTCTCTTTAACGCATCTAAAGCACTTCTGGGGGGGGGGGGGGGAGGGTCTGAACACCAGCCCCCCCCATCCCCCTAAAGGCCACAAACCAGGAATTTTAAGTTGAGATTGGTTTCAACTCCTCATACGCAAGTGACAAAAATGTAATATATTTTTCTCCTTCCTACACAATTTACGCCTCTTATAGCCCCCCCCCCTCCCTTATTTTTCTCCTTCCTACACATTTTACGCCTCTTCTATCCCCCCCCCCTCCCTCAACCCCTTTGCCTACGCATCTACGAATGGAATCTCGCGACCCAATGACGAACGCACAAAAGAGGTGACGCATTTGTCCTAGTCACCCAACCCACTTTTCGTTACTACAAGGTAGGCTTTGATAGCTAAGGATGTGTAAGAATGACCCCGACTGTCCTTCACCCGAGGACATTTTGTTTTGAAGAATTCTATTTAATTTGTAGTTACACAATCAAATTCCTCTCAATCCCGTGCGTGGTAGAAGAGCAAAGCTGGGGATGGGGGTGGGGGAGGGGTTGGGATGAAAGTACGGGAATGCGACGTTGCCAAATTGTTTAAGTGTGCCAGTAATGATAATATCGAAGGTAGGGGCGGAGTCTCTTTGATTACTCTCTCTCTATTTGCTTTGCCCTATTGGCAATTTTATAATAATGCAGGTATAGTTTGTAAAGGTTGTTAATTCAACAAAATCCCGGTTTAATAACATTTCAGCACCTGCGAGAATCTTTGTGTGATGGAAATGATATTCTCTTTATCATCAACCGATTTCTTCCAAGGTGAGGTCGGCCCACATCAACGCGTTTCTCTCCCAACATAAATATAATCTCCCTTTACCAACCACACACTTAAAATTCACTCGCCTCATTTAAGTTGTGCCATTTTTCTGTAGAACAAAAAATACGTGCAGAAGAAAGATGTTTTTACCACCAGAGCAACGGTGTCAAAAAGAATCAGGAAGCGGATTCCACAAAGAATGCAAGGTGGTGGCCGCATGTAGTCAGGTACAGGAAGATACCTACACACTACAGTGTGGTACTTTTGCTGAAAGAAAAAGAGCTTCCCAAACAATCGATATCCAAATGGTTTGTGTATTGATAAGTTCTTAAGAGACCATAATGTGTACTAATTATGTCACCTTTCCTACACGTTTTATTAGCAGATTAATGCATTAATTTACAACTAGAAAATTTAAAATTTTCTTCCATTCTATACTATAGAATACCAGTATTGAAATATTTACAGTAAGTACTGTACTTGAAGTCCTTTTCTTAAATTATAAGGCAAAAGGGATCTGTGCACACCTACTTTCTTGCCAGTCAACAGCTCAAGTGTTAAGATATAGCTGAAAAAGCTTCTCTGGGAGCATCTCTGTAAACTGGGAAGCGTAACTGTTGCTTGCTTACAGGGATCCCCGCATCTTCTATGATAGCAGATGTATGGCCCCGTGTTTTACTAAGGTAGTTATGCCCCTCAAATATGTAAAGTGGTTACAACATATCAAAGACATTTTCAATCCTTGAGCGTGGTGATAATTAAATTTCTTTCTGGCTACATGGTTTCAGAGGTCGGCTACGTGTCACCGACCAAGCACCAGACCTCCGTGGTGATGCTCGGCGTCGAAGGTGCAGCCGGTGTGATTCGTGGCCGTGAGAAAGATCACGAAGTGGACTACGTCTTTGAGCAAGACGGCGCCCTGGCCAAGACCGTGCAAGAGTTCTTGAGGTAGAATATAAAATTCTGGTCGAAGGATTTTTGGTCGCCTGCAAAGTCCGCCACAGCAATGTCGAAGTGATGAAGTCCTCCTTCAACCGTGCATCAAGAATGACTTCGTCCGCAGAGTGCGCGGACTTCAGGTATCGCCTTGAGCCGGTGATCGCCGCCAAATTACTACAATTTAAACATATATTTATATGTTAAACAATAAAAACGTGTCTACGTGCATCAAAACTATCATTCTTGCCTTTGAAAGCGCCGTAACGAGTGTAATGACTTTTGGAATACTCTGTATGGTTGCCTCCATTTAAATTCGCTCATTTGGCGACTGCATTCAAGGGCATAAGTCACCGCAATTGAAATTTTAGCGTAGTACTAGGTTATTCTAAAGTTGGCAAAAAACAAGGATGCACGTTCTAGTGTCGATCTCCAAACCGGGCACGTCGCCTTATCTTCCGTAGCGAGCGGTGTTTTGCAACCAGCTCGGCCGAGAAGACAGACGCAGCGCTTGGCAGAGCTACAGACTTCAAACAGAGGAAAACGGCGTGGACACCGACCCCCCGGCACGGTTCCAGTGTGCTCCAAAAAGGCCGAAAGCAATACTCCGGCGCTGGACAAGCTTTGGTAGCAGAGGTGTGGCGACAAATAGTCAACGGTGGTACCCTCCAGGGTGGCGTGCTGGGCAGAACCAGGGGCGCCACCGGCCAGAGCTACACCGAGCTCTCGGAGTTTCCTAGCTCTAAACTCAAAGGATTTAGGGAGTGGCGTCTCTCGGGAGCATAGGCACCGTCAAGATCAGCTGCGGATGCAGTGAGAGCTGTTGGCGACTGAGGGAGGCGCCGGGCTAGCGCGTACAGGCGAGTGATGCACTGTGCACGGCGTAGAGCGACGGGCATCTCCTCAGCATGGACAAGTAGGCTCTCAATGAGGGACGTGCGGAAGGAGGCCGGTGTGGTGGATTGAGTCCACCTTCTCTAATAGTCGCTCGGTTGCAGATACATAAAACTCTTATCTGCAGTGGAGCTTCAAACGAACAAAGTATCGATATAAAAGCAAGACATTCACGCCTCAAGTGCTGAACGTCACGGAACCAAGAATATCCATGGCGCGGGTACAAGACACTAAGGCTGCCCAATACGAGTCTCCCAGGTGAGGCGTCGATCAAATACAAGACCAAAGAAACGGTGCGGGTCTACTACTTCCAGGCAAACCCCATTTAGAAACAACGTCTAGATCAGGGTGGAGCCATGGATTGAGGCAGAAGTGCACCACCTTAGTCTTGGCCAAGGAGAACCGAAGCCTGTGCGCTTCGGCAGAGGCGCGGTTCAATGCCTGTTGGAGTCGACGTTCCATTTTTGTTTTATTGATCTGCTCGGAAGCGGAAAGAACGAACAACTTTTGGGAGCATCGGCAACATTAAGTTCGCTTACCCGTACTCATTTGACTACCAGCTGTGGTTGACCATAAAGGATGGCATATTGAACCATTCATTAATAGTTTAAATTTTCTTTTTTTTATAGGTTGCATTTTACAAAATACAATCCGTTTTTTTACATTATTTTTTTAATGGCGAATTAACTCACTTTAAATGACTTAGACGATTTTAACAACGGAGAAGTATTTATAGATAAAAGATTCACCTTTCATTTGTTTTTATTTCATGTCTTTAGCCGCAATGGTTATTGCGATAGTTCTTCTCAAAAAAGGTCCATTTTGGGGGCCACCCTGTATAATATATAAAGAAAAGAAATCAATAATAATAGTAAGGGAAAAGTAGCGCTGAAGGGGGTTGTGTTCCTTAACTTGCACTCAAGTCGGGATGTGCAGCCGCTCCAGGTACTAAGTGTAACAGGCTACACGCCTGGGGGTTCACCATGAGGGGACGGTCGTATGTATCAATGTGATAGAATGGCACAAGATCTCGAGAGGAACAAACACCCCAACAGGTCAAAACGTACTCATGGATTTATTAAAGATGAAACCAGGGATCCTAACAAATGGACAAACTGGTTCGTCCAACGAGAATACTCCATTAAAATGAGGTGATGGATAGAGGGGAAAAAAAGGTTTAGGATCATCAACTAAACTTACTCCCCTTCTGTAATGGATCATAGGTGGAAAAGGGAGATCTGCCCCTCCCCCCCGAGGCCTTTTGATGGGGATAACGGGGCGTTGAAATAACCATGGCGAAACAGGCAATTTAGGGAGTCTTTATTTTTCTCAATAGTCATTACAGTAGATCAAAGCTGTATGAAAATACATGACAGTGACAAGTTACAGCATACAAAAGTACCTCGGCAAAAAAAAACAAAACTCAGCCTTAGAAGAAAAAGAACTACAAGTTTAAATGTCTCAATTGAATAACAAGGGAGGGTCATCGAAATTGGTAATAAATAGGTAACAGGAACAGGTTGACTTAAATAAAAACCATCGATCTAGGTATTTATTAGTTTTTTTTTTTACACAAACTATCACAGCTCATTCGGGTTTTTTTTTCTTGTTAAAATTCAAAAAATAAACGGGGAATGAAAAATGAAAATCTACATCTTTTTCACTAATGGCAAACGGAGCAAAGTGAAAACAGTTCCCAGAACAAATTAAGGTTTAACAAAAAAATATATTTATATATATGTATATACTTTTACAGTTAAGAACAAGTTCTTTAAAATAAGATAACATTTTTGGCCACAGAACACTCGCAAGCCATGGACCAACCACACCGTTTTAGGCGGAAGGCCTTGAGTCAACAATTCAGACTTTGTCGTCTACCGTGAAAGTCATAACAATTCACTGACTTTATCGTCGTCACAAACGCCACTTGAAAATAGATTCACCTAAAATAACTTGGAAATATCATTTTCGCGTTTTTCTGAAAAAGTATTAAAAGATTAGGATTTAATTTCAATTGGAAAGTAATATAATGTAAAAAAGGAGGCGAAGCTTGTCAGAGAGCAAAATGAGAAACAAAAATGAAAGAATAAACGTAAAAGTAAGTGCAAAAGATAATGTAACCCCTGATCTCGATAAACTCAGAGTATGTTGATTTTGTTTGTGGGATAATAATGGGTGGGTGTTGTTGAATTGTTAGGTTGAGTGGGAGAGCGAGGACAGAAGTTTCTGTAGGTATTGAATTTGGATAGGCACTTATTTTCTTTTACTTTGGCAGCCCCCTATGTTCTCTTTAGTCAAACCCGGTAGTACTAGGAATGACGCCACGGTAGACGGTCTTCTTCAGAGGTCTCAAGTGGGATGGTTTAGTGAGGACAGTGTTCTCCATTTGGTGAAGGTGGCAGTAGAGGCCGTGTAAATTGATTGTAGGTGGAAAGAGAAACAACCCGGTCGGCATTCTAGAGTAACTTGGGGGTAAGGTTAGCTAATAAAGTGGTTCAGTTGGTAGTAGCGATTTTTGTGGTTGTGGGCATGTGGGTAGAGGGGAATAGCGGCTTGCTAAAGATTTGCGTGCCTCCATTCCGCGGTATTTGGACAAGTTCTGGTTTGTAACCAAATCGGAGCCTTGTCGAGGCCACCTGGTTGTGATGAGTGAGGGATGCTTCTGTTGAATTAAAGTATACGTGTAAGTGGAACGTGTGATGGCTTGCAGCCCTGCACAAGTTTTGCGCATGGTACGAGCCCTTTGGGTAGTGGCAAGCGCGTCTCCTCTGGTGAGGAACTGCCCCACGGAAGTGGAGAGGGTCTGTATGGTATGGGTATTGAGTCAGTGAGAACATCCAGCGGCAGGATCAAGACAAAACCATAACCGCGTAGCCAAACATTGGGTAAATGTATCAGGTGAGGTTGGGTGATGCTCGCAGGGTATTGATGCTTGTCTTTAGGTGTTACCTGATACTAGAGTTCGGTTCTGGAGTAACGAGACACAACTCTGGCGATTTAAGTGAAGTGGGAGTGTTTGATGCGAGGCCGGAGAAACCCTGATTCAAGCAAAGGGGACGAGGAACTCGGAAGTACACAAATGAACGCCTCTGATGATACACTCTTATGGGGGAATATGACCACGTCGGGAATAAAGAATTGCTAAGGTAGGAACCCGCTCTTTTATAATAATCCCATGACACTAAGAATGGATTGATTTGGGGGACTTCGCTCAACCCGCCACCAACTACACATCTTAGGGAAGAGAGGGTCATCACTATCATCGAACAACTAGACTAAATGAACACTAGAAACAGACTATGGAAATAATAAATAATACCTTCAAACAAACAACTCTCATCCTCTCCAGGACATCGATCTCGCCATCAAATCAATAAAACACTCACAAAACACAAACTACAGCTCAAACATCCACTTTAAACACCCCTCGACTCGCAACATCTGCACTCTGGTTACACACCACTGTCTCCATCCTCAAACTCCTACAGTGCCCAACACCACAGAATAATCACCCCCTTAAATGTTGTAACCATTCACACCCCAAATTACTGTCCTACATTCTTCACCTCTTTTCCAGCCGTTTTTTCCTCCTGTCTTCATCGAGTGACAGCGGGGGCGAAAAGACGAACGTATCCTTCACAATCTTCTCGTGTTCCTGCATCAGGACCTTAAACGCCTCGGACACGACTGAAACGAAAAAAATCAACTAAGTATTTGCTACTTGCGAAGCCAAACCTGGTTTAGTAACCGGTTTCCCCAGTGTGATCGGCGTGCAAGGGCATAAACCTTGTCCAGACATTCGTGCTATACGAAATGATGGTAATGAGAATTAAAACAAGGAAATTGGAAGAGGATCTGCACTTATTTAAGATACATTTTTCTGTCTGACGCGTGATCCGAACCATGAGCATCTTCAGTGTATATAGCAGTCGCCGACAAGTCCCCCCTAAAATAGACTCCAAACCCGGTGTGGGTTAAATTGGCTGTAAACGGAAAGGGCGTTTCCACTCCGCTAAACCCTAGCCCCCAGAAGGCCGGTAGACGCAGATACAGAGTAAACAAAACAAAAAACAACCCATTGTGGTGCCAACAAAAACTGGTATCACAAAGTAGGGACTCAGATGGGGCCCTTCACGGAATTCTGGACCCATCAATGGCTATTAGGTAAAGACAGTAACCAACCATTCCAAGGGCGCGACTTACACCTAAAATACCTGGATAGAGAAAACTAGTAAAAGTGATGGCATGTTCAGTGTCCATTCAACCGGAAAAAGGACATGGACTAGGAGGTCTATCTAGCAACTGCCACCAAAGAGATAAGTTGGCAATCACTTATTAGCTTAATACTAAGGTATCTTACGCCCCCCCCAAAAAAAAAAACGAAAGCAAGAAAAAGGAAACATAGTTGAGAAGTGTGAGAACACAGGCTGCACTTTACCAACCTTCTCAACCCTTATGCTAGGATCGCAACTGTGTATTTCTACATATTCGGCGGTGACCCCTCCCTCCCATGAATCTTAACGGCAATAATTTCTGCCAAATTATTGGCTTTGTATTAAAATTCCCACCTTAAAGCTTGGCTCCAAATTAGGGAGGATTTACGTGTTGGGAGACACTTAATCTCGTGGGATCGGTCTAAGGAAAGACGGTTGAGTCGGTGCCCAATTAAGTAACCAGGGAGGAGGGGCGGAGAAACACGCCAGCAAAGGACGCGCTCTCTCGTCCGTAGATCATTATAAGGGACGTTTGGATGTCCTTAATACTCAAAAGGATCATCGAGAAACCCCGACACCTGCCACTAGAGATCGCTTCTGAACTTACCGTGGGCAGTAGAAAGAATCTCTTCCGGCTTTTGGAACACAAAACCCTGCGCCTCTTCAATGGGTGGGCGCTGGACCGTAGGACTCTGATCCTTCTTCCTCGATGTCCTTTTCTTTTTGGGAGGTTTCGTGTCCGTTGTCTTCTTCGCTTCGTCGCTTCCTGCGGGGAAAAGTTCAATGCCTACTTCTCCCTTAACGAGCCCCGTTCCACTTTCAGTTATGTAAATACAGGTCACAAGGAACAAAAGGCAACATACTCGGGATCAACAGCAACGTTGGGCTGTTTGAACTAAACCTGAGTGGACAGAATAGGCTGCTATTCCGCTCTTGGGAGAGGGGGGGAGATCAAATTCAAATGGACTCACATTGGAACAAGACACAAGGACTAGTTCGTACTATTATAATAAGGTATATCGGCCCTTATTAAGACTATCGTTTTTCATTCGTTTGTCTCTTTATCCTATTCTCTTTCAACCGAGCAAAAATATCCTCTTTTACTTAAGCCAGTTTCCTTACCTAATAATATTCACGCCTTTGTTTTAATAAAATTTAAATGTCTACCTTCTTTAGACATGTGTTACATCACTGACATCTTTCTCAAATCATCCTATTTTATATATTATATGCACATCACGGTGACATTCAGCATTCATCACTATCACTCGACGGAACTGCCCGACAACCATACCGACCATGCTCTATCATGTTTACACTACTTCCATTTTCCTACCTACTATACCTTACCCCAACATAAGACTTACGTCACCATTTCTGACCCATTCTCACACTCCATCCAAATTTACATTAAATTCATTACCCCTATGAAGCGGGTCTAGGGAAATCAGTGCCAGTAAAATTAACCTCCCATTCCTGCCAAAATTCCACTTGAGACAAGTTACTAACCTTCATTATCTACAGGTATTTTCATAGAAGTAATGCTTCGTCTGTAGAAGGACCTGCTTCTTGGCTTGGAGATTCTTCGTGGTAATTTAATAGGAACCCTTTCGCCGCCATCCAGGAGGTGGTAGAGAGAGGATGGTGGGGTACTATTTGGTATCCCTGGGGGATATTAGACGCGGTAAATGCACTACTTAAAGAGTCCCCGGACTTAATCCTATGTTGATAAACTCTTTTAAGATAAATATTGACCTATTCTATCGACCCTCGCTCCCATCAATAGCAACGAGGGTATCCCCGACAGAAAGTGTAGATAAAGTGAAAATGTTTGGAAGATAATACAGCCAGTTCCTCCTGCAGGAATTTGGGCAGGGAGAGACGCAAAGATGTCTTTGGGTATTCCCACGTTACATGATCATAGAAGTTGCTTGTACGATTAAATGGGTGGCAAAGGAGAGTGTTGCAATTAACTAACCGTCACTAAGATGGTCTGGATGCTCCGCTTCGACCCGTAGAGTGGATGAGTCCTTCTTGGCTTCAATGTCTGTGTCCTTTTCCTCCTCCACCTGAGAGTCTTGGCTTAAAATTAGGACCGAAGAAGAAAACTGTGAGGTATTTTTTCTTCGACGCGGTTTTCTCTTAGTGACGGGAGTTTCATCAAGGAGAAGTTCTGAAAGGGGGAAAAAAATCAAGAATAATTTCCGGAAGACGAAGAGGAATAGACACAAAACACCGCGTCAATTACAATGACAAACCCTCCTGAAGGATTTGATGCAAAAGGTTTTAGTTTTGGAGCAAGTTCATGGCTCTAGGGGGTTGCCAATTTGGGGTAATAGCAGTTTCTACAAACCAATTTTGATCTAGTTTATGCCTTAACACCAACCTCGGAGGGTGAGGTGTAATTGCTGTACAGGTTTTGGCTATGATGACTCGTTAAATTGAATGCTTTTTTTTCGAAGGCATTGCAACAACCATAAGAAACACTCCTTACAAGTCGAATCTACAGTATTAAATGGGCTCCAGACAACCCTTAACGAAAATGGTATCCACTTCGATGCAATTTAGATTAAAGGATAAAAACTTGTGTTGGTCCAGAATTCAAATCGAGGCCAGTGGATCAGAAGTCTGCGACCAGAAGCATTTAATCACTGAAATACTTTAGGTCACGTTGTATGAAGGGTCACATTTTTTTTTTTAAGCAACCACCTACTTGGGCATAAGTCGCTGCAATTCTTTCAAAGCCTACTGTTTGGCTAAATTAAAAACAAACTCGTAAAAGAAAACAAGCAAAATAAAAAAAGGCAGGAAGCACGCCCGGCGTCAAGGGGGCGAGCGGCTTCCCCCTGGTCCAAGAACATGCGACCTACAACAGAGTCAAATAAAATAGAGGCCAACTTCCTCCAAAAAGTCAGATAGTGCACAAGTCTGTGTGCACGAATCCGTCCACAGGGATAAGCGAAGGGTTACAGGACCGCATCAAAGGTGGATTGATGATTATGAGTAGGTGTTTGAGAGACGATGGGATGAATGCATCCCGTTGCATCGTGGATGCCTGTCCAGAATGCAACACTACACTCAACAGCACCGAAGTGATATCGTTGATGCTCGGGGCAAAGTGCGACACTGAGATCATTTACCTGCGGAAACCCCTCTTCCCTTTACGCGGAATCGAAGAATTCGCAAAAATTCAGAGATAAAGATTGGGAGGTGTCCTCTCGCCCCCATCGTGTGGAGAGACTCCATGATACCGTATCGCCATGCGGCATCATAGGTCTTCTCCAGATCGAATAGAACCGTGGCGTAGTGCTGTCTACGAAGGAAGGCCTCGCAGACGGCATTTTCCAGTCGGAGCAGAGCATCCCTCATTGAGTGGAACTTGCGGAAACCACAGTGGCATTGAATGCTGCCCCACCATTCCCAGTAGAAAAAGAGAGGAAAGCGGTCGAGGACTCCACCACCGACTCGCTTCCACACCTGTGCAAGAGGGGTCTACCCGTTAAATGAAGGCCGATATGCCCGCCAAGAAGAGCGGCGGGCGTGCCTTGAATTATACCGGAACCTAGCCCTAGCTCGACGAAACTCACTGACTGAAATCGTTCGGGCGGCACTTATAGCGCATGTCGGCATAACGCTTCTGTTTGAGCGCCGTTGACCACGACCGAAGCGGTCAGACGTTCAAAGAATAGTAGTTAAGCCCACGGCGATGAGGTTGGCGGAAAATAACTACGGCCTCATCTACCGACCTAAACTCAACGACTGAGGCAACGAAATCAGTCATTTTCTGAAATGCAAACCACATTTCCGGCGCCAAACAGCAACTGGGGAGTCTATTTGAATGGGAGAGGGATCACTAACAAGGAGGTCATCGACCACCTCCCACCCCAAATCAGGCTATGCATATGGAGAGCACAGGGATGGATCAAGACAGGAAAATGAAGCGGTTCTCGGGCAGTGATGCATTCACATTTAGAACATGTCCAGCTCGTCGATCAAGTCAACAAGGACCTGACCTCTGGGATTGATCGAGCAGACTCCCCGAGGTGGAAGTACGCATAAATAACACTATAGCTCCTATTCAGGTGCAGATGCACTGCTACTGCCCGAAAGGAGGTATCTAGGGCAAAGAAAAGGACGGGGACGTCATGCAGGGTGTCAATGGCGAATCTTTCTGCCCGGCCACAGGTGTTTATATTATGCCCACGAGTAAGCAAAATATGGGGATGGGGTGAGGGGGGGCACAGCCAACTCAATAGATGTTAAAGGGAACCCCTCCTTTCCCCATAGAGGGGAGGGGGGAGCCTTCTCATAGCTTTGAGAAATTTGGAGGCGCCCCTTGGAAACAATGATGGCTGGGGTAACGCCTTATTAGAGCGAGCCTCGCTTAGGGTCGGCTCTGAGCAAAGAGTAAGACGCCTTACCATTTGGGTGAAAGGGAAACCCCTCCACCCATCGAAGGAGAACCTCGTATCACTAAGCACCCAAAAGCACTCTTTTAGCCTGTGAACGCTCTGTCTACTCTACCCATCCCTCTCGTAGCCATCAAAAGATTTACTACAGAAATAGAACGTATGGAAGAAGGATACTAGGGTCTCCTAATCCCTTAGGATGGGTGGAATAAAATTCTCCGAGGATCCTCAAACATCCAGCATTTACGCAATCGGCCTCGGTTGTCAACCAGCTCGACAACATTGCGCTTTATTCCATAAAGGAAGGAGCCAGCATAGCCACTACGCACGTGCACCAGGAGCGGTGAAGATAGTCGAACGCTAGTACACTCTCCACCTTGTACCTCAAGTTATCAGGCTTTCGGTCCCCGTAGCAGGTAGGAGATACTCGGCTGGAAATGCAAGCAAGGGATCTTGTGCATATTCCTGGCTACACCATCTCTCCAGATAAAGCACCAGCCTCTAGAACAAGTTGTAGACTAGGGATGTTAATAAAGAAGAGTAGGGGTGATTGCCTACCTAGTTCCATACCTCGGGACCACTCAACTAAAACTTACAAACAACTCACTCAAGGCGTCTCTTATCCAAATAGACCCTCACTTCCCCCTTCCAATTCAACCAGGACATCTCCCACAAAAGTGTGTAAGGAGAGATCTGCCAAGAAAATGATGAAAATCGAGGAAGTGAAAATGCATAGAAGACATGGCTGCAGATTCACCTGCAGTTGTGGGGACTGGGAGGCTGCACAAGCCTCCCACCATTGAGGAAGAAAAAGGGGCTTGTATGGCAAAAAAAGAAGGGGTGAAAAGAAATGTATAGAAGAAACAAAGCCCAGATAGTAATAGTTTCAGAATACTAGAGGCAATGGATACGAAGGGTGAGCTCCTGCAGGTGCCAGACCTAACTCAACACAAGACATCCACTTGTGCGGCTTCCGACAGTTTAGTACTCCCACACATTTTCTTCAAACTCTTCTTTTATCGGTAGATTATGACTGAGCGAGGCCAGTTGTTGGACCCACTCAATCGATGGATCAATGAGAAGGACAGAATGATGGAAAAGGAGGGTAGTAAACCGAGAACCTACCATAACAATTCCCCATGGATATATTATCCCTTGCGTGCTCATCCACATCTCTCAATGCAAACACTGGATCTTTATTGTGCCCCAATCACTCTCTCCCCTTGGAAATTAGAAACAAGGGGATGTAAAGGAAAAGACAAAAGAGAACTTAAGAGAATTTTGGTAAAAAGGGATTAACTAAATGCAACGCACCATAACCAGAGGGAATCGGCAAAGACTTTAATGCTTTGCGGTGAGGAGGGATGGAATGTTTCGTGTTGGAGAGTAGGAGAGAGACAGAGTCGAGACGGGAGAGCATCTTCGAGCTGACCATTTTCTCAGTGGCGTTATCTGGAGAGATGAAGGTGTAGCTAGGGAGCTCCGAGGACTGAATCGATGCCTCACTGTCCAAGGCTGAAAAAGGAGTAAAAAAAAAAAAGCAAGGACATTATTAGAAGTACTAGATGAAATACTAAAGCACATAGCCCCCCACCCCCCAACAAACTATGAAGGGTCAATTTGGTATGGGAAAAAAGCTTTGTTTTTGATAGAATAATGATGTAGGGAGTTTTCAAGTGGCCTTTTTCTTTAGGAGCTTATATGGTAACTGCCTACTAGGGTAATACTAGGCTAGATTATATATATATATTAGAGATTGGATGATTCCCCCCAAAATTGCGATTCCGATTCCAGTTATAAGTTACGATTCCGATTACTTCACAAAATAGAATATTGATTATGATATAAATTAAGAATTTGGCCATAATGTAAGAAAGCGTAAAAATACAAGCAAATTACGATTATCTATTTATCCAAATAATTCCATTTATTATTTGGTATAACTGAAATGCATTTGAAATGAAACTTTCCTTTTTAACACTGAAATTAAATCCATTTTAAAATGAACTGATTCAACTGAACTGTAAAGATAAGTGCAATACAGATTAAGTTATTATTAAAAATTTAAGAATAATTAACTGAACAAACAGGGCTGCCCGCTGCCAAAAGAATTTTAGCAATAGTACCAAAACTTACTCTGGTAAAATCCTACCAAATCTAATTAAAACATCGGATATCACTCATAAGTCTTCAATTAAAACTTAAGTGCCAAACTGAAGGTGTGCATTGTGTGTAGTTACAATGAAGTATAATATCAAGTGAACCAAAAGTGCCAAAGCTAAAGGAATAATTTCTTTTAATTGTTCTTAACACAACTCGACTCCCTAAACAAAGCCACTCACACCCCTTATCAGCACAAGCAACAACAAACATGGCATTCTGCACTCCTATTCTACAAATGTGGATAACATGTGACAACTCCCAACAAGGCCAAGCCTCATCATCTCCTTCAATCACACACACCCCCTATTAACCACACATTCAAGCAAACTTACACCATTTACAATAAAGAAAAGTGCGTCAACTTTACTCAAGTTAAAGAGAAACTCAATGCCTACTTGCAAACCCTAGATGCTGCACTCAAACCATCACAAACAAATGTAAGAAAAGCACACTCAAGTCCGCAGAACCTATTATTACAACTCAAGCATCAATCACCCTGGGTGATGCTCAACTACCAACACCTATCAAGGGCACTTGAGCAGGCAGCTAAAAACGATGAAGGGAGAAGCACCCCCACCCCCTAGAATAAACTAGTTCATAGTCATGAGTATAGAGATCCACCATTCAACAAGAATGTGCCAGACAGTTGCACGGACTAAGTGTTAAGGTTGAGGGGAATTAGGTCAATTCTTGTCATGTAGTCAGATGGTAGAAGAGTGAAATGCTGGTTGAGTGGCAGAATCTTGACCAATTGTTTGGCCCATTCATGTCCCACAATCCCTACTTGTCCAGGAACCAATAAGAAGGCAAGCTCGCAATCCTTCAGACTCATGGCAGCTATGGGATCATGAATACCGCTAACCAAGGGGTGTGACGATATCAATGCCACGAAGGCACTCAGGGGGGGGGGGGTCTGCGAGTAGCTAAAGATTACAATCCAGTCTCCGAACTGGGCACGATGTGGAATCTCCTGTGAAGACAGGCAGCACCTAGAAAGGGCCCACAGGTTCATACAAGGGGAAGAAGGCATCTTCGGATTCGGAGCCATCCATGTAAACTGGCAGGGATCCAGCATGTAGAGGGGCAAGTTTACCAAGCAGCAAGGATAATCTTCAAATGTGGGAGATCAGTGAATGTAAGGTGGACTGGGAGTGATGGGCAAGGGTTGACCAAGCTGCTTGTTCAGCTGTTTCATAAAAAAACTCCCTAATTACGAACCGTGGACTCCATGTGTTGAAATCAACAGCCACGGCACTTTATTCACTTTGCTATACTAGAGCTCAATTCAAACAGCTTCAAGGGGTTTGCATTCATCTAACACAACCTACATTTAAATTCCATTTCCTATGGCATTGCTACACGCCAACGCTTAATACTAGGGTATATGGTTAGGATACGGCTTTGTATTTACCTTTATTTTTGGTGTCTTCTTTTGAATTCTTCAGAGAACTTTTGGGCGGTGAAGACTACAAAAGAAGAAGAAGAAATGAGAAATTGATCAACCAGTGTTTTCCTTTTTATTCCTTGTGCTCAATTTAAGTGGAAGTACCACCGTGGATTACAGTAGGGCCACATGACTGGGAGATAAATGCAACGAGAAACAAAATAACGATTCAAACCCAACATGTCAAATGCCAAGAAATGATCTTTTGAGACAATATATACAAAAAAAAGGGACCCCCTTGAGTTTTGTCAGTAAGATAATCTGACTGTATGCAGTGTGGGAAGAATAGCCATATTGTCCCCCAGTGTCGCAAAAGGGAAGCCTAGATATTTGGGCGAGACTGTAGCAGGTCAGAACCAGTAAATGTGTGAATTAAGTGGGATTATGAAATGTGAGGGAGGGGGGGGGGGGGCAGCAGTCACCGTTTAAAGCAGGGAAACTACCGATTCTTACTCTATGGAAGATGAACAGTTTGTTTGGGACGGGGTGGAGTGCGATCAGGGTGGTAGGAAGAATTTTATATATGTTTTACCAGGGATCTGAACTCTATTAAAGGTCTTATTTCTCAGTGGGATCCGAAGCACCGGGTATCCAATGTGTGTAACAGCTGTAATCGGAAGCAAGGTTTTCACTCGACTAAGCCATAGATGCAGTGGTAGGAGTGAAGAGGGTGTGGTAGTGCTTTTGTGCGAGGAATGGCATAATGGTTGGGTACGAAATTGGAGTGGAATTCAGGAATTATGTGGGTAAAACTGTGTGCATGGACCATGTAGCGCTGAGAAAGAGAGGTTCGGGAATGCGATGGAATAAGGGGTAGATAAAATTAGGAATGGTTGATGGATGTGGGAGATATGAATGCAAGAATCAGTGACAGGATGAAAGAGAGGATTATTGGAACACCTGGAGAAAATGAATAGAGAGGGTGTTAGGACTGTGCTGAAAGATACTTTGGTGTAGCAAACGCATTCAACTTAAGTTTGTGCATAAATACATGGATTGGAAAGGGGTAGTTATTTTTGTTATTCAGCACAATCTGGCGATTGCCCACCAAGGCACGAATCACCGCAACATCCTACAGCTTAATGTTTGGCTAATTAAGACCAAAACAAAAGAGTAAAAAAAACCGCACCAAGATTGCAAATCAAATCCAAAACAAACAAAAAAGCAGAGGAAAAAAAAAGTTTTTAAAAAGCCCATCTGCAGACTGCCTACCAGGGTAAGTTGCTGTACGTACCTTGCAGCCTAACTACTACTACTAAAAAAAAAGTGGGGGAAAGAGGCTCGCCTCCTCCCAGTGCACAGACATGATACCTACAACAGAGTCGAATAAAATGGAAAAGGCGACCTTCATCAGATAGGTCACAAGTCTGGGACACAAACCCGTGGGGTAAAAGGGACAAGCGGTAGCCCCTCCACTCCTCCTGATACTGGGACAGGTAACGTGTGCAAAGATCACCCAGATTAGGGCATTCAACGAGAATGAGCGAATCAGTCTGGGGGACAACGCAGTCGTCGCAATAAGGTGAGGATGAGTGATCCATACAATGGCGGCAAGTCCCACGAGTTTCGAGCCCAATTCAAGGATGACAGAAAGCGACCCGAAGCCGTCGCAGCATTAGAGGGGTAGGTCCATGGGAACAGTCATGTCATGCCTCCCTTGATTCCTCCGATGTAGTCCGTGTGAGGAAGAGTGAAACCGTTCGTCTGAACGCAGAGTCCTCGTGGTCACTTTGGGGACCTCTTTCCCCCGCAATCCCTACATGCTCAAGAACCCAGCATAAGATAATCTTGACATCCATCCAACTCGCAGCTGGCATCACAGATACCGCGAACCAGGTGCGGAGATTCCAAATGCCAAGGGAGGAGGAGGGTGAAGCTCCTTTATCACCGAGGTGGAGCTGCCAGAGTGGATACGAACAAGGTTGGAGGGTAGGCCGTGGTTTTTCTTACCCACACCAAGGTTGATAAGAGGATTTGCCATTGGGAACGTAGTCAGATACTGAGAATACCAAAGCTTGTGAGCCACCTCGTTTTCAGGTCTCCACAATGGGTTTGTTAATAAATGGTGACTGCACCTGGACGGATTTTTTTTACTAAGTCAAACTAATAGTTGATAGGACGGACCGAGCTGTTTGGCATACCCAGAGACAGGACCTTTAATTAGCCTGGCAGTCAACAAGAGAGTAAAGCCCGCCCCGAACCATAAGCAGTACATCTTTATGTACATGAAAGGTGGGGTAATTTGGGGATAACTGATCTCCCCGGGAAATTAATTGAACCCCAATGCCCAAGTCTCTTTCGACCTAAATATGTTGTTTAGAAAGATCCCAAAGCCTCTCTTCTCACACGGCATGAGGTGGCTAGTCAGGTCCTTAGACAAAGCGTTGAGGGGATAGGCGTAAAAAAGAAAAGAAAAAAAGAATAATAATAAAAAGGATAAGAAGAAAAACCACTTAAGGGAATGCAGTTGTCAATAAACCAAATTTCTGTAGGGGGTTTGTAGGACCCCTATACCATGCTCCAGGGTGTGTCGTAAAAGGAAACTCAACTTAGATAGGGTGCAAAGGGGAGCCCTGCAGCCGAGGCAAGTTGTCACTTTCCCCTACCTCGGAGTCCTTCATAAAGCCTCACCCCAAACCAATCAAGCCCTGAAACAAGGAAAACCTACCTCACTGGTATTCAATGAGAGGCTGGCTCGCCTGGTCCTGCGGGCTACGGGAATAGCCTCGGTAGGTCTCTCCTCCGTCAGGACCTCCAAGTAGGTAGCCTTTTCTTTGTCACTAGTGGCAGGATCCCCTGCTGAGAGCGACCGGCGGCGGGGCCGCCGTGAGGGGGTGGATGGGAGTGGCGGGGCTGTGGAAACGTCAGGTACGGGACTGGTCTTGGAGGACGAGGACAACTCTGAGTCTTCTCGGATGGTCTCGAGAAGTAGCTCGGAGGGGCCATGGTGAGACAATCTCCTTGTCTTCGAGGGAGTAAGGGGGCTGCTTTTAATGGGGGTTCTTCGGTCGTCCTTGAGGCCCGCCTTCTTCGGGGTGGGAGTAGACACCGAGGGGGAGAAGGGCGGATCATCGGAAGCGTCCTCAACGATGGTCCCGAGGTGTTCAGACGTGCGGCGGATACGAGCGGAACGTCGACAGGGTGTGTCTTTGCGTTGGGGTGTGTTCGGAGTTCGGCTGACCTTGGGGGTCATTACGTTTGCGTCTGACGCAGAAGGGGGGGTAGTAGCGCCATCAGAAACGTGGGTTTCTAGTTCACGGAGGGAGAGAAGATTCCTCTCGGCGCCTGCTTCAGGAACGTGCGCGAGAGGGGACACTTCCTTCTTCAGACAGTCTCTCTCTCTCGCCGCTTTACTCTCTCCCAATACCTGCGGTGGAGCGGGGGCCACATCGTCCGAATCAGAGGCTCCGCTTACTTTCCTCTGGCGCCTGGAGGGGGTAGATAGGACCCTGGTTGGCGTCGAGATGATACTTGCCCTTCTGCTACTCCTCCTCAAGGGAGTACTCGGGGTGGTATGCTCAGTATCTGAAGTGACCTCGGGCTTGAATCCGCTCAGCCTACGACTTCGCCGAGACGGAGTCACAATTATCTCAATTTGTGCTTTCTCTGGAGTTATTTTTTCAAGGGGCAATTGTTTGCATATATTATTATTATCTGGACTATACTCGAGTCGTGCAGGGGAGTCCCTTTCTCCTTGAGTGTTGATCTCAGCTGGGAGCAACGTCTTCTCCACCTGCAAATCCTCTTCTGGGGGAGGGGTAATAACAGACTTCTCCAAGGGGAAGTGAGTTCGAACATCGTCCTCTTCTTGGCCATCCATCCCCTCTGAAGGTTGTTCCATGGTGGCGCTCAGAGGAGGAATTGGTATATCAATCTCCTGCTCCATTTTCTCAAGGGAGTCTAAGTCCTCCTCTTTAACCTCGCTCAATTTTCCCAGAGATTGAAAGATGAGAGGAACTTGACTGACGTCAAATTCGACAGTCTTCTCAGAATCGCTCGAAGCACAACTGTCCACAGAGCCCCTTCGATGCTTATTAGGACCATTGGCTAAAGTAGCACATTGGGCACTCTTTTCTACCTTCGTCAGGAGTGAAGGGGTCTCCTCTTTTCCTTCCTCCAACACAATTTCAGTTACATTTTTATTAAGCCCCATTTCACCATCATCAATCATCTTTTCCGGTTCTTCATCGTCTTCATCCTCAGAAAACTCAAGCACTGGAACATGGAGTACATTCGTATATTCATTTCCCTTTGGCTCAGATGCCTTCCTTCCTACTTCTTCAGCCTTTTCATCCATCTCCATTGTGTGTTTCATATTTCCATCACCCTCAGGCTTTTCATCTAGTTTTACTTCTTTCTCCATCAAGGCCATTTTGTTCATTTTCACTTGTTTACTTTCAGGTTTAATATTTCTATCCTCTTCAGTCTTTTCATCTGGTTTGACTTCCTCTTCTTGAGCCTTTTCCTCTATTTCCATTTCTTTAACTTTGTGTTCCATGTTTCTATTATCATCAATCTTTTCGTCTATTTTTACTTCCTCTTCTTTAAGCTTCACATTTTCATCGTTTTCAATTTGTGCACAGTCATTGTTTGACTCCCTTGTGTCATAGGAAAGTCCTTGGAGTGATACATGACTGCTGTCCGAAGATTGTTGCCTCTCCGGCCTAAAATCTTTATCTACTTCCGGTTGCAATTTGTTGTACAAATTCTTCAGAGACAAGGAATGATCTCCTTTCAACACCAAATCCACAATCTCCTCCTCATCTGTTGTCAAATGAAGGGAAGGTATATTGGCTAAATCAGGTGGGAGCTTTCTGGATGAAGATTTTGAATCTACTTCGCAAACTACTGGAGCTTCCTTCTCAATATCTGCAGCGCTTGCCAAACTAGAACTTTCACTGAAAGCAGTTTCTAGTGAAGAACCTTCCGTATTAACAAACTCCGGTCCCAGAGGGTGCAATAAAACAGTATCTTGCTTACTCAAAGTTTGCAGAAGGGAGGAAGGACTGGATTTTTTAGTCTCGGTTGGTACAGTGCTTGAGCTTTGTTCACTTTCTATAACTACGGTGTCACTGCTTTTATTTAGTTCCTCTTCCTCAGAGTCACTAAACTGGAGAACATAACTTGCATCTAAATCATTGTCTAGGGTTTGCTCACTTCTCTCTGACAAAGGGGCTAGATTTTTTACGGGACTTGCCTTGTTTGAGGCATCAACAGAAGGCAAAAATCCAGGAAAATTTGTGGAAGTTTTGTTTAAAGTCGAGTAGTGACAGAGCTTCCCAATCGATGGAGTGACAACTTGAGGTTTCGCCTCACTATCTCCAGTTTCCTTGAATAAAGGAAGGGTATTTTCATCTTTTGCATTATAGACTACTCTATAGGACTTTTCAATCGACTCTTTTCCCTGCTGAGAAGTTCCAATGATCTCTCGATACGAATAGGTAACAGCATAAGTGGCTTTATTTGCAGGACTAGACTTTTGGGGAGAGTGGTCTGCGTCCAATTGAGTTAATGGATTACCAATACTTACAGAAGTTTCATTAGCCTTTACATCTTCCTCAACCCCAGAATTCTCATCGACACTGTGAACACTGTGAAAACTCTCCTGGATGCTCTCAGAGTCACTAGGGACATTTTGTTCTCCAGAAAATGGGAACGTAGTAGAGGTTGGGTCTGCCTGATATTTCATGGACAGTGTGGGCACGTCCTCAACAGGTTCGAGGCTTGTCAAGACCTGCCCATTCAGCATGCTGAGCCAACTAGATTTTCTAGAGCTAAGTCGTGAGCTGTCCTTCACCTCTGATAAGCTTCTATACTTACTCGGGGTGGAATGGATTGTTTTGGTTACAGAATTAGATAGATCAGTCGTCTTTTCAGGGGTGGATTTAAGATCCATTTCACTATTATCATCGAAGAGCCTGGAAAGGGAATAGATCATATTGAGTAATCTAGGTGTAAACTTTGAAACAAACAATTATCACAAGTGCAAATTTAACGTACTTAAGTTTAACTTCACTGGTGTCGTAATCTCGAAATCCTGGTAGAGGTTTGCGAGGTGTTGGTGTATCGGGAGAGCTGAAAATTACAACATGGAGTCAGTTATGATGAGAAAAGTGGGCTTCATGCAAATAATTTCATTCCTAATCCAATAGCTCAAGGAAAAGTAGTCATCTTCATAGTAATTAACATGTGGAAAGACGCTAGTGGCTTCTAGCTGATGGTGTTGGGAGTGAGGGATGGGAAGTAGAAGAGAGTATTCAAAGTCATGCTTTAAGAACTTCTATTTTACTAAGACACATCTGAGAGTGGCACAGATCAAACAGGTTGAAAACACATTTGGGATGTTAATAAGGTATGAGGAGCTATCAGCGCATTAGGAATGCTGAGAGTTTGAGCGTGGATTTTTTTTAGCGCCCATCTGGCAACTGCCATCAAGGCTTAGCACCCAGCCCCCGCCCCCAAACTAAGCAAAAAAATCCGGGTCTATCAGGAGCCAGAGCATGCACATGTTATATATAAAAAAAACTATATCAAATGGAAGGAAAGCTTCCTCCCCAGATTGCAACATTTTGATAAGAATATGCTAGAGGGCACCGCCTCCCACAAGTGCGCAATTTGGAGGCAAGAAAAAACAACCAGAAGCCATCGAAAAATTGGCGGTAGGTGCCCAGGAAGATTCATGGCGCAGGTATGATTAGTGTCTCACAGAGGATAGGCATCATCAAGATCAGCTTTGGAAGAATTGAGAGCCGTTGAGTAGGCTGGCAAGTACAAGCCTGTAATGCACTGTGGATAGTGAATAGGAAGACGCATCTCCACAGTATTAATAAGGAGGCTCTCTATACGAGATGTGAGGCATCTCAAATTCATCCCCAAATAAGGCTGCACATCTGGAGAGCAATGGGAAATATGAAACGATTCTCCTATTCTTTGATCAGCTTTGCATGAGCTTGATCTCTGGGGTTGATTGTATAGTTTGCCAGAGGGAGTGCATACCATTAAGTCCTAGAGGAGAAGAAAGAGCCTCAGTAACCATAAAGCAATGTGACTCAAGCCCGCCAAATTGATGTCGACTGAAGGTGGAATGTAGACTGAAATACAAGTACAGTGCCCGCAAAAAATATCTGATCACCCTTAAAATTTGAATTATTTTCAATGATAATTCACTTTCTATTTGTTCTATCAGCATTTGGTAGCTTTTATATATCGCTCCGATATGACAGCTTTCAAATGCAATCTTAAGTTAGTATTGTGGTAGCATGGGTTGCGTGTGGGTGTGCGTCAAATTTGTCCAATTCATTGTTTTTTGCCAGTTATTATTTTTTGATTTTTTTTACAGAAAGTGGTTGAAATAAAATTTATTTCTAATGTGTGCTAAGAAACAAATCCAGAGTGATTGTCGAGGTGCCATTGTTGCTCCTTCATAAATGTGGGAAATCTCAGAGACAGATAACCACTGAATTAAACACAGCCCAAGGTACTGTAAATTTATGAGTTTCACGTGCTAAAAACAATGTTAGCTTATCTATGCCAATACCTAAAATATGATCAGGCAGACCGAGAAAAACAAGTTTGCAAAGACATTGCTTATGAAACATTTAGTAGTGAATAATCCAACAATACTCGTGAAAGAACTAAAATTTAATATAATTTATTATCTGAAGTTTCTGAATGAACTATCCAGGAGCGGCTACAAAAAGAACTCAGATTACCAGCTCGCCATATGATAAAAAAAGGGGTGGTGGTCTAATTTTAGTGGTGCAGAAGTGGGTTCCAACATTGTGGCAATTTCATCTACAAATGCAGTTGTCTTCTACAATGTACAGCTAATACTATTCTTATTCACCCCATCAAAGGGATATGCCGCATTATTTTGTATAGGATTCTTATTCTTAGCATGAAAATAATTGATGTGATCGGTCATTCAATGTACCAGTGATCGGTCATTCAATGTACCACTGAAGGAGTGTTAGGAACTCACTCCACTGGGCATAGCAAATAGCAAAATGGTTTCAATGGTTTTTGCTTACCCAAGTGGAGGAGAATCACTTCGCTTCCGTTTCCTCTGCTGCTGAGAGGAGGCTGGTGGTGGCCTTGAGTTCTCTTCATGACCTAAGTCCCGCTCTTCACCCATGGAGAGCCTCCGACTGAAGGGGAGATCAAAGCGGAGATGCTTCGGAGTCAACCCACCCGCCTCTGATGCAGCCAAACTCGACTTATCAAAACCTTCATCAAATAAAGCAAGATTTAAAAATTTAGGTTAAAAGGAGCGAATTCATTCAGATGGCAATACCACAAATTGGGAGGGGTTTGAGAATGTTTCCTCCAAGAAAATACAAATACAAAAAAACTCACTCTTGTCCTGGTTAACTTTGGTACTTGACCGATGGAGGGGGAAAGATAACTCAGAGGATTCTGTTTCACTGGTGTTTTGACATTGTTGCAAAATCTTGCGCACCTGCAAGTAAAAATTCCCATTTAAGGATCTAATTCACATATAAAAGTGTGGTGGAAGACATTAGACCATGAAAATGAAACAAAACCTCAAAATTAATTGACAGACTTATATATATAAAAAAAAGTCAGGTTTTGGCTAAGTTGCTGGACTTCTAAGAAGCATTATACTTTTTTAAATACTACCTCAGCCACAAGTAGGTAGCACCTTTCACTCCCTTTCCCTCTCCCACCAAGAACAGCAGGAAATATATATATTTTTAACTTTTTTTTAAAGATTAACAGCAAGAGGTAAAAATTTGCACAAATCCTTTCTTGAAGAGGTCAATTTAGAAAATTGATTCGTTCCACTAATCCATTTGTGGTCCGTATTCTTTAGTATTTCCATAAACCTCTTTTTGCCAATGGTGACCACTAATTGGCACTACTATAGCCAGCTCAATGGTTTACTCAAAACTAGGCAAAAACCAGCACGCCCGACCATCTCCCCCTCTCAAAATCTTCCGTTACTCTACTCACCACCAGCAACCCATCTCACTTCGCTTAAACACAAGGTCAAAGTTCACAGTATCAACCATACCACATTGGCCAATCCAAGAAATGCAATAAAAGCAAAACAGGATCCGATGCAGCCACCACCACCACCACAACACATATGAAGAGCAGACCAGCCAACACCAAAATCTATCCACACTACCATTAGGAACCAGGCACATTTTAGCCTAAAACTTTTAACATGCCCACCACTCACAGCCATAACAAGCCTGAAAGAATTGCTTGATCTCTGGAATGCCCGTGGTCGGACCTTAAGCCAGGGGCAAGAATGTTGGTGAGATTATTATAGTGAAGATGTGGGGGGGGGGAAGTATATATAGAGTAGTCTAAAGAGGAGACTACTTAGGTAGGCTCGATTGATTGTTCAAGGGCTATGCAACTTCAGTCAAGAGTTATGGTCCTCCGTAAGGAAAAGGGATGTGAGGAGGGTATGGGTGGGGATAAAGCAGGTTGTTAAAACCCACTATCCTGGACCGGAGCTCAGGGGTTAGGGAACATTGTCCCCTCCTCCCTCAGCCCCAATCCGGGATAGTTGGGTGTGAAGAAGGTCAGCATCTACCCTGTGAAATTAGAGGCTGACCAGAGAAAGTTGTGGGAGAGGTTGTAGGGGATGAAATACAGGCTGTCTGAAAGGAGAAGTGGCTAAGCTGGGGCCGGATGGGGCGCTGAGTCCCGTCAGCACGGCGGCCAGGAAGGCAAATCGCCGCGCCCCTTACGGGGGGTTGGCTCGAGACCAGGGCATTTTTCCACAAGTAGAAATCCCGGCGGGTGGTGTGGGTCAAGCCATGCAATGCTCAATGGATGTAATGATGCTGGGGTCTCATGGGGCACACCACAGCGACCAAGCAAATCTCAAAATGACAGCCGCAACCCTCATTAAGCATCAGATTCACAATACAGCTAAAAGGAACCAGCTCCCTCCTCGGGAAGGAACCCCCCCAAACGGGAGCCAAAAACCAAGCCATGGATTCTCGCCGAAACAACCACGAGATGGATACAGACACTCAATCTTTACCTTCAGTATAGATTGGGGAGTCTCTGATGAGCGGGTCTCCACTGGAGTCTGATTCACGAGGGAACGACGGCGTGGGGCAGGAGGGGTGCTCAAAAGGGACGCCACTTCACTGCAAAGGTTGATTCTAAGGAAGACAAATAATAATAAAGATTTTTTTCGGTATGGATCTTTCACTACCCAACAGTTTGTGGGATCCTAACCAATGGTCCCCACAAACTCAACCCGATTCGAAATTTCACCCAGTGAACAACCAGACATAATGTTGGTTTAATTTCGCCAACTTGGAAAACAAAAACCAAGCAACTAGTAGTATCATACCCAATGACTAAGGGTTGACATGCATCATCCTCTTCCTGGTCCCCTCAAAAGTATCAAGATATAGAGGCATCTTTGGTAGTACCGTGTAATACAGGATGATCCCCTAAATGAGTTCGAGCCAATCCAAGGTCATTGGAGGCACTCATGGAATTATTAGTAGATTCTCAACATCTAATTCATACACAGGTTGGTGGCGTTAAAAAATTTGCCATACACGGGCACAAGTAGATGGGGTTTGTGACAGCCCCTCCCCCTCCCATTATCACCCTTGGATAATGCATTCGCAGGAACAAGAACTCCCCAAAAGATGGTAGGGGTATTCATAATGTTGAGGAGGTTCCTCAAGCGTGACTAACTTCCGCAACGAGGCCGGGGTCTTGCGTTCAGAGGGCAAAGGTGTCTTGTTCAAGGTCATCGCTCCCCTCAGCACATCCTCCAGGACTCGCGAAATATCTTCTTGCAGGAGATTAGTTTCGCCGAGACCCTGGTTCAACCGTTTGCTGGCCACCGGGGTCGCAAGCTTGGAAGCCGCGTTGAACAGAGGTGGGGTCAGCAGATTCCGAGATTCATCGGGGGCTTCGACTCGGGTCGGAAAGACAACCCGGGTCAGTTCCCTGAAAATAAGTAAAACCTAAAATAAAAATCATTCAAAAATGCTATTAAAGATATAACAGGGCAATGTCACAATGGAAAAATGCAGACTCATCATTGAACCTCAAATTTAATAATGAACACAGGCATAGCTTGCATAATGACCTTGTGTCAAGGTTTAATGGCGAGGTGAGCAGATTAATGATAGATGAGAAGTGGGCAAGACGTAAAACACCAGGGTTGGCAAAATCCACAAAATTTTGAAAAAGCCCAATAAAATCTGGGTTTTATTATTTTTAAATAAACACTACAAGCATTAGAATAACATAGAAAAAGAATAGCTATCTCTATTTTTATAATATTAAAAATTATATTAGGGTAAGAACAGATCACTGATCGAGAATTGTGGGTACCAATGATAGCCATAACCTGTAGAAGGAGAGATGAATTATTATGAGTCAGGATCAGAGAAATAATCTTAATTTGATACATATTTGATGCATATTTTTCAAAATATGCATTTTGAATAAAATAATAAGTAGCATTCATTTCTTGAAAAACCCCCACCAAAAACCCAGGTTGTTTTGATTTACCAACCCTGCCTAGCACAAAGAGGCTTAAGCCCCCTTCATTTGAAAGCATGAATAATTATCAATGGAAATGTACACAAAAGCTTACATGTCATCACTTCTTTTTTCTTGAAGGTCATCCTCGGGGGAACTTTCCCAGGACTTGAATGGGGTTTTACGGCGCTCAGACTTGGATCTGAATGGTGTGTAAGGATTGAAGGATGCCCTCAGCCTTTCCGAGTGGGGTGAGGACCTAAAGGCAGTCGCCCTAGACTTAGGGGTATGGACGGCACTCGAGGACTGGCGAATATGGGCAGACAGAGGCTGTGGCTTCGTGTAATGCGTTCGCGTGGGTCGAGAACTGAACGAAACTGGCTGCAAATGGAAACCACTTCAGTAGTGACATGTGAAATTACATCCTGACTTATACGCAACATAACACCATCAAACGTCCATTTTTTTTTAAGAGCTCATCTGGCGACTGCCTACTTGTGCATTAGTTGCCGTATTAAAACTGGCCAGTTCTAGGCTACTTTAAAATAAAATTAAAGAGACGAAAAACACCCCCAAAAGGGGGAAAGGAAGCAAGCTCCTAGTATTAATTGCCCCTTTTATAAAAAAGAATTAAGACTTACTCCAGTCAGTTGTGCTCGGACGTCGGGCAGATGCGATATATATCCGTGCACGAGAGCCGCTCTTGTTCTCTGCCGACGATGGCCCTTGAGGGTGGCGTTGTTCTTGAGCCCAGGGTCGCGAAGGTCAGAGATCTTTTCGTACCTGAAACCAAAGAGAAGTTTTGTAATGCTCTTGCAAGAACGAGACTTCTGGGGATCGCTCGCCTTTTACGAGCGCCAGGAAACGGTGGTACTGCTATTCTTTCCGTCACAATAAGGGAAGAAACAAGAGCCCTCAAGGGCAAGGATCATCTTGACACGAGGCACACATACTAGCCATAGCCTCTACTAAATGGTTGAACACCCACTCTCACTAATAAACATTAAAACACCTAATTCATACTACATTAGAAATAAACAACTCTCCGGTCCAAAATAGGCTTCCAGTCCTTTCCTACAACACCCGGCTGCACTTACACCACTAGATTATCCATCCTCTCTCCTGAAGGCAGAGTCCACCTAGCCAGGGTGCAGTAAGGCCATTATCCATCCCTCCTGAGCTACCAGCAAAGGCTGTCCTGAATGCAAACACAATGGAAGAATACAATACACACAAACATGCGCCTTGTATGGTCAGTGGGAAAACTCAGGGCAGCTGCTCGGTCAGACAAGCAGATAGTTTTTGGTGTTGATGCCTCTCAATCTTACACTTAGTGCGAAAGACAATGATGGTGAGAAAATACAAACCACACAGTATCCAGAGCTCCTCAGGAGTGCGGTCCATGAAAACTCAGCAACAAGGCAAAAGTGAATGTTATGGTAGTGTTGTTTTGGCACACAGACGAATCTTAATCATTGGTGGCTATAACCATTTCCCCAATTGCCGCCCGCCTCCTTAGAGCAACATGTGTTCAATGACTATATAGAAGCAAATTCCTTACAATTGTACACCTACCTGGACTGCTGCAGGTAATAGACAAGGAGGATGTCCTGCGCAGAAGAGTTTTGCGATGCGGCTAAGAAAGAAATGAAGCTCGTTTCTTCGAGCGGAGTAAGAGGCAGGTGAACTACACTACCCAATCGGCCCAGCTGCTCGCATCCTGTGGACAAATAAATGAGTTATGAGATACTTCGGAAACTTCCTTTACGTCGTTTTCTGTAGTGATGTGTAGGGCCCCCCAACAAGGTCACTAGGACTGTTTTGTATCATCCTCTAATCGTCTTGGTTATATGGGCTCCTTGTACTTTTTGAGGGAAGAATGGAAGTGTAGTGATTTCTCTTCATTTGTGGAGGTGGCTCATTCAGAATAGTGGTTGTAGAAATGTCTGCAGGGGAGGGTAGTGTGTATGTGTTTTAAGTTAAGTTGGAGTTAGTAGCACTGTGCTGGGGGTTCTCTTTTGAGCTGGGAAGGGGTTGGGAAGGGTAGTTTTGTTGTGAAGCGGTGGTAGGTAGGATTGGATTAGTCTCTGCTAGTTTTTGGCTCTTATGTTTAAATGCGCTCCAATTAATAGTATTGGAGTTGTAACGCGTTCTAAAGCGAGCTTTGCTAATGTTTTTAGAGTTGAGTTCCTTTGGAACAAGAAACCATCTAGAACGTTGGGTTAGGCAAATTGTGGTGGAATGATCCGTTTTGAATCTGTGTACGTTTGTGAGATGGGGGGGGGGAGGGACTTCTCTGGTAATAAAAACAGGCAATGTGAGGGAAGAGCCCTTACACAGTGGAGGAATTAATATTTTTGTTTAAAATAAAAGATGCAGGTCAAGGATGGATAAAAAGGAGTAAGAAAAGGTAAAAAGAAAACCCCAACTGCTAAAAAAAAGTACAAGAATGGGCGGAAATGTATCAAAACAATAAGAGAAAAAAGGGCACTACCCCCTAAATCCCATTTCCAATCCAAAGGGAGGGTAAAGTGTAGGTAGCATGCTGGAGATAACATATGGAGTGCATAACCTCAAGGTCCCAACACCCATTGACGCCCTCATTCCCTACATGTGTGGGAGATGAGCAGAAAATAATCTCGAATATCTGCCCAGATCGCGGCAACCGTGGCTCCACGGTTACCGCGACCAGGAAGGGTGTTCCAATGCACAGAGGCAGGGTGCATTCCCTTACAAAGTCGTGCTAAGACCTGAAGATCTGTTGTGGCAGACCCAGAGACTGGGCTAGACATTTCGCAATAAGTAGTACATCTTTATGTACCCAAGAACAGGTGCAGGGAATGGGTTATTAATGCAAAACATATCTTCCCATTAATCGTGCCCCTATGCACAGGACTAAACCCCTGATTTCTTGTGTGACCTGCAGTCTTGTTTATAAAGGTTCCAAAGACTGACACGGCATGAGGTAGCTGGTGAAATCCTCAAGCCTCGAGTAGATGAAGGGATAGTTGTGGAGAAAAGTGAGTGCACCAGCTTCTCTAGCCATTGCCTAAGAGTTCAATTCAACAGTAAGCCAGGGCTTCCATATTTACACTGAAAATTTATGCTTGTATTCTAGTTCCACATCAGCTATATATGTATACAGGAACCTTGGCATCACAGATACCGCGAAACAAAGGGTGTGGAGATTCCAAATGCCAGGGGAGAACCCCAACACATCTCTTTTCAAACACAAAACCATGTTATTAATGCCAAAAATTCCATTTTCAGAAAAAGGAACCCCTTCAATCATGATGTATAAACTTGGATGGAGATAGAGACAGTTTCCTCAACTCCAAACTAATAGAGGTGACACTCACCTCCTACCCATAAGCAGCGACCGATAAACATTGGGTTCTCACCATTAAAAAAGTGCCACAGCAATTCTTCTGTGTTGACGCTAACTCGAGAACTTCTTTGGTAGTGGAAAGCCTCACGTATCCGGCCTGTGGCCAAGAGGAGCGTCAGATTCATCCGTATGTCTTCAAGTTCGTGGATGGGTGGCCGTCGGATTTGAGTGTATGTCAAAGCATGATTTTCCTCACCCTATGGAAGATGGAGAAACTCGTTAGTAAAACTCAAATCAAATGTGTTTCACCCGCGCTAAACTCAAAAGGTGGCTCCGATTCCAGCGAAAGAAAATACAAAGCAATATAAAAAAAGGACGACACAAGTTAAGTTGGTCTCAAATTGGAGTACTCTTTCCATAGCCATATCAACCATAAATGGAGTTTGCATAAAGGGTTGGGTAGTTCTGTGGTTGATTATAGCTCCCCTGGTGAGGTGCAGCAGACCTGTGCCATATGGTGAAAACTAAAGTAAAAACAAAGGAGGTGGTAGAGAGAATAAAGTATTAAGTAGGGGAATTTTTTTTAGCACCTACCTGGTAAGGGCCTACTTGGGCATAAGTTGCCATAATTACTAAATACAAGCCTATTACTAGGCTACATTAAAAAGTCCTGCCTCGCCCCAACACAGCAGCATGCAACCAACACCAAAGAAAATGGAGGGAGCCAGCCTGCTCCATAAAGCTGCATAGTCCCCAAACCAATTTTAACACGTTGGGCAAGGTGGTTAAATGCTGCTCTCTATTATGCAGACAATTTTCCAAGCGTCAAATGCATTGTTGAGAATTTTGAAGGTGATGGAATTATCATTCGGAAGGCTAAAGATAATGTGTCTAAGAAAAAACTACCAACGCAACTTCCATTAAAATGAATTACAGTCAAATTGCTCGCTTGGTGCCTAGGATGGAAGCAACTGCTTTCACAATTAAAGAGGCATACGAGTCTTACTACCATTAACTTTGATGCCGATCCTTGTGAGATCAAGCAGTACATTGAAATAAGACTGAAGGGAAATGATATGTGTGAGAGAGGTGAACTCCGTAGGCCTGGAATATCACCAACAATTTATTCTTATCTCCTTAAATGTCAGCCAACAACAGCGTCTGTGGAGATCATTCTCCATGCTTAACAAGCTATTAAATAGACTGCAACTTTATGCAGGAAAATACTTTATTATGTACCACAATCAGCCAACGCTAAAAGAATAAGTAAAGTTTTGTTCTTATCAGTCATTGAAAATAAAAACTTTTTACTGCCCTAGTTATCACTATACTGAGTGGTGTATTGCAAACATTTTAGAGGTGAAAACAGACATAACACCTAGTAGAGCCCCGCTGAGTTTAGATGGGGGATACACCGTGGAAGCCAAGCCCTTTTTCAGACTTGGAGACCCCTGTAAACATTGGCACAGATCCAGCAATACTCCTTATGCTGTAGAAGCTTTAGAAGCCTAGGTGTGATGAACTAAACCAAAAGGGGTTTGGGTATGATGCGTCGCTCACTGGCATGGAGACCGGAGACATCAGGTACAGATTGAGTGAACCATGCTAGTGAGTAGAGATACCAGACCTGGTATGCGGTGCAGAGCAAGTAGCCTCTCAATAGGGGATGTGTGGAAGGTACCGGTTGCCAGACTAAGGCGATGTCCACATTTGGCAATAGGCGCTGAGCATGGGCACAAGACACTAAGGATGCAAATATGAGCCTCCCGGGTGAGGCGGTGATCAAAAACAAAACCAAGAAAATGGTGCTAATCAATCACTTCTAGACAAGAGATTAGGTCCAATGCCTTTTGGCATCGATACTCCAGAGTTAGCATCTGGGCCGCACCAAAATAGATCAAAAGGTCCTCCATGTAAAAAGAACTTCTTCCAGCAGAAGAGAGGTGATACCGTTGATGCTCAGGGCAGTGTGGGACACTGAACACTTCCCTGTGTGACGCCATCTTCCTGCTTTATTGGGAAGGAGAGGGCTCCTCCTACACAGAGATGGAATCGACGATCTCATAGAAATTCAAATATGGAAATTGGGCGGGATCCCCTAGTCCCTATTGTATGGGTATCCATGATACTGTATTGCCATGCAGGATCATCAGACTTCTCAAAAATTGAAAAAAAACTGGTAAAATGATGTCCACAAAGGACTCGGCTAGAATTTTCCAGTCAGAGCAGAGCATCCGAGGTGGCAGTTGAAGCATCACATACGATATAATAATCCGGACCAGGAGTGGTATCCACACATGAAGTGAGAGTGAACCGCAACCCCTGTGTAAACCTGTTATTGAAGAATTCTCTGCCTCCAGAGGTAAAGTTCAGTGACATCACAATATGTATTTAATGATGGCAGAGAAAGCAGTTGCGAAAGATTGGATCAGAGAGTCATTTTCTGATGTGTGGACCACCCGCGCTCGCATGAAGCCTTCAGGGCAGTTTTTGATGTGGAGGTGGCCCAGAATATCATACTTTAATGGGAATGTGATTACTAGAGGCAATACATGAAGCTCGCCATGCGCGTCACCTCCCTCTACTTCGGAGCCTTTGACTGGCGGGAATCACTTTTTTGTAGGACCTTGAACCTCATTCACCCTGTCAAGCCTTGGGCAGGGCACCTTTAGAGGGTTTGCACAGGAAACAGTCACAAAGTGGGGAGGGGCCTGTGATAAATTGGCATTGTATAAAACAGATTTATCGTGCAATACCCTTGGGCTCCCTTGGTGCTGTCCTTTCTGGCAGACAACTTTAGTAACCTCTGAATATCGTCTCGCAAGCACCTTTACGAGTTTGCATCCTGTGATTCTAGAGACTCGGTGGATGTGCCTGACCATTTAGCCTTACAGGAAACAGTCGCAAAGTGGGGAGGGGCCTGTGATACCAGCAGTGCCCCCAGTGAAGAGCCTGGGGAATGTAGAACCTGCAGAAAGGTAACGAATGGGTGCGGAAGTGACCATGCCTCAAGGGGCCAGGAGCAAAAGGAAACCTTTTTAATTTGGGAGGCATAGCATATCCCAGGTGGCGGCAAGACCTCTTTCTCATAGATACGAGCTACATCGCCTTGAGGAAGGAGAGTACGGCTCGCCGCAATTCACACACTTGGCATTGCATAAAACAGATCTATCGTGCAATACCTTTGAGTAGTTTGCACCAATTTTACGTTGACCTGAGCTGGCACATCAGCAAGTTCAGCTTTTATGGTCAAAGCTGTGGAGGTGGCATGAAAGCTTTGGCGCACCCACCGACTCACCTCCAGAGTAGTGGGGTGGGGGGACGAACTTAACTTGAGAGGGAGCAGCTCCATAAAGGATAAGAGAAGACCCTTAACCTGACGAGCAATGTTTTTTTTATTATTTGGGGGCACGGGTGGAGGAGGGGATAACATTGAACAACCAGCCTGGCTGCCTGTTCCCTGCTAAGTGCATAAGGTGCAAGTCAAGCCAACTTGGTACCACTTGCCTAACTAATATGGCATGATGTGCAAACATGACTCAAGTGTAAAAGTATAGAAAGGAAAAGCCACGAGTTAGAGCGCACCAGTCTCTCTTGGTACTGGTTGTAGGGGTACTAATTACCATCAGTGCTCATTTACTTTCTTCTTCATAGTACTTTGGGATGGGAGAGTATGCTACACTTCGGATACCAGCTACAGCATGGTTGAGCATCCTACATATTTGTTACCCCCTCCCCCTCACCTGGGAAGACAACCCACAAAAACTAGTGACTCACCTGATAAAGGAAGGCTTTGATGATTCGGCGGTGTTGATTAGGAGTAATGTCACTTGGACTAACCAAAGGGTCTAACAACACAGACAAACCAGCCTGAAAAAAAAGAAGACAGAAGATGGTTGTTGGTTTATTTAATAATCCCTATTTTGAATAAATATTCAATCAATATTCTAAGACTACTTGAGAAAAATTCCTTTAAATGACATTTGAAAAACAAACTATTTTCATACATTTATTCAGAGGCATAAAAGGCTCGACTTACTAATCTCATACCTTTTAAAGACCAATAAAAACATTTCCCTAAAAGTGGGGTTGGTGTACATCACTGCAACTAAAACTAACCATCCTCCCCACCTCCTTTACACCACAAAACCAACCATCATTTGGTCCATACCAATTAGCCATTCATAGCTAAAGGGGTACTGTGGCGTAGCCTTTTGCACAGCAAAAGGTTCGTTTCTGGGCAGAAAGCACCATGCACACCTACTCTGACATCCCCTGCATGCACACCCACACTATAGTCACCCCTTTCTACCCAAATCACTCATTCACATTCATTCCCCCTCTCTTGTACGGGAAAAAATGGAGGGGGGGCACCTCCATTTCAGAGAAAATGCTGAGGGCAGATCAGAAGATGGCAAAGGAGGAAACTTCATTGCTGCTGGAAAATGCTTTTAATGGAGCCCCAATCTCCCTGACACGGGTGGAGGGTCAAGGCCACTCTTGGAAGCAGATCCCCATGCGATAGTAGAGACATTGTTTGCCAGGGTCACCACAAATAGAATGAAAGATAAAACAAAAAAGCTGCAGGGAAGGAAGATACCATGACCTCCCAAATGCCTTGGGAGGTTAAGGGAAAAGTGTCTCTATGTTCTGAAACATCCATACTCGGCCTGAGGATGTGAGTAAGATGTGCCATGACAACCCAATCCACCATAATGGATAAAAACAGTGGAGTTGGGAGGGTGCACAGCTGAGCGGCATTGGGAGTGGGAGGTGATGCCAGAGGGTGCATGAATGCGGGCACTTGGGCAGCGAAGATGCATCACACTTCCAGGTACCAGGCGAGAAGTCTACTATGGATAGCTCCCTCCCCACCATTCCATATGGGATCTACACTTACAATAGATACAGTTAAAAATAGTGCCTCTACCTAGCAAATGACTGCCTCAATACACCACCACAAAGGTTAAACAAAAATTCTCAGCAAAATGCAATACCACTTACTCCACTAGCCAATTATTAGATAATCTTTCCCCCACCCCACCATCTAGAAGTCTTTTTAACACAAACCCTCTTTATCTGCATAACACTTCAAAACCAGCAGTAAAATGCATTCCACCACCAATATTCCCTAGAGAGCCGATCAAATTTTCTTGGCCGGCCTGCAATCAGAACACAACCTCACCCTACACAAATACAATAATAAATTAAACCCCCCCTTTTCTGAACTGATCAACTCATATCATCTTGCTCGCACCTACAATCTCTCTTAACCATCTCAGAAGACCCCATGCTGCCATGGCACCATTCCCGAGGGTTGATGGGTTAGAGTGAAAAGAACCGCAGGGGTGCTGGTGTGTGCCAAGCATATTCTTTCCCACTTCTCCCTTGACCTGCCCCACCCATCAGCTGATGATACCCATTCACAACTCCACTTCTATATTGGGAGTAGACACTACAACCACAGTGTAAATATAAACTTGACCCACATAATTCTCAAGCTCACACATTCATACCCAAAGAATGCATTACTCAAAAGAACTGCCACACCACCTTTACTCTCACTATCCTACACCATTCCCACAAGGGTCTATCGGGTGTAGCATGGCATTTGAGATGATTTTGTAACCTCCTGGCCCCAATGCCTGCAGCTAAATATCTTCCAAACACTTCCACTAACTAACCACTTTCTTAACACATCTCTCCTTGCAAACTTTCTGCGCGAGATGCCCTCGTTGGTCTTTGCTTTAAATTGAGGAAACGTTGTAGCAAGGATCTGCAAATTCTCCCTGCTTAGAAGTGATTACTGTTCCTTTCCCACATCACAGCGCTCCCTTGATGTGGTCCGAGGCCCCACTTTATATGAGCAACGGTGGACAGACTCTCGGTATCCCTCCTGCCCCACATCGCCAACACAGTTCCCTAATGTGTTAACTCCCCCCACCCTCCTCATTCATTAAATACCCCCCCCACACACACACACTACCTAAACTGTGTAAACAGATGAGTAATCCATCAGATCCCAAACCACCTCTGAACCCGCAGTCTCAGTTGCTGAAGTAAAGGATATGATGGATAAACTGAAATGTGCATCTGCCTCGGGACCTGATGGAGTTCCCCCAAAAGTCCTGAAAGAATGCAGCACTAGCCTGGCCAAACCCCTGTGGTTAATCTTTCAGAAATCCCTTGAAACCAGCACAGTTCCTACTGACTGGAGAATGGCAAATGTTACCCATCCCATCTTTAAAAAAGGGCAACAAAGTAGATGCACTAAACTACCGACCATCACCTTAACATCAGTGCCATGCAAACTTAAAAAGTTTGCTGGTTTTAGTCCTCATATCAAGCTATGTAGCTTCTCAAGCGGACGTCAGCCAGGGCAAGCCCTAACTCTCCATCGTGGTAACCTCCCTTAGTAAATAAGGTCAGCTTTAAAAAGAATCCGGACGGAGATTCTAACTGCCGACCAAGTGATTGCCGGGCAAGCACGCTAATCACTATGCTAGCCGGGAGGCTATAGAGAGAATAATTAGAAAAGAGGTAGTGAACCACCTCAAACAGAATAACCTCCTTACAAATCAACATGGTTTCAGGGGTAAAAGGTCACGTCTCACCCAATTGCTGGAAGACATGGAATAATTGGAGCCTTCTATTGAAGAACAGGGCTGTGTGGCCATTATCTACCTCGATTGCAGAAAGGCTTTTGATACCGTGCCACACAGGAGACTTTATACTACATTCAATGCAATGTGGATTAGAGGGAAGGTATTTCTTTGGATTGAGGCTTTCTTGAACCATAGGAAGCAGTATGTGGTGTTGAAGGGTGCTTTCTTGGCGAAGGAAGTTTGGAGTGGGGTTTTCCAGGGTAGTGTCTTGGGGCCTGTTTTGTTCATCATTTATATCAATGACATCCTTGGCAACTTGGAGTCAGCAGGAAAGCTATTTGCCGATGACACTAAAGTATACAGGAATATAAGAAATTCAGAGTATACCAACAAATTACAGGAAGACCTAAACAGATGAGTTCTAAATGGCTGCTCAGTTTAAAAAAACAAAACAAGTGTAAAGTAATGCACTTGAGTCGCCAAAACCAAGAATATGACTACACCATGGGAGGGGTTCACCTGAACAGTACAGAGGAGGAGAAGAACTTGGGAATTCCTATCACCCATAATCTGGAGCCAGAAACTCATGTCTCTAAATTTGCTGCAAGAGCCAACCAAATGCTGGGTAGGATAAAAAGCACATTTACATACAAGGGCACAGAAATGTTTAGGGCTCTATATCTAGCCCTAGTCAAACCTCTGATGGAATATGCAGTACAGGTTTGGTCCCCACAAAATCGAGGAGACAAACACCTTTGAAAAAATTCAAAGAAGAGCAACGAAACTAGCGCCGGAACTCCGAGACTTACCTTATGAGGTCAGACTTGAGAAACTCAAACTCCCCTCAGTGGAGCAGCAAAGGAACAGAGGCGACATCATAGAAGTTTTCAAAATACTCAAAAGCTATTAAAATATCAATGTAGACCAACTCTTCAAACTAGCTTGTAGTGGTACAACAACCGAAGAAAGAATGAGGGGAGACAGTCTAAAACTGTGAAACGAAATCATTTATTTTTGGATACTAGTGATAACTGAATGGAACAGTCTCCCAGAACATGTGGTCAGTAGTCCCAGTCTGGATGCCTTTAAAGCCTGATATGATAACCACGCTAATTTATTACTGAGAAGAGGTCATCCTTATGAGCCTTAGCTCCTTACAAATCAATATGGTAAGCATCTCCACCTCCACAAACCTGGCCCACAATAAATAGAATGTCCACCTCACACCAAAATCAAGTTACCCTGACAATTGCCAATCAAACTACTCCCGCACATCTTGTTCCACAAAACTCCCACTCAACCGTAATCTCACACTTCAGAGTGTCACCATAGACGCACATACAACCTTCACTGCCTCACATACAGGCAAAATATCAATTATCTAATTTACTCACCTGAAAATCTTTGTTGTCAATGAGCCAAAAAGCCTGAGTCAGTTTAATGAGCGAAGGAGAGAGAGAAAAGCTGGAAGGATACTTCACTAATTCTTCAAGTACACTTAAATAGCTGAAATAAAAAGGAGAAATCAGAACATCAAATGGTTCAAATTAAACTCCCTCAGATGCAATCCATTAAAAAAGACCAATGCAATTAAAAAACAACCCTCACCTGCTGGAGGGAGGGGAGAGACCCATATTAAGGCGAGGTAACTTAGGATCTTTAAAAAGAAAAGTTACCACATCAAACCACCAACATACACACATTAACAAAGCACACTAAAGTCTGGACGGGAGATTCGCTGCCCCAGGAGTCTGGGTATGCAGTCAACAATTTAAATAAACACTAGTGTGCAGGAGTGCTTCCTCATGCTTTTGGGACAGGTATATCTCATTAAGGTCTAGAATGGCAGATTGTCCATTGTGCGAGAAGAAATGAAGTCTTGGAACTGGGAGAGGATGTGTAGGCCAGCTCTACTCAGTGAAGGCAATTTTAAACGAAGTAATGGTCAACAGTGTTTGGCTCAAGAATCATTAGAGAAAAAGGTGTATGTTGGACATAAGAAAGGATGTAAGGGTTAAATGTGAAAAGGGTATATACAGATCTTCCTACAGGTATTGGAGCTGTGAGGCAACACAAGCCTCTAGATGCCAATTGACAGCCCAGTACAGGATTTAAGAGGAGGTTATACTTGGAGCTCTTGGCTTTATTACCATGAGAGGGGAAGGTACCTTGCCAAGCTTCCATCAAGGGTGATTTGCCAGAGTAAAGTTGTGACAATGAAGATGTCTCAAATCCCTCCCATTTTGTACCCTTGAGTCTTACTTTCACCAACCTCAGTCACTTCAATACCGCTGCTTACAGGGAGGCTACCATCTACTTACTTCTCTGACAGGAGCGAGGCCAAATCTAGAAACAAGTACTGGACGATCCGATGTTTTGTGTGAGTTGGGATCCCTGGTAGAAGGAACATGGAAAGGAGGGCATGGAGGGAAGGTGGAGGATACAATATATCCTCCACCCTCCCACTATCCTCTCTAGCCCAGATTTCTGCCAACAAATCCCCACACTCATCCATTATGCTGTCAATAAGGAGGAGGTTCCGCTCTCGGAGAGACCGCCCCAACTTCCTGATTTCGTGCCGCCTGTCCAAAAGGATACACTGATAAAATACACACCAGAAAAAAACAGTAGCAAATAATCACTATAAACAGTCATTTAGGTCATGGATGAAATGAGTTAAGACCTTACATAGATAAAACCAAGTTTTCATGGTATAAACAATTATTATATTGATGTATTTAGTTGCCTGTATGAAAACAAACTGTATAGCATCAGTGGTTTATCAGCTCGGAATGTACAAGCCAGCCTTAATTGAGATACAGTCAGTTGCATAGTCTAGTGCATTAGCATTATTAAATGGGCTTTTTGACATCAGGGAGAGCTCCAGCTATATTCGTGGACCATCTAGGCTATGGCAATAATAGACTAGTAAAGCCTTTGACATTGTACCAGGCACAATGGAATCCCACAAGGAACTAGACTGTCAACCACTCTGTTTAACTTCTTCCTACACACCTTACCAAAAGAAGACAAACAAAGTACACTTTACAGCTATACAAATTATATCTCTATACTTTCCCCAACACCCCAAATATAGGATTGCAGCCAAATAACAATACATACTCTAATTCTGGCTACAACAGAACATGTTTTATCCTCAAAATCTTGTGTCACTCTTCAACCCCAGCATTACATTATCATCAAACACCTACTCTCCCCAAGACTTAAGTAGGGAAACTCGAAGATCAGTTAGTTGTCATTTGCCTACAACTAAGCAGGCAGAAACAAGGGCATTTCTGCCCAAAAGTTTTTAAGGTTTGTAAAATGAAGTTAGGTCAAGTGAAAATGTTTGACAGGTACTTGAGAGCTGGAGGATGCAAGGGTATACAATCATTCATATGAATTAGTTCCAGCATTGCTGCCCATGATATACCAGACAAACTATAGTAGTAGCATTAATCATAAGAACTACAGGCAGTACATCTATCCTGCACTCAACTATGCCCATAAAAAAAGACCTGCTCTTCACAATACAAAATCTGACACACTCCTACCATTATTTATCCAACCTATACCATCAAAATCAAAACAATGGGCACAAGTCCAAAGGTATACTAGAGCATACTCCTCCATTAATCAGGACAACACAGCATGCCATCCAAACATCTCAAATGAAGCCCAAAATGCCATTAAACCTGACATTTTACATCATATAAAGATGGCAAGGCTCCAATGGAACCATATCTTAAGACTCATAAACATTGCACAGACTTTACCAACACATTTGCACTGCTCACACAGGGAATGGACAACTCAACACTTGCAGTGTAAGATCTCTGCAAGAACTGCTTTGTCAGCAGTCAAACCCTAGACCTTAAGGATCTACAAGCAACAATAAGTACATGCATTGTGACAAGTTGGGAAAATCACCCAAATTTGCTGTAGAATTTAGGTGTACAGTCGAGTGGATGCCCAGGTCAGGTACTAGTAACCTGTAAACTAAGGTAAGTTTAGACAGGTTGCATGTGGTTCATTAAGAGACTTGCCTATTCCTATAGAGATTGAAGAGTGTATCAGCAGGAAAGGGGACAGAGGCTTCATCAGGGGGGTTTTCGGGAGTGCACTGCGGGAGGAGACCGCAGTGGTAAAACCACAAGATAGCTTGAAGATGCAACCGTAAAAGATTGGCCACTTGTACCCTCCCTTCGAGTTCACCAGCACCTTTAGAAAATAAATACCAATTATTTTCATGTCCAAAATTTCAAGGGATGATATTTAAAACTCTTCCTTGTAGAATGGCAACACTCACTTAGAGAAGTCACTTCCCCAGCATTATCTCTGATGGCAGTGATGACAGCAGTCAGGTGAGAGAGGAAAGTAAGGTTCTGGTGGAGACTGAGCAAGGACTGGGAACTGAGAGACTCGCAAGTTTCAGGGATGAACACAAACAGTGGGGAACCTGCAGGAAAAGCAATAGATGGAATAACTGGGATACATTACCAATTTCCTAGTTTTCAAATATATCTCTTCACTTGTTCAAAGCCTTTCTTCCTTAATGAGGTTATAAAGTGTCTAGAGATTATATGCAAATATTAAAGGTAGGCAGGCAAAGCTCTCTTAAAATGGCTGCATTTTTGTGTAACGTTCATGGAGTTAAGACAAACACCAGGAGAAAATGTGGAATCTAAATGCCATAGAGGAATATAATACATAATTTGCTTGACTATTTTAGTGTTAAGAGATCAGCGCAAGATTTTAATTCTTAGGATTCATAAAATCTAACCTAAATATTAAAATAAATCATTAAATGGTATAACAAGTTTTAAATAACTTACGTACAGTATATGAAGTAATTTTAAGAAATACAAAATGAAATTACAAGGGCTAGCGGACAAAGGAAACTCTTCTTGAATAACTTTGAACAGTCTAATGTGCAATCAGCACCCACATTCTTTGCAGTATCTCAGTTTCCCCAAAGGAATTTTTCTTGTTTTTTTTTCCTTGCCTTCTGCATAAACGTCTCTTCAAAATGCTTATCAAGTTGACTATTGGATTTAGGTAGCAATTGTTGGAAAACCGCTGTATAATTGAGTCTCCTTTAACATCCTTTCGATTCTAACCAATTCTTAGAGAACTAGGTATAACTAAGAGCATTATCCTGCATGAAGAAAACTTCCTCATTCTCAGTGGCTGTCTTTTGAACCAAGGTAGGAAGTTTTTCTCCAGGAACTCGCATCATGCTTTTGAATCCATTTTGACAGGTCCTACTAACATCTTCAACAATTGCAGCCCAAATCATCAATCCTCCTGCTCCTTGTTGTTGCTTAGTGAATGCTATACTTTATATCCAGCCTCTTGCCAAACCATCTAACCAAACCAGTGTGTTATAAAGATAAATTTGCTATATAAAGTTAGTTTTCATGTATATCTAGGCCTACAAGAGATTTTTTTGAGGGGGTTAGGAATGGCTTTAGAGTGGTATTCCTAATGGGCAAAAATTTCTTGAGCTTTACACATTAATCTCAAGATTGAAGGAAGCCCCCCCCAACAGTTTGAAAATGGCTTTGGTGCTAGCATGAGGGAGTTCCCTTTTGACTTGAGAAAGATCTCTAGGGAATAAGTACCCAATTCTGGTTGAATCTTATTTTTTTCTTTGGCTGAATGCCATTCTCTAAAAATTTTCTTCAGCATGACATCAATTCTTCTTTTCTTTGTAGAAAAGTTCCGTTTGACTGTCAATTTTAGCAGAAAATGCTTCTTACAAAACAATTCTGGATGGTCGGTGTAATCAAATTTCGACAAATAAACTATAAGCTATGTAGTGTTATGAATATCTATTAAAATGAACTTATTACATTCTTAAATGTATATATAAAACAAAAAGGTTTCACACTTACTCTGGAAAATGAAGAGGCTAAAGATTGCATATAATCTTTAGACACTTTAATTTAATATGGGATCTGAACCAGTGGTCACTAGAGCCAATAGGAGCTGCCAATGAGTCCACCCAAATTGCGACTCAATCTGGCAACTAACATCACCCAAATAGAAAGGATTGTTGTTTAAATTCTAGTTTGTGATGAGGCGGAATTTGTGGTCAACACTAGCTAATCCACCGTTTGAAATTTGAGACATGTAAGTAGTGATAATATAACTCAGAAGCATTGATTAAGGAAAAAGTGTTTTATTGTTCAGTTGATTACTTACATAATGTTTCAGAGGAAGTCTTGACATCTTTCATCTTCTTCCAAGCCCATTCAAGTAAGAACTGTGAGGAACAGCCAATGTGAGAAAACTTCCCTTCACTGAACTCGACTACACACTGTACGAGCAGTGAGAGCAAGTGATACTCCAAAGCTGTGTCTAGAAGATGCTCCCTCTCCGATACCTGTTGCCCAAAACAAAGACCTGCATAAAAACAGCTATCAAATTATACAATTTTCACAAACTGACCAAAAGACAAGAGCTTTGTAACAATTAGCTACATGTAAATGTCTGAATTATGGCATGCGTATCATTAAAACCAAAGATGATACAACTGACTTCCCACTAAATGCTGTTGGCACGACTCATCACTACTAAAATTGCTTATCCTTTACCAACCAATAAAAGCCACTGAATGACCCTTTATGAAATGAGACAACCACATTTAAATCCAGATGAGAATATTGGTGAGTGGATCAGTGGGGTGAAGTAATGCAATAATCACTTGGTTGCCTACATAAATACACTCTCTGGACAAAAAAGAAAGAGTAAAATACCATAAAATGGAGTAGGAGGATGCTTAGGTCTGAACATTGGGGAATGGCCTCGTGTGGGGAGAAGTGGGAAAGAAGACAAAGAAAATGTAGGATAAGTGGATAGTATAAAAAAATCAGTCATTACTACTATACCCCCTCAACATCATAGGTCAAGCACAGTGTGGAATTGCCAGATGATTGGTACTCACAGAACTACGAAGGGGCGTACACTGTGAATACACTTGGTCCAGAAAGTATTCAGCCCCCTATCTAATAGCACTGGGGGGTTGGGGGAGTTCATGAACCATTTATTGCAGGCTAACAAAATTTAGCGACTGTGAGGAATATATTAAAAGACATCCACAAAATTTCAGTTTGATAGACAAATAAAGGGGAATAACACTTCAAGAAAATTCGCATCCTCAAAGTATTCATTCCTATGTGAACATTCTCACAACCATGTGTAATTTATATGGTTTAAATTATGAGAGTTTCAGTCATATGCGAATAGTCTAAAACATTCACATCCTTTTATTGGGCATACTAAATAAGGCTAATTCTAAAATCAATTATTATGGCAAGAGGTCAGTCAACTGCTTTCAAGCATCAAATTGAAAATAATTATTAAATTCAAATATAGGATGGGCTGCAAAATTTCTTATCTTTAATCTGTGGTAATAAGAAATTGGAGGAACTCCAAATCTCCCCCATTCAAGTAATCCTTATATAATTGCACTTCACACGGTTCTGAGGATCCTTAGATGTCAAAAACAACCCAAGGATAACTAGAAAGGAGATGAACAATCAGTTATGGAAGGAAGGCATCAATATTAGTTTGAAGTGTTCAAAGAAGACAAAATTGATAATACTCCTTTGAAAGCTGGTGTGAAGTATGCCAACAATCATTTGTAGAAAGATTTCAATTTTTTAAGCGATGTGCTAAGGTCAGATAAAATGAAAATTGGTGTGTCTGGCACACGAACGTTTAGAAGTTAGAGATGATGCATATGTTTTTGGATAGTATCAATGGTATTTATTAGTTTTATAATGCTAAAATAATTTATTTTACAATTTTATTGCACTATTAGCTTGCCTGAGTTCAATCTGATTGAGAAATGTAAATACATTTAAAATTTGTCCATCAACAAAGTTTCTTCGTTTCAAAAAGTTGAAATTTTGGATGCAATATATTTGATTAAAATCTTCATCATAAATATTAGCTCAAAGTTTCAGCTCTCTCCCGTGAAGAAGCACGGCATTGTGACTGCACGAGGTACAAGTTTCTTGCAGCATTTAGGAAAGTGCCCAAATTAAGACTCGATAGAATCTAGGTGCATCAAAAATACCTACAATTCTTAAGATAAGTATCCAAGTGACCTGTATTATAAACAGCATTGCATTGCCTCACCTGAAATCACTGGGCGAGCCATGCCTCACTCATCGAGGTAGCGAAGCATGGCGTACGTGACATCGTCCGGACCATGGGTGGTGTCCTCGCACGACACAAGAGCGGAACGCAACTCACTCAGAGTAAACTTGTCGCCGAAGAGTTCTCCACTTCTCGAGGTAAAGTCCAGCCGGTGGCCTTCTGCGGCATCACAATGCGCATTGAATGCTGGCGGAGCAACATACTGGCTAGAGAATGCAGAAAAAGCAGCCACAAAGGATTCCGCAAAGGACGCTGGGTCCTGCGAGAACTTGCCCTGAATCCTTTTGACTCGCTTCCACACCTCTGCTAGAGGGATCTTTCCCGTTAAAAGAAGACACATATGCCCGCCAAGAAGAGCAGCAGGTGTGCTTCAAAATATACTGGAACCTAGTCTGATGAAATTCACCGAAGGTGAAATGGTTCAGACGGTGCTTATGGCGCATGTAGGCATAACGCTTCTGTTTGAGGGCCGTCTAACACTCGGCCGACCACCACGGGAGTGGGCGCCGGGCAAAACAGCCAGACGTTCTGGGAATAGTAGTCAGACCACGGCAATGAGGTTGATGGAGAACTCCATGGCCTCATCTACCGACCTAAACTCTTTGACTGAGATAGAGAATTCAGTCATTTCCTGAAATGCAGGCCACTATGTCTGCGCTAAGTACCACCGAGGTGGGCTCTCAGGCATAAGCAGCCAAGAAAGTGATGTTTGAATGGGAAAGTGATCACTACCATGGAGGTCATCGACCATCCCCCAATCAAAATCAAGCTGGGTATCCAGAGAGCACAGAGATAGATCAAGGCAAGAAAATGAAGTGGTTCTCAGTCAGTGATGCGTAAACTCACCCACATTTAGGACACCTATCTCCAATCTCCCCAGAGAGGATGCCTGTAGTTCAGATCTCCAAGCAAGAGAAAGGGCCTCGGCAACCGTGCAACGACGCGGCGGAAGTCCCCAGCGTCGAAGTCAGATGACGGTGGAATGTACGCAAAAATAATAGTATACCTCCTATTCAGGTGCAGCTGCACAGCCACTGCCTGAAAGGAGGTATCTAAAGTGAAAAGAAGAACAGAGACATTATGCCGGGTGTAAACCATGCATCCCCCATCTCCAACTTCAGGGGTGTGGAGGCGAACAGACGCATGGCCTGTTCGCCTTACGGGAAATTGTCACCCTGGGGGAAGGAGGGGGAGCCCTGGTTTTATCCGGGGCTGGGTGTGAACCCTTCATTCCACCAGCTTTACCAGGGGAGCGCCCGGGGTGAGTAGAACCCGCAGAAGGGTTCCAAATGGGTGCGGAAACAACCGTGCTCATTGGCCTGGATGAGCCAGGAGCAGAGGGTGTCTTTCTAACCATTGAGGCATAAGACATCCCAGGCAGCGCCAGGACCAAGTCCTTAGCCTCGCTGAATGAGAGTTGATCCTGGGCCTGAACGGCCAGGATTTCTTTCTCAAAGAGATATGCACCACATTGCTTCGAAGAAGCGGGGTGTGGCTCTCTGCAATTGACACACTTGGCTACACACGATTTGGACTTATCGTGCGCGGCCTTTGAGCAATTTACACATACTTCAGGTGACCCCGACTTTGCACATCTACATGAACGATTCGTATAGCCGAAGTGGTGACAGTAATAGCACCACCGGAGCAGTGGCATGAATGCCTTCACACGGTAGCAGTACCAACCGGCACACACTGACTCAGGGAGCTTGTCATAGTCGAACATCATGAAGTGTAGGGGTGGGTCTCGAGGCCCCTCCCTGTTTTCTCATCACACATTCGACCTTGACCGCCCCATGGTAAGCCAGCTCTAAGGTGATATCTTCTATGGAGTAGTTAATGAGTTCACTAGCATAAACTAATCCTTTCACAAAGTTCATGGTAGAGTGCAGCATCAACTCACCAGGGTTCCATCAAGTGTCTGAAGAGCACTTATCTTGGCTGCCTTGGAGGGATCCACCGCATTCGCCAGAAGACTCCTGTCTGAGAAACGGGTCACCTTCAGCTCTCCTCTGATTGTTTATGTTGCCCTTGGCCAACATGCTGCCATCAGTGGAGCGAATAACGAGGAAATGTTTGAAGCCAGCGGGCTTGAAAATGCCAGGTAACTTCTGAATCAGGGGCCCTGATGTCATCGAGGCTTGGCCCTGCGCACTTTTGGTTTTAGTCAGGGGCTCTGCACCTGGGGCATGCAGAGGGGCTGGATGTGCCAATCTTGGCTTGGTCGCTTAGCGAAGTGGCAGCAGACCCATCCGTCCCGCGGATGGAGAGGAGCCCCGAGTCTTCTCAGTCTTTTTTTCTATTTAGGAGAGGAGGGTAGGGAATGAAGCCGCTTCTCCCCTCCACGACAGGAGCCACCAGGCCAGATGGACCGGCCTCAGCCAGGTCCTGGCAGTCGCAGGGACACTGGTTGGAGATCCCTCCCCTCCTTGTACTGCCTGGAAAACCCAGCCGTTTGAGGAGGACCTTGCATAGGGGCGCACTCGAGTTCTGTGCTTGGCGACGAGCCTGGATTCGCTCCCATGGAAGGCCCTTTGAGGCTGGATTGCCTCAAGGACCATGTCTATTTCAAGGGGGGCCTCCAGTTGGCCATCCCCCCAGGACATCGCAGGCTCTACTAGCAGCAGTGTCTTTAGTCTTGTCTTGGGAGGCACAGGCCTTGACCCCAGCAAGGTTTAATATTCTTGCCAGCAGGTCTTTTGAGAGAAGCGAGTGAAGGGCACTGGCTTCCCTCTCCCCCCTAAGGGGGTTTGCCCAACCGAGCACTTCAATGGGGAGCGGTTGGCTATGCGCTGCCTACTGGCTTTCTTGGCAGTCCCCTTGGAAAGAAAAGGGGGGGACTGCCGCTGTTAAGAGGTAGGTGCCCAAAGGCATCTGTGCAAGCACAGAGGGGAGGACCTCCATTTTTTTTGTGTGTAGCTGCCCGTGGGCGGCTCCGTCGATGGACAAGGGAAAATTGAGGGAAGATATTTGATTTGTTCATCATTGGGCATGGCGACCCTAAATTTTTCATGGGATGCATATGCTCATCACCCCTCGCAGTAGCCTGCCCTGCAAGGGGTACATACAGGCCTGCCAGAGCCAGGTGCCGCCATTCAGGACCACCCCTCCTGCCTGGTGGCCTGGCAGTCCATCGGCATGGCAGCTCCACCTTGGAAATGGCGTAAAAAAATAGATGGTGAAGGGAGAAGGAAAGGGGATGTGAGGAAGGTATGGGTGGGGATGAGGCAGGTTGTTAAAAACCTACCACTCCAGACTGGAGCTCAGGGGCGAGGGAACATTGTTCCCTCCCCCCTCAGCCCCGATCCAGGATAGTTGGCTGAGAAGGTCAGTATCTACCCTGTGAAATTAGAGGCTAACCAGAGAAAGTTGTGGGAGAGGTTGTAGGGCAGAAATACAGGCTGTCTGAAAGAAGAAGAGGCTAAGCTGGGGTGTAACTGGGTGATGAGTCCCATCAGCCCAGTGGCCAGAATGGCAAATCGCTGCGCCTCTTACAGGGTGGTAAAACTTAGGGTGTGTGGTTCTAGTTAGATTGTCAACCTCCACTCCAGTAATGCCTAATCCCCTTATTTCTTTTCAGAATGTGTGTGGATCGCATGCGGGGACACCATCACTCTATTGTGCCCCCCATTCATCCGTCTCTTTCTACAGCCAGATTTTTCAGCTATTAATAGATTTTTAAGTGATTTTTTACTTAAATAAGATAAAAAATAACCCGAGACAAAAGGAAGAAGAGCTCAGTGGATAAAAGATAGGTGAGTGCCGCTTGTGTGGATGAGCGAGTAATAGTAGTAGGGATGATTGATTGTGGTAGTGAGTGGGTGACAGAAAATGCCTTCTCCTTTGCAACTCTGTGGTGCCGCTAAGACCAGTTGTCGATATCTGGCTTTGTGAGGTGGCAGCAGCCAGTCTTGACCCTAGTATGACAGAAAGGAAACTGTTCTGAAGTGTGGGTTTTGAGACCACCTCCCACTCTAAGACGAGATGCCACTAAGGGACCTTTCCCAAAGAACCCGGGCCTGCCTTCCCTTCCCTCCCCTCCCTGCATGATTAACTTGGCCAATACAACCTCGACTTCACAGCTGATCTGTATTTCTTTCTTTATAGTTGAGTGTGAATATTTCCTGTGTTAGACAGTAAATATAGATATAATTTAAAGCCCCATATATCATTGGGTGGTTTACCCATTTATTTTGCGTTGGCCAGGATATTGTAAGACTGTAATTATATAACTTAGACTAGTGTATATATACATATATATAATTTTCTAGTTGTAAGATTGTATATAATGTTTATATTTATACTCCCGATTGTTAAGTGATTTTAAAAAAATTATTTACTGGGGTTTGGTTAATAAAATTAAGATTAAAAGTTCCTTATTGTCCTATCCTCGAACACCCAGTCAGATCTGTTGGCAGTGCAGGAGCGCACCCTGACACTACAGTATTTTGCAGGAGATACAATTGGAGAGCCCTACCAAATCTAGGAAATTCTGAACTAAAATGAATACTCCATTGTAGGATGAATTGAATCACCAGGTCAAATCCATAGGATCAACAAGTGTACAAACCCTTTTGTATGGTCTTGAAACAAAAATGGCAAAAAATCACCCCTAATATTTGCTAAGGGGGGATATTTAAACAAAATATTCACGTTATTTTCATTTTCTGGTACTTATTAAATCTCATTTCAGGTATATGTTAATTTATCCATTTTGTTACACTTGCAATAAAAATTAGTGTATAAATTTTAGCTTTATTTACTTATTCTGTTGACCTCAAACATTTGAATGGTAGTGTATTCCCCAAAACCATTTGGGAGTTTCTGTGGAACACGCGTTGGCAGAATGATGCATAAAGAAAAGGGTTTCTCAAAACAACAAAACCCCAAACACCAAAAGTGGTTCTTTCCTGGATGAAGAAGTTTGAAATGGCCACAGTTAAAAGACCTCAACCAAATAGAAAATTCATACAAAAACACCCAAAAATACATTGATGAATTCAAAATACAAGGGGCAGTCAATAAGTTTTGAAATTCGGATATAAGGAAACGAGATATGAGGAAAAGTGTTTTATTATTTTTCAAAATAACTACCCTCGACTTCAATGCACTTGCACCACTTGTCCATGAGGCTTCGAATTCCAGACAACCAGAAATCTCCCGACTGCTGTTCAATCCCCTCCTGGACGGGGAGCTGGACATCTTCATTGTCTCAAACCGGCGTCCACGCAGTGCAGCCTTGAGCTGGCAGAATAAAAAGCAGTCGCTAGGGGATCCCAGTGATGGACCCACGTTTCATCACAATGCATAACTCGAATCCCGCCGGGTCTTGGTTGTACAGGAGCAGCAGCTCCTCCAAACTTTGAGGACGTTGAAGTCGATCATGGGGCGTGAGGTTTCTAGGGACCCAATGGGCAGAGGCCTTGGCCATGGCCAAATTGTCGTGGATGATGTTGATAACACTTCCACGTGATATTCCAAGTTCTCGCTCAATTTCTTCAACCTTCACCCGTCACAGGCCACATTGTTCTCATTGGTCATGTCTGCGAGGCATCCTGGATGGGAGGGGGTCATCTTCAAGGGACTCACGACCATGGCGGAACTCCCTCTTCCAGCGAGCAATGGTTGCATAGGAAGGGGCGTGTCAGTGTACACTGCAACCATGTGTTCATGGATCTCTTTTGCATTCTTGCTTTCCTTGGTCAAAAATTTGATCACTGCGCGGTGCTCAACCTTCTCCATTGTTGAAAAATTGTGACTGACGATCTGCCATCAGCTACTGCTTCTTAAATAGACGAGGCAGGAGCGTGCGACTGCAGGTCCTGACTTTTCATAACTTGTCCTAACACTCCCACAAACAGCCACCCCCCCTTCCTCTGCTTTGCCCTACCGATTCGCAAAACTTATTGATCGCCCCTCGTAGGTGGGCATTATCGCGATAACGATATCGTGTTATCCGATATTTTTTCCAGCATTAGCGATTCATCGGTATTGCCGATACTTTTGGTTCCAAACTAGTGATAATCGATAATTTCAGTTTTTAGTTCCAATTTAGCACAGGGGTGAGCCATGAATTCCTTGTAGGCAGAAATAGGTAGGTCAGAGCTGGAAGGAGGATACTCAAAACCTATGAGGAGATGAAGGAGATCCTCACCAGGTAAGAAACTAAGAAACAGTATTCAAATATTCTTAATATTGTATTATAATTTTGGATTCATCAATTATCACCTTATTGGGCGATAAATTTATCGGCAGTTATCGATTATCTATAATCATTTGAGTGTTACTAAGCAAAAAGATAATTAACTACTTATTAAATTGTATAAGGTATGAATGCTTTTTCATTGCAAACTTTTGTAATATGTTTTATTATTCCATGATTTATCCCAAGTTGTTGAGATTTTGTGGGTTTCTACTGATACATTATTAGTCTTACTTGCTCCAAATTTTGTTACCCTGCAATAAATGGTTCATGAACATTGGCCCCAAAATTGTGGTATTAGGTAGGAGTATGATTACATTCTGGTGCAAATGTAAAAAGCAGAGTTGGGAAGCCACCCTCTTCCATGTCTAAATGCATCTATCACCACAGGGTTCTTCCACTTGCTAAGGTGACAACTCTCTTGCTATTATATTTCTCACAATTGACTTTTTATGATACAAAACCATTTTCCCCCCTCCCAAAGCCAACCTGACTCACCATTGACGATCCAATTCTGTCTGTGTGCGGTTCCAAAGACGGAACAAGGCCTGATAACACACAGGCATTGAAGACATCCTCAGGGTTGACAATGGCAGCAGGCCCTTGCTGCATCAGCGAAGTCAGAGCAGTATGCTGCACACTGGGGCAGCGGTAGGTCGCCAAGCCTTCACTGGTTAGCAAATTGAATTCTGTTAAATGAAAAAGAATGAAGAGGATCAAAGATAAATTCCTCCATTTGACTTGGTTCTATAATAAACAAGTGTATGCCAATCAAGGTCTCCATTGCAACTTCAATTTTGTTGGTATCCTCCTTTCAAACAAATAGAGCCAAAGGTTGGTTAACTGAAAAATATGCTGGGTTTGAACATTAAATACAAAGATCAAAATTACACAACACTCCAGACAATGCAGCAGGTACTCACAATCAGACAAAGACTATGTCAGATAACACAGCAGAAACTCTCAACAATCTCATTTGGACAATCTGCCCAGGAGTCACCTATGCCAGAATGACTTGGGCACTCAATCTTGAATACAGGGATGTAATACCTACCTTACCAAAATATAAAGTACTACACCACAGTAGGGGGATTCTCAAGTAGCACTAGTAAATGACTTATCCTCCAAAACGATGTTTCATAAGGACAAACGAGCTAATACAAGCGAGATCCATACTATTATCCGTAAAACAATCTAATCCTTCTCCACCACGGAGATTAGCCTCTACCCCATGTCACAAGGTTCTGATGCAGTCACCATTCAAAAACTAAACAACCAAACACCTTGCCACTAGGGATCAGGCAGCCACAAACACTTGCCATACCAAACTGTACTTATTAAATAACTTACACCTCACTGCACTCATGCTAACCACAACTAAAGAAAACCAATCTCATTCACATTCAGCTTGTCAACTGCCACCTAGTCTCACAATCAACCCTATCCTACACACACAACAATTAAAAATAGCCTAAGCAAACACCAGGGACCTTATAATGCCACCTAACAAAGCAGACAAAAAAAAAACTGCTCAAGATGCAAGCACCCCAATCTAGAACCTTTCTAGGACAAACGCTGGGAGGAAGCCACTGTTCTGGTATTTAGTATTTAATTTTAAGATTCCACTGCGATACCAAACAACAAAAGCATGGCCAATGCAATACCAAACTATTAAAACAACCAATATCAAACCAGTTACCTGAAATTACTTTAAAATAGAGGGGGTAACAAAGCAAGTAATTATAGGAGCACAGTATTGGGCCTTGGCAGAACCCCATCCAGTTGAGGCTGTTACAACAAGGAGTAGAGAGAAGTCATCTTACCGTAGGAGAGGGATGAAGGAAGCCAGATCTTCTCAGAATGTGAGCGAGATGAGTGACGAGACCAGGTCCCCTTAGAGGGAGCACCTCCAAGTAGGGTCTCATCCACCGACTTCGGCACTCGGTCCAACATGTGGAAACTCATGAAGGGGCACAATTCATCTGTGGTTAACCTCAGCCGGGAAGGCATTTGAGACTGCAAACATACAAGAATGTGGCAATGAGATGAACAAAAGGGATTCCAGTTTATTCACAGCAGTGATTTCAACTTCTACCAGTGTCTCATAAAATAAGGGTTGATGTGTATCAATATGACCCACCCACCCACTTAGGGCCCAAAATGAAAAAGAATATCAACATAAAAGTAACAATGTCTTAAAAGCACTACCAAATATGACCTTTGGAGAACAGGAGTCACTATGAAAACAATACATCAGCACAAGAGCACACACCATTTTGCTCACATGGAAGGTCACTAATAGTAATGTGATACTATGTGCTATATGATCCCATCAAGGCAGAGTTCAAACCTGGGCACACCTATCATACACTTTCTCAGCCAGCCCTTCCTCTCACATGATCATCTCCACCTTTACACACTTTCACCCCTTTGTACACAGACACTTGTATATTCTCTTAACAAGGCTTCCCATTAGACTCACCTTGTATGCTCATACCACCCAAGAACACTGTCATAACCTTCACATAAACATCTCTTACCCAGTCATTCCTCACTCTATCCACCTTTCAGACACCAAGCATTGCTCTCAAATTGTCCATTTGCAATGCTTTGAGATTTTACCACTCTATCCATTCCATACTCACACTCCCATACACCAACATTCTCTCATGCTGCTTCCTGGTACACTCTACACCCAAACCCTTGCTATTTACTAATGCTCTAATCACCCCAGGGAATCTCCTACCATTTAAACCGTTGTGGTTGCAAGGTACTTCATTTGTATCATTTACAGAATGCATCATACATATTTAAAACTTTGCATTACAGACTCAAATATCACACACTACCTCATTTGCATCTTCAAATACCCATTACCACACTACCATCTATATAGCCCCCACCCCCTAAAAATATATACAATCAATATTTCCAAATAGCTCTTACTTTCGGCAACCAACACATCACAACATATACCCCTATCCTTCATAATTACTCAGCAATTTCACACGATTCCCTCATTGCCATACATCTTTCAGAACTCCATCCACAAAGATATTAAACATGGTAACATCACAAACCTTGTCTTACAACCCCCCCCACTCTGGTAATCTTTCACCCTAATGTATACTTTACTTCCAAAATAAATACTCTTCACACCATCCAATAGTTCACCCCTCACTCCATACATTCTTATCCCTGTCATACTTCTCTCTATACGCTCAAACGCTTTCTCTAGATCCATAAACCCAGGAAACACCATCTCATCCTTTCTTTTACCACCTGTCTGTCCAATTACTTGATCCACACACAAACACCATACTCCCCCCCCTCTTCCCCTATCAATTATCCTCCTTATACACCCAATCAGTATTTTTCCATATACTTTACTGACAACATGCGGTTATCTTCATGTGGTTCTTTCTCCCATTTACTATTATTACACTATTCTTCCATTTTCAAATGTCTTTCAGCCACCAGACCCATTGAATAATCACAACCACCTTTTTGGAATCTTCACAAATATATCATCTACCTTCCTGTTTTTCAGACCTCCCTCACCATGCACCTGTATGCTTCTTTTCCACATACTGATGCAGCACCCACAAAACCAATCCTAGTTGCATTTGCATGATCTTTAATACACACTTTATACAAGTATTCCTGCATCTACATTGGATGGCAAAATTGCTCACAAGCAGGGTTAGCAAAACCATAGTTTTTAAAAACAAACCCAAAATGTTGGGGTTTTAATAGTAAATTAGTTTATTCTAACTAATTTATAGTCATTCTACATGTATTGCACACATATTGGCTAACTAATATACCTAAAGACTGGTTCTAGATCCCCAAACTGTAAAAATATACAGAATTTTGCAGGCTTAAATTTTAAACATATTTTACATACATACATAATTTCACGGATGACAAAAGCCACAAGGGCCTATCAAAGGTCATCCGCATCTGTCAAAACCCACCCACAAAATGCAGTCATAGGATAGTGTCAAATCATGCATCTACAATGTAAAATTAAAACCATGGACAGGAATGTGTCAAAAACAAAAAGCATCATCATCAAGACTCTTCAAAATGCATCCACATGAATGAGTCCAGAATATCCTCCAAAGTTAACCCTCCATCCCCATATAATCATCTAATCTCTGTTTGAATACATTCAAGTTTGGACTGTCTATGGTCTCAGATGGTAAACTATCCCAGTAATCAATCACCCTATTGGTGAAAAAATATTTTCTAACATCCAACCTGCACCTCTGTTTATTTTTTAAATTTTTAAGTGGTGACCCCTAGACCTATTACTACCTTCCAACTCAAATAACTTGCTAAAATCCAACTTATCCATCCCAGAACAGATTTTAAAAAGCTCAATCATATCTCCCCTCACACATCTCTCAAATAAGAACCTATTTAGTACCCTTAGTCTATCTTCATATTCAAGGTGCTTCAGGAAGGTATTATTTTTGTTGCCCTCCTTTGTACTGACTCCAGCAGGTTGATGTCATGTCTAAAATGTTGTGAGCATGCTTGTATACCGTACTCTAAATGTGGCCTAACATATGAGTTGTAGAGTTTAAGATAACCTCTTTACTCTTGTAGCTAACATTCCTCTTAATGTATTCTAGCATCCTATTTGCTCTATTTTTTGTCTCAATACACTGCTTTGAAAACTTCAGTGACCTATCTACTACTACGCCTAAGTCCTTCTCATCCTCAACTGAATTCAATCAATGCCCATCCATTTCATAGCTAAATTCCATATTATCCCTCCCCATGTTAAGAACTTTGCATTTTTTAAGGTTAAAAGTCATCTGCCATTTCTGAGCCCAAGCTAATAACTTATTTAAGTCACTCTGCACTTTTAAAACTACCCTTAACTTCTTTGACTATAGCTGCAAAAATTGACACTTTGCTATTTACAGCCTCCCCAAGATCATTTATAAAAAACTATGAATAATAAAGGGCCTAGAATGGATCCCTGAGGTATGCCACTGTGACCTCACCCCATTCAGTACAACTCTGTTTCCTGTCTTTCAGCCATTCAGTTATCAAATTCAAAACTTTACCACATATCCAAAACATTTTTAATTTGTGAACTAGTCTCCTATGTGGAACCTTATCAAAAGCTTTGCTAAAATCTAAGTAAATTACATCAACATTCTCTCCCTATCTAATTGTTTGTAACATAATCCATAAAATACAGTAAATTGGTTAAACATGATCTACCTCTTCTAAACCCATGCTGGGCATCATTAATTAACCTACCACACTCTAGATGGTCAGAAATCCCCTTCTTAACTATTTTCCCAAGAATTTTACAAACTATAGAAGTTAAGCTTACCGGCCTTAAGTTATTAGGGTCCTCTTTACTTCCCCTTTTAAAAATGTCCCTACATTCCCTAATTTCCAATCATTAGGTATTTCTCCAAACTCCAGTGATCTAGTATATATCTTCTCGAGAGCTACTGCAATACTATCTACACCTTCTTTGAGTAACATAAGAATGAATGTTGTCTGGACCAGATGACTTACTAGTATTTAACTCCAATATAAACTCTTTAATTATTTCCTTGTTTGCATTAATGTTATTCAACACTACTTCCCTTGATCTAGAGTTATCATTAATTAATCTATCTCGATTCTTTTGTGTAAATACTGAAGAAAAATGATCATTAAGAAGTTCTACTATTTCCTCATCAGATTCTTTCAAAACCCCTTCATATCTAATAGGCCCTATTTTATCACTTAAATTTGTTATTACAGTAAACCCTTGATATAACAAACCTCAATATAATGAATTTCAGATATAACGAACCAAATTTCCTGGCCGAACTCCATCAGGCTTAACAGGCAAGCGTTACGACCAGCCTGAGTGAGTGTTGGTGTGTCACATGTCTCCTACAGTGCAAGGTTCCTAAATCAATACTATGTTGTGTAGTCCACTTAATTTTATTAGTAATTACATACCTATTACATATCCATAACAAACTTGGTTTGATATTTCCATTGCTTTTAATGCCCATTGTGTTTAACGAACAACCTCCTGCCCCCAAATATTTTCTAACATCCAACCTGCACCTTGGTTTACTGTAATTCTATAATAGCTAAAGAATTTTCTTTGATGTTTATTATTATTTTGAGCTGAATTAATTTCTGCCACCCTTTTGCTCTTCTTAATAATGTTATTTAGCTCATTTCTGGTCAAACTATAATGATTTAAATTCTCAAAAGTACTTCCTCTCTCTAATCTCTGGTATGCCCTTTTCTTCTCAGAAATTTTCCTAGCTATCTCGTGATTTCACCACAATGGCTCCTACATTTCTTCCTAATAGCCTTCATTGGAATACACTCCTCCTGGAGTAGTTTAGTAGTCTTAAAAGTGTCATAATTTATCGTAATCTCCCCTATCCCTATAAAAATTTGGAGTTTTTGTTGAGTTTGTTGATGTTCTACCTTTCACTATTCCCAAGTTAAAATGAACCATCTGATGATCACTATTTCCCAATGCTTCCCCGCCTGTCAATTCCTGAACCAAGTGATCATCATTTGAAAGAACCAGAGCCAAAAAATGATCCTCAAAGCATTCTATAAACTTACAACCTGCTCTATCCCTTCCTATCATATTTTCCCAGTCCAAATCATTTCCTTATTTTCCTGATCATTAGCTCATCAATACAGTCAGTCTGTCTGTCTGGGTGGTATGTAAAAGGCTCCGAAGTGTATTATCCTATTTTTACTGACCCTAATATTTACCCACACTGACTCAACTTCTTCTTGCTTTATAGAATTATTTAGATTTGAAGAAATGCTATTTCTGATATGAATAATCAACCCACCACCAGTCCTATCTCTCCTTTGACTAATGTACATATCATAACCCTGTAGTTCAAATTCACTCACATTGTCATTAAATGTATTTTCATTAACCCATGATTCTATTACACATATTATATCTATATCTTCATCAATAATATAACTAAATAACTCATCTTTCTTATTTCTAAGACTACGAGCATTGGTATAAAGACAACTCAGCCCTCCTATCCCTGAAGCACCTCTTTTAGAATGTATACCTTCCGCTCTATCTCCTCTGCATCTCTTTCCTTTCCCTGCCCCACCCTGTACTCATACTTCCCTGACCACTATCAGTAACTAGTTTCCCGCCTACAAAGACTCAATGACACTATCTAACTCCTGCCACGTCAACCCCAGCCCGGCTTAGATGGAGTCCATCCCATGCATACAATGCCTTATTCCCATAAAACCCATTCCAAGCATCTATTTTAAGCAACAAAAGGGAAGCAAATACTACTAAATAGTTACACAAATTAATATTTTCCATTTATTTATTTATGATTATATTATACTCCTGAGAATCCTGACTAAAATAAATAGAAAATGTATCACAGTTCCGTTAATAACAAGTTAACAACACTTATGTGAGCATTTTATGAATAAACACAACGCAAGTTTAGCCAATTTTTCTGTACCTAATCTGTTTCTTAACTTAGAATGTTCCATATAATACTATCCTTTGGATTAGAAAAAATGTACCACAGTTCAGTTAATAACAACACTTAAATAAAAAATGAGATGGCTAAATTTGCCAGTAAAATCAAACCTAAAAATTTGCATTTGACATATTGTTGACAAATGACCTTTTCATATCTGAATCTACAGGCATATTTAAATTGAACATTTTATGAATAAACAAGTTTAGCTGCTTTTTTCTGTTCCTAATCTGTCTCTTAACTCGGAATGTACTTATCTAAAAGCAGAAAACACCCTCTCTACACTTGCACTGGATTCAGAAGCTTATCAAAAGCCTAATATATCCTCTAGATCCTGCTTTACGACTTTGTTTTCTAGTGATTTCCACCAAGCGCATGGAGTTATCGTAGATAGGACATTTTTCTGAAAGAGATATGACCTATTGAAAGGTGCAGATTTTCCTTTAAGTTGCATTATTATTGGAAGAAGATGGTGAGATCTTCTTCAGCTAGTTTCATAGCTCTGTTGTCTTCATTTTCAGTAAGACTGATATCATGGTATCTAATTTTATGGCTAACAAATGAGCATCGGTGATGGCTTGATCATACCTCTTGTCTATCTTTGGTAATAAGTTGTCAGGAACAGTAATCACTTTCAGTTTTTGTACTAGTTCCTTCCATAATGCCATCGCATCACTGATTTTGCACTTGTCACTTTGTAACTTATTTAATGCAAGGGAAATTGGTTTCAATCTCTTGCATAATTGTTCAGCATTATTTTTTTATCTTATCTCTTCCACTTTTTGGGATATATCATAATCAAGTGTTATTAGTGTAAATGTTTTCATTATCATAATATCATTAACTCTAATGTTTAAGCTTAATAGATATAATAAAATCTTCAAAACTTTACATTTTTATAATAAAAATCAGAAATAAACAAAAAAAACCCCTATGGTTTTAATGTGTTTTTTTCAAGTGTTTTAAACGGGCCAACTCTGCTCACAAGTACCCACCATCCTTGTACTCAATGTTCACAGCTATTCATCCTTTGGTTCATGACCTTTCACACTAGCTTCACAAGTTCCCAAATGGGATTCTCATTCATTTTTTATTTGCTACTTCCCTACTCCTAATCACTTGTTTCTCTTTCATTGTATACATTCAACCACATCTGCCTCACATCCAAATCTGTACTAATAAATATTAAACATTTCTAAGTATGCGTCCCTTTTGCCTTTCACTACAAACTTCACCTCATTCAGCTCAATTAGTCTTTCTTTTCTTTTTTATTCGCCCATCTGGCAACTACCTTCAAGGGCATAAGTCACCCTAATAAAAATTCTAACCTAGTACTAGGATATTCTAAAATTTGCAAAAAACAATGAATGATACGGGTGCTTCATGATTTCTATCATTTTCATCACACTGCATTGCAGTTGTGGTGCCAAAGCCAAAAGAGAAGAAAACCATCCAAGATCAAATCACCAACTTAGTAAGCAACCAAAAATTTGGCCAGTGCTCCCTTACCATCAAAGAGAATTACAATTGGCTACTAGCAACTACAGGCAAGTACAGGGTGAATGAAATAGTTTTTCTTTTTGTTGCAGGAAACATGGAGATATGGTGATTGGAGGAAGCTGACCGAGAGAACTGGAAGTTCGCACTTATGTATCTATTTTTCAGATGAATATTGAGTTGAGTGAGGTTTAAAGTATTATACTAAAAGAAAAGAATATATAGGACAGTTATTAGTAATAAAATATATATAATGTTCAAATTTCAATAATAGAGGACTAAAAGAAAAGAAACAACTAGGCCTACAACAATTATTCAAACACAGTAGCTACTAGAATTAGCATAGAAAGAATTAATTAGTATGTAGTTACTGTCAGAGAATAAAGGTTGTAAGCCAGTGAATATTTACCCCCAAAAGACTACAAACATAGTTACAAAAGGTGAGCATATAGTTAAAGGCATTCTAAAGGTTATTCATTGAAATAAATCACCAGGCACTAGGACAAATAAGAAAAATCATCCTAGAGACTAGCAATACCTTGGGTAAGGGGTGGGGCGGCTGCTGCGACTCACCTGATACCACTGGTTGATGTCAAAAATGGCAATGAAGTGGCGGGTTGTGACTCGCCCTTGATCCAGGACATTTGTCTCCCAACAGAAGAGGGACAGACTCAGTTCTGGCACAGCTTCCACTATTACACAAAGACAAGAATCAGATTAGGGACAACCATTAAGCAATGGTCAATGTGGAGCTAAATAAACATTAACATTAACTTCAACCAATTCTCCACAGTGGGGTTGGTGTAGTATCAATGACACTTTAAAAACTGGCAAAGTTCAGCCACAGCAAGATGGTCTCCGAATTTGAGTTACCTTTCCAGTGACTGCTATACACTGGAGATAGCTGTAGTTTGGACCCCACATCAAACTGTAGGCTCCTTAAAGAGAAATAAAGGCATTTAATAGAGTACAAATTGCTGGTAGTATGCCTATCATTTATCATTAAAAAAGAAGAGTACTCTCCCACCCTATAATGCCTTTTTAACCACAAGACCACTCATCATTTCTTACACATCATATTGCTCCTTCATAGCGATAGGGCATTATGTGCTGTAGCATCTGGCCAGGTCAGGTCTTGCACATAGGCATAAGCGAAGAAGCAATTTAAACCAAAATACAATTAAACATCAAGATCTTGTTGCAGGATATCATAAGGACCAGGGGTGGTATCAGCACAGGAAGCAGAGTGCAATTCAGTCAGCAAAAAAACAGGTCATTAAAGCGTTCCCCACCTCGGGAGGTACAGACCTGTCTGCACATGATGTGCTTTAAATGCTGGTGGACCAACAATCAACATCCTGGCTAAAGAATGCAGTCATGGACTCTTCCACAGATGCTGGAGGACAGGTCCCACAAGCGGGTTCTTCCCATTAAGTGAATTTTTGGCAAAAAAAAATTTAGAGCCTATCTGGCGACTGCCTACTTGGGCATAAGTCACCGCAATCACGACAGCCTAGCACTAGGCTACTTTAAAATAAGAATATGAAAACACAACAACAATAAAAAGGGAAAATTGCAACAATTAGTAAGCAAGCTTCAGCTTCAGGGGAAGGTATCCCTCCCCCCCGGCGCAGGAGCGTGCGACCTACAAAGAAAACAACAATAACAACAAAAAAAACTAGTTAAATAAAGGGGAGAAGGCCAGCCTCCCCAAAAAGTCTGATACGTATGCCCAATCAAAAAAAAGCAACAGATGTGATTCAAAACAAACCGGAACCTATCCTGTGTGACAAAATTTAACAATGGTCACATCATTTGGGAGGGGCCTGTAGCATGTATAGGCTGTCTCACATTCAGTCGACTGCCAAGGAAGGGGACATTGTGGAAAATGGCCAGTTCTTAGAATGGTAGTCAGGCCCATGGTGATGAAGGTGGCAGAGAAAAACAAGAACAACTTCATCAAGCATCACCAGGGTGATTTCTCAGGTGGCAGCACCCCAGAGATAGATAGATATTTGGATGGAAATCCCTACCGCGAAGGTCATTGACCAACTCAGTCAAAATCAGACTAGATCAAGGCAAGAAAGTGAGGTGGTACTCCACCAATGATGTGAATTCAATCAGGTGCAGCAGGAACTGGCTCCCGAGATTGATCATGCAGTCCCCCCCAGGGGGCTATCTACTGTTCAGATTCCAGGGGTGGAGAAAGGGCCTCATATATACACAAAGAATAATATACTTCCTATCCGGGTGCAGCTACACTAACACTGGCTGAAGGGAGGTATTTAAAGCCAGAAAAATAATGGAATCCATGTCAGTTGTAAATAGCGCAGTGGCTAAACCTTTATACCCTGGGAGAGCGGGATGGGGGCACGCACCCAACATGGTCCTCTGAAGGCAAATAGCTAAATGGGAACAGGAAGAGATGAGCCTCTTCAACCCCTCCCAGTTAGATTGGTGTTCGCAGAAATTTAAATAAAGGAAAATCCCCCCCGAAGTGAAAACCCCCATGGGAATGGCTGTAGCCTTCCTGGAAACATCTCAGAGGGCGAGTGGATGTAGAGTGCACTGGAGTGCTTTCCGGGGCTTACTGGGGGAGCCTTCTTCTCCTCCTGCTTGGAAAATCTTGGGTGGGCAGAACATCTTTTGACGAGTAAGGGCTCAGGCCCCTCCCTGTTTCCTAATCACACATTCTACTTTGACCACTTCCTTCAGTCTCCTAAGGAAGAGTCAACCAGTTACTTGGCATACACTACTCCTTTTATATAGTTTATGGCAGTGTGTGGTTTCACATATACAGGCAACCTATTGTGTGTGTGTGTGTGTGTGTGCAGAGCACTCAATATGGCCTAAAGGAAATGTCCATCACATTTGCCAAAGGGTCTCATTTGAGAAACGGGTAACCAATTCCTTAGAACCCAGGCTAATATATGACATAAGGAACATGTATCCTCTGGACAGCACACTACCATCATACAAGCAGATGATCAGGATACACTGGACCCCAACATTTTTAACACTTTCACACCTTTTAAAGAGGGATCTTTCCAATAAGTGAAGGCATAGATGCTAGCTAAGAAGAGCGGTGAACAAAACTTTGAAACGGACCAGAACCTCGCTTGAAAAGAATTCCCCCACACTGATTATTTGCATAGGCCTCTCTCTTGTCTATAAGCAGCTCACCTTCTTCATCGGAGGCAGCCAATGTGTCACAAGGCATCAAATGGGAAGGCATGACACTGGCCGCAGGACTCGTGCCCACCACTGTGGATGCAGATACAATCCTGGAAGGCGCAGCTTCGCGCAGTCTGTAACCTGGGCAGCTGGCAGCATCAAAGTGGAATCTGGAGGGGCAAAGGAGAAAAGAGAAATGATAATAATGAGTTTATAAGGGGACTAAAGGGTTTCCAAATGCTTGCATGGGCCATAGCCTAGCTGTATTGAAAACTGAGAAGGTAGAGAATGATAGGACCCATCCTTTAAACTTAGATGTTCAGTTATACAGCAAACCAGGCAATGGCTTTGCCATCCGGGGGGACCTTGTGTTTCGCTAAGATTAAAATTTAAAACCTAAAAAAAAACCCAAAACAGCCATGGTTAAATTTTTAAAAAATTTCTGAACTTCGCCAATTATAATAATTTTAAAAAGGAACTCAAAACTAAATTTCTCCCCTTTCAAAATATCCTGTGGCTAAAATATAGTTATAGAAGATATATAAAAATTTTTCTGAACTTCACCATTTGTAAGAACAAAATGAGTTTTAAATAATTTATCATTACCTTGGGGAGACAGATATAAGTCCCTGGTACCACAAACCATGTCCTTCAATCCACTCCTTCTTGTCATAATTCATGGCATACATTGAACATGTTGATGCAAAGTCACGGGAGGAGCAATGCAACAACTTAGTCCCATTCATTTCTGAAAAGTACAAATGCGATATCACACACAAGAAGAGAATGGAACAGTAATCAATTAAATGCCATACTGCTGCTTCATGCAAAATAGCACTGCTTCCTTTCTACAATCTATGCTATCCAAATACAGCTCTTGACCAACCTTGACTATACCCTATCAATCATTACAAGGATTATCCATTTTGCATACATTTCATCCTCCCCCTTCAACTTCTTTGCAGTGACTATAATATCCATAAACTACTTACTGTATTTAGAATTCTGTGTTCAAAGGTATTTCCAGAGAAGGCAAACAATTAATTTTGTTTCCTTAGAGGAAGAACATGTTTGTATGAATCATAGCTTTCAAGTATGAATTGTACAATGCTTGTGTACAAACCAAACAGTGGGTTGGCGCATGTCTTCCTATTGCCTATATGTGATGAAGAATACTCATACCATCATCTGGTGCATTGTAAAAGGGGTCTAAACCTGGATATAGGGCCTGCTGTCATGGGAAGCCACACACACAAAAGTTTTTAGCCTACAAGCACTTAATAAGAATTCAATAAATTGTATTCCAATCTCACCTTCCTCCCCGAGATTCTTCCTTTCATACATTCATCTTTGCCCTATAACTTTTCCAACTTCATTCTCTTCATTGGTATTCTGCAACTACATCCAGCTTTCACACTGGTATACCATAGGCTACAACAAATTCACAAGATTAATAAGAAAGGAGCATGTGTTTATGAGTATAATAATGAAGATTTTACTTGTGAATGGTGGAGAAAAGGAAAATTCAAGTTTCAGAGAATGAACGAAGGCAATTAGGTTAGTGTATTAAATTGACAAGAACATAAGGTCTAAAGGTAATTGAATGGTTCTGCCAAATGTATACAAAAGAAAGATGATTTTAAATTTGGGATGGAAGGTTTAATGGCAGGAAAAATTGGCAACTTTTGCTTACCTGTAAAGGAACTGCGACAGACCCAGAGGTATACAAAACTTCTTGGGTCATTTTCAGGTTCCTGGTAAGCAAAGCTGAACACAGGGGGTAGGTTTTCTTCATAAGGACTAGCACAACTGGAACAGGAACAATTAAATCTAAAAATTCGCCAAATGGTCACCACATTAAACATATACAAATGAATGGTCAACTTAACAATACATTATAGAACTAAAGTACCAAACTTACTCTATGGTTACAAGGTTCAGGTTCATCAATTGGAATGAACCAAAACTATAACCCACAACAAGTGAGGCCAACTGAGGTATGAAGAGAAGCGAAGATATGCTGACGTTGCAACTTGGCATCTCATGTAGAATATTATCATCAGGGCCGAGCAAACGAAATGTTTTCCCATCGCTGATATTCTCTACAAATTAAAAATAGAGTTGAGAGAAGTGGTACAGTTCAACTCTACACCAGCATTAAATTGTAGCTAAGCACTTAAAGTAGAAAAGGCTAGATGTAATAAATGTGGTAATTACCAACCTTCTGCATCCAGCAGAGCAGATAAAAAACACCATTTTTCATAAACATTTTCATATATGAACAGGAAGAATAAATTAGAGAAACAAGGTTTTGCTACAATTATGTAGCAAAACAATGGATAGCTCATACTTATATTGGGCCATTCCATCTCAATTCAACCCCCAAAATGGGGGAAATTTTGTGTGACCCGCTCAGACTTTTTTGAAAATTTGTGGTCTTATAGAACTTAATGAGAAAAATTCAGTGATATACCTCTCGCTGTTGTAGGTCCATCAGTTCCTGAGATACAGCCCTCTACAGTTGTGTAAAACAGGTACTTTTCATTGAAAAAGCAAACAGTCAACATTAAATACCTCAAGAGTATGGCACTAATACAAGTCATTCTGGCATCACTTTAAAGCTCGTGAGTTACACTAAATCTTTAATGTCATTTATAAAATGCAAATAGACATCAATTTACAAGCCAAAGTGAAAAATTTACCATTCTCAGTCTTCCCACAACCCTGGAATAGAAACAAAATCATGGACACCTTCAAATGCTCCACAATACATAGTTTAGCAAGCAAAGAATTTGGTAAGGGTACTGCAACTAAAGTTAAGAGGCTTTTATCATTCTCGAGATATGAGTGCAGAAATGCCAGGTTTGAAGGAGTACATTTGTGTAATAGGAACTAAAGGTGTGAAAGAAAAAAATATTCATGCTATGTACATAATTTGAAAGAAGCTTTGAGTTAAAAGGGGAGCAATCCAACACTAAAAATTGGGTTCTCAAAGTTTGCAGAGCTTCAACCAAAAGAATGTGTTCTGAGGAGCCAGTGGTACACATTCTGTGAGCATATGTAGTAAACATCAAAATGTAACACTTAGTATGGAGGCTATTGATAGTTTTTAATCACAATTCAACGATCTACAATCCTGATGATAGCCTGAAAATTAATTTCTACATTGAATGATCTTTTCAATGTCAAATAAATGGTCAGCTCTTTGATCTCCTAGGTTAAATATACAAAAAAATTCAGTTTTAGAGGAACTCAAGCCCTTTAAAGTGGTGCCAGAATGACTCATGTAGGTGCCAGTCTAAAATACATATAGACCTTTTGCTTATTTTGTGAAAAATACTTTTTTTTACACAACTTTAGAGGGTTGTATCATGGGTGTGACTTGACCTGAAGCTGTGAGAAAAATTACCATTGAACGTCTCATTGAGCTCTAAAAGTGAACCAAATTTCCTAAAAATCAGTGTCATGAAAACCCCCTTGGTTGATCCATCACTGAATGACCAATAATTCCTAGTGGTACCATCATTGTTATTTAACCAATTAAAATATTGGATTAGTTATTTTTTAACCATTATATTGTGTCAATAAATGAACGAGATAAACAAATATAAAAGACAAAAGAGGCTTACCACTGAGACATAGGCTGGGGTGGCGATGGCTAGCTATAATTTCCTTCCGCTTCAAATCAGAGACATCACTCGGGACGCAAATATTTGATAATGATGCTGGGCACACTTCATCGGATGTAATTTCATCTGTTTCAGATAAGGGGATGTTTAATAGATAATTAAAGGGGTTTGCCATCAAGGGCATAGTCATTAGAATTACTAACAGGCCTATCTTTAGGATATATTAAAATTTAAATAAAAACAAAACAAATTGACAGCACCCACCCACAAAAAATGAAAAGGGGGAGAGAAGGCAGTTCAGGTACTGAGGGGAGGCCCACTTCCATTAAGCACCTGAAAATGTAGGGTATGCACACCCTTCTCCCTCCCAGCCAACCTTTGCCTGATCCTTCACTGGAGCTCCACTGGACAGTGTGTCCTCTCCTTTCCATTCCCTAGGTACCCATCTCCCCTTGATAAGGGGTGGTGCCCACTGAGACTGTACTCTCTTCTGGGTCAAGAGCCAGCAGTCTGGAGTGAGGGCATCCTAAAGTCCACGCTCGACTCAGGAGAGCCCCCCCCCCCTTTAAGGTTCCCAACCTCTGTGCCATCAGAGATCCAAACTGGGGGATCACTAGGCCTGTAGCCTGGTGGAGAAAGACCTGTCACAGAGGAGAGGAAGGCAAGTTTCACTGGGGAAAATTTTGGGGGGTTGGTGGGCATGCACCCCCACCCTTCCCCTCTTGACAAGAAACAACTTTGAGGTGAAGAATAACTGAGAAAAGGTGGGGAGATGTAGATGCCCAAGGGCAGCTCCACAAATGGTACAGGAAACTCCTTTACTGACAAAGAATGGTGAGAGTGAAGCCCCTACACAAAATGTGCTCTTGGGTTTCTCACCCACCCCAACACCAAGGCTTTGGTGATCGGGATGTCATCCAAACTCTGAAGACAAACCAATACAAAATTCTAAATGATTCTTAGCTATAAAAAGTGTAGGGTGGGCTATAATCCTGCACCCAGCCACTCCCATCCAGGATTTTTGGACATTTGTTTGCACCAGTGTGGCAATGCACACACGCCAAGTTGCCAAGTGGACAGTTAGCCCCTAAAGGTGTACTAGTCACTAAAAGACAGCCAGGACCTGAAGATGTGACATGACCTACCACAAGATGGGAGCCTCAGACTTGTAGTTGGCCTGGCAGCCAACACAACAGTAAACCCCACCCCCATAAGCGCAGTATAGCCTATGGGGCAGAACTAATCTTCCTATTATTCACGCCCCAATGCCCAGGACCCCTCAAGCCTGGTCTCTTGCAACCTACCAGCATTGTTTATAGAGGTTCAAAGGCTCTCTTCTGAGATGGCATGTTGGTTAGGCCCTCAAACCTAGATGAGAAATAAGCGGGTGCTTAGAGGGAAAGGTGGAAAGTACCAACTTCCTCAGGCCCACCACACTCAGGTCGGAAGGGCATGCCACCCTTCCAAGTAAGAACTGTAGCAATCTACAGGGGTACACCCCTTTGTTGGTCAGAAGTCAGTAAGGATAAAAAGGACAATTGTGAATGTAGACAAGATTGAAAATCTGGAAGTTATAGAGCCAAAGGCCTGCAAACAGCAGGGCAGGGAAGGTGCACAGCTGCGAGCACTGTGGCTGGGATGCCACGCTACTCCTCCAGCTACAAGGTTCCTCTCTACAGGGTATATTCACATGTAAAGAAATAAACAGTTTAGAAGCCCCCAAAAGGTGTGACACTTACCGCCAAGATCAAGAGCCAAATCTATAAGATAGATGGTGGCATAGGAAGTGCCAACTGCCAATAAGCCACGACTAGGCTGCAGCTCATTGGCTAACGTGCTGGGATCAACTCTTTTCTCTCCTCCTGTTATCATGCAAACGCTTGTTACCTGAGGAGAAAATGGTTTTACAGAAAGGAGGGGAAGGGGGTTCTATAGGCAAACCTATAAGAGGTAGTGTTTTAAAGTTGAAGAGGAGAAAGACTGCTAGTTTATACAATGACATAACTTAAGATGGAGGTAATCACAAAACGACTACTTGATTAATTTCAAATGAAATATGGTAAAAAAAAAAGTGGACAAATACCTTGTGTTGAAAGTGAAAAGCCCTAACGAGTCGCGATCTTTGTATAGATAAGACCCCAACCATTCCTTGAGATTTTAAACCTGGACCAAGGTCAACACCTATAACAATATGAGTGGTGTTTCTTGTACCAATTCCACACACACACATCACCTAAAAAAAAATCATATGAAGCAATTATTTCTAAATATTAGAATAATCATGCATCAATTTAGAGTCAAATAATCAAAATGTGGACTACTGCTCCTAAATGTTAACAAATAGGATGATTACAATTCCTCATAATTAATCTTACCTTTGGGGATGTAGTGTGAAGAACTGCCCCAAAAGTCCATGCTGCTTGCCGGCTACAGTTAACAGGGTCAATAACTTCAACAGTAGGGCCAAGGGACCTCCATGCTAACTGTCCATCTCCAATGAAGCCACCAATGGAAGATGTCTCTCTTCCTTTTGATGTGTATCTTTTATCATGGGTATTTTCATCAGTATCAATGGGGCAATGCGTTAAAGCGGGCAGAGGGCAATGCTTAATTGCTCCTCCAATCTGAATTAGAGTTCCATTATCATCCATCACACCCTGTAGAAAGATAATCATTATTAGATGGATCTTATCCTCAAACAGACATTTAAAATCTTGTCTTGGATCTAAATTAATTAAACTGCTGTATTCTTGATTTTGCTTTACCACATCATTTATAAAAATACATTTGGCATTCCAGTTTAGACAATTAGTGGATGTTTATCACCCTTTCCTGAACATATTAGTCACTGATGCGCAGCCCATTATTATAGATTAACTTGTATAGGGGAAGCCAAGTACAAACAAAGGCTGCCTAATAAGAAAGCACCATTCTACAGCATGGGAAGGAAAAAGCAATCTTCAAATGAGCCTCTATCAATAAGGAAGTTGGCTCTCTTACGTACATTCCTAACACTCCATAGCGTTATTCTATCTCACATCACCCAGTTTCAAAAATATTTCCCAGGTCAACCCCTCAGATCCCTCCAAAGAAATTCTTATTACCACCTGTACCTACCAGGTATTGCAAAACTCCCGTTACACTCGTTATGACTTGCTCAACAAAGGACAATGATAGTTTTGATGCAGCTAGACAAGTGTTTAAACTGTAATATTAATCAATGTGGCTGCCCTTGGTGGCACGCATGCACACACTCCAGGCAAGACTTAAAGGCTGCATGCAAGTTGAGGCCAAAGTCCTTCCTTATGCTAGTCCACATGCAGTTGATGCGAGGACTTCAGCTCATCAACATTGCTGTGGTTGACCTCGCAGGCTTTTCTTTTCCCTAATCATCCACCCACACATTGTAGTCAAGGCTATTAAGGTTGGATGACTGAGGTAGCTAAAAGTCCTACAACCATAAATTCATTTTCGACCCTAACCACTCTTGTACAGCTTTGGTCATGTGGACCAGGCACCATTGTAGTAGGTATTATTTATTTTTTTTGCCTCAACTCGCCTGTGCCCACCTTTTATTTCAGGTTTCGATGGAGGATGGAGGACAAAACTGCCTGGAAGTAGTGCATTTAAAGTGATTTTCTCTCTCTCCCTCGCAGAAGATTAATATACAGGTTGAATGGAATATATATAAAGTGTAGGTCAGATTTTTTTTAGTGCACACAAATAAGTGGAGCTGGATGTAAAGCCAGGTGTGTATTGGTGGGAATATTATGTGTGAGAGTTGGTGGTATATATGTATATAAGGGAAGGGGGGTACGTAACACCATTAAGGAGAAATCAGGGGCTAATTCCTTTCCCCCTCCTAAGGTACCCCTGACTACTCTCTCATTTTGGAGTGGGGGAGTCAGGGAGCCAAGAAACCTCTGTGTGGTACAATTTTGGTGACTCCAGCTGTCTTTCTCCATGGTCCATCATTACATCATTAGCAAGAACACGAGGATGGGATGGATCTAGCCAGACACCAGCCCCCCCCCCCCTTAACACTCAAGGAGAGGGAGAGGACTCACTTTAAATGTGCAAATTAGTGGCTTGTAGTTGTGCTTGGGCCAAAACCACATTTGAATGGGAGGAGAGCTAGCTGGTGAGATCTTGTGTAGACTATTGTATATATTTCCTTAATTTGTCATATGCATTTAGTCTGTATTATTGGCACTTTCTTGTTTATTCTGTGCCTAATTTTTGGGGGCATATATATTGCAGTTTTTTAATAAAATAAATTGAGTATTCACATTTCCTTGAGCCTCCTTCCAATCTAACAGGCGTCTCACGAACGAGTGAGCAGACCCTTGTGGTGGGTGGTTTCAGGGACCGTACAAGACACCATCCTGCTGAAACATGTACTTCTTTGTGATCTTTTTCACCCAGGACAGGACTTTTGTGACCACAATATCCCTGTAGTTGAACTATGAACCACACTGCTGGTATCTTCTCACTCTTCAAAGCCACAATGCTGAACATCATCACAGAGGGCAAGTGCTCAGTCATAGATATGGAGCAAACCTCGGAGACATCCTGGGTGAAGCTTACCACAACTGTCGTTACGCTTGTTGATGACCTGATTGTGAAAGTTTCTTCATCAGAAAAAAAAGTTTGCCATGTCTCTTCAAGTTGTTGAGAAGGCAACCACAGCACTCCTGACATTTTTGCATAAGGTCAGTGAGCAGACACACTTCCATGCACCCCAAGCTCTTGCTGTCCTCCTCCTCATAAATGGCCCTGGACACTGTGGTGACCTAGATGTTCTTCATGAGTAGTCATTTTGAGCTTCAGAGCACTTTTGAAGGCCTTTCTCTAAGCCAAACGGTTGGTAACTTGAGGTCTGCCTGAGCAAAGCTGATCTTTGAGATCTTCCCCATTCTTGAGCCTCTCCACGACTGTACACAATAATAATAGGTTATAATGACACATGTTAGAAAAGTAGAACTTTAAGTTTGCTCAGCCAAACCTTTTTTTTATCGCACAAGCAAACCTTTGAAAGATAAAAAGCAATGTAATAGAACTTTTGTAAAAGCCAGTATAAAATGGAATAATCTTAAGTATTAGGTTAATATCTTTAATACTTCTGAAATTGGAGGCCCTTAAAATATTAATTTTATTTTTTGATCAATAAGCCTTGGTCTGGACAATGTCCTTTATGCCATGCTTGGACATAGGTGAGTGAGGCTTAGCGTTGATCGCCATGATATAGTCAAAATACTTTCCCAGATTCCTGGTAAATGGCTAACTGTGCTTGCTTTTTGGTGGAAACTTTTCTAACCTCTTAACATGTGCAAGTAGATGGAGAACTTGGTAAATGTCAGGTTAGCTTATTTCCTGGACAGTGGATATCACGTGTCTTCTATACAGTACAGCTTCGGTAGATTCCACTTTACATCCAATGCACTGCCATGCAGCACTTTGCAATTGTTTTTATTTGCAGAAAGCCTATGAACCCACATGGCCAGAGTATCATGGAAACTTTCCATTCTATCATGGAAGCGGGAAGAAACTTTTTTCTGAGATGATTGATTTGTGTACTAGTGGTGTGAGTCTTCTCCCAGGCTGTAGGTAAGAGGAGGATATCCCACAGGAGTTTCTTCAGTGTAACTCACCTTGCCATCAGCATCAAAGGTATCACCACATGCCTGCTAGATGTTCTTGATATGCTCCATATAGACAACCACTGAAATGCATGGTGTCAGTTTTCTTTGGCCAAGAAGGTGGTGCACTTCTGCATCATCACCCCCAATGGACCTCATCTGGAAGTGGACTTGCACCAACTCTTAGCTTTTGTAATTAACCAATACCTCCCTCTGGAGGCACATATTTGGAACTTTTAGGTCTATTGTACCTGTCATGAGCCTACGCTGTTTGGCATTTTGCACCAGCCTCCGGAGGTGCTCCAGTCATTGGAATACTGATTCAGCAGCATCCTGTCTGGATAATGCGGTTGTGAAGGACTACCACAAAACAGGCTCCATCTCTGAAGAGTGGTTGTATCATTGTATAAAGACATGGATACTCACCATGAAGAGTAGTGAGCATGCTTCAAATGAAACAGAATTTGGCCCTTGCCTGATGAACTCTAGACAGGGTGAAGTTTCTTAGATGATACACATAGAACTTATCTCACAACCAACCAGAAAGGAATTGGGCAGCACTCAAAATGGCTAGACACTCAAGGAATAGATGCCAGGCCTGTGGCAATGAGGGTACCAGATCAAAACTAAACAGCCTCATCAACAAACTTAAACTCTTCAACTGAGTCGGCCAATTACTTGAATGCAGAAACTGCTCAGTCCAGGGAACACTAAGGTACCTCTTGAGCAGCATAGGCTCCCCCCCAAAATATTATAATAGGAAACCAATCCCTACCACGTGGAGGACGCCCATCACTCCCATTCTAAATCTGATTGGGCATCAGGAGAACATAAGGACAAGACGAGGGAAGAAAAAGAAGCAGTTCTCAGACAAATACCAATTCTTCCACATTAAGGACCCCAATCTCTAGCATTGGAGGGGGTGTTTAACATTCAGGTTGATGAGGAGAAAGGATCTTAGTAAACAGAATGACATGGCGGAACTCGACCACATCAGCTGATGGTAGGGTGTACAGGGAAACAAAGAATACCTTGTATCCAGGTGCCAACAAGCGTTTGCAACTCCTGTTATCCTAGCTCATTGATTCTTAACATTTTTACTACCATGGCCCCTCTAGGAATTTGTCCTTCCCTCCAAACCCCCTTTAATCAAAATAATAATACAGTAAACCCTCAATGAATTCCGGATATAACGAACCAAATTTCCTGGCCAAACTAAATCGGGTTAAACAGGCAAGCGTTACGACCAGCCTGAGTGAGTGTTGGTGTGTCACATGTCTCCTACAGGGCAAGGTTCGTATCAATACTATGTTGTGTAGTCCACTTAACTTAATTAGTAATTACATATCCATAACGAACTTGTTCGTTATTTCCATTGCCTTTAATGCCCATCAGGTTTAATGAATGACCCCCCCGTCCCATATAGTTCATTATATCGAGGGTTTACTGTATTCTCAATATTAGTACGGGGGATCGCGGCACCCCTGAAAATTACTGACACCCTCCAGGTTAAGAACCACTGCTCTAGAGACAGGACTGAGTACTACTACCCACATAACACAACATTGGTACTCAGTCCTTCAAGGTCTAGGTGAAGAAAGTTCAGATCTTTTACTGAACTGCCTAATGCTCTGCTAATCAAATGCTATTTCTGCCACCACATTCTTTGTACTCAGTAGTAATATAACTTGTATTAAGGAGAAAAGACATCATACAATTTTGTTTTTAAGGGTATTACAAACCACCCATTACTTGACCCCCTCCCCCCCCTAACCTTTAAAACTACCTTTTACTCTTCAAACTTATACCAGTGAAATGCTGTTTTTACTACCATATTGTGTAAATGTAACGTATGACCCAGCAAAATAACTGCAAGGAAGTTGAAATACGGGGCAGAATTAAAATGATTCCTGTACCATGCTACATCACTAAATTTTCACATCAGATATAGAACTCCATACCCATACATTTTGCAAGACAATTTTGCACTGAAAATTGGGGCATTATTTTATATAAAATATCTGCAGTGTTGGATTGAGCGGATAAAGGTTAATAAGATTAAATTATTGGGTACTTGAAAAATTACTCAAATGTAATGAATATTGAATGTGCTTTTCAACCGAAAAACTGCAACAAGCTTAAAACTTTGACACCCAAATGGGGCAGGAAACAAGCCTTTCATTACCATTGCCCATAATCTTGAACTTTGCAACCTTTTTTGCATTATTGAAACAGTTGTTGATTGGTAGTTTTGACAGGAAGAGTGTGTGAGAACTTGAGAAGTAGTTTGCTTTGAGAATAACACAAATTCAGAGGGGAAAATAGTTGAAATAAATGAAGTCAAGTTTGGGTGGAAAGAAGAAATACCAGCAAGGCTGGGTCATTGAAAGGGTAGTTAGTTTTAGGTGGTGTCGAATATGATAGTGATATCAGTCCCCATTAACAGATTTTGAAACTATCATTATTTTAGACCAAATTCTTCCCAGTACAGCAATCATTTGGGATCCTAGAAAACGCACAATGATTTGGACAAAAAAAAAGGCCCTCAACATCTCACCCTAGCGTAAACTTTAAGCCACAGTGACAGGAGAACATACCAATAGCATCAAGGCCCTAGTGGAATATTAAATGATCACTGCTATTTAATAATGAAAAGCGCATCACCTTTTTTTAGGGTTATGCATAGGGTTCGCAGAGATGCCCTCATTGGTTTTCGCCTAGCAGACACCTATAATAAAAAAGGATAGGTTAGGAGTGATGGTGTGTTCAACAAATGAACCTTATATCCGCGTGCCGGGGTCCTTACTAACATTGTGCCTATTTTTGTTATGATAGAATATTAGTGACTGATTTTTGCTACCAAAACTGGCTTTACACATTTATATTTTTGTAATAGTATCATAACTAGTTTCAGTGTTGAGGGTGTATACCTAGGAATCAATTATTACAACCTTAGGGATCTAATATGACAAAGCTTCTCTGTTTATGAACCAGGAACTTTACAATCTGGACATCTTTAGTAAAAGCTGTCAAACATCTGCCACACCTCTCAGTATTGAGTGATATATGGGAAGTCAGGATTGAGAAAGTATATATGCAGGACATGATATGAATACTCTAATGTACTTTTCTTATTTAATCAGGAAATACTACAGGAAAATAAACAGGAATTTAATAATACTGGGTATTGACAAAGTTCTGTTACACTTGTTACAATGCTCTTGACAAAGGAAAATAATAGTTTTGATGCAGTATGACATGTTTAAATTGTAATATTAATCAATGCAGCCCCTCTCAAGAGAGAGCATGTGCTCCAAGCAAGACCTGAAGGCAGCACACACAAAGTTGATGGAGGTCTTCAGGTCATCAACATTGTTGTGGTGGACCTTGCACTCAACAAACACCCATACAAGATGTCTAGGGGATTGCGGTTGGACGACTGCAACAGCCAAAAGTCCTTGAACCAGAACCAGAGTCATGTTCGACCTCAACCACTCTTACATGGTCTTGGCTGTTTGGACTGGGCACTGTCCTGCTGAAAGATGCAGTCAGCTTTCTTTAGGATCTTTCTTACCCAGGGCAGGTCTTATGTGGCCAAATTGTCCCTGTAATCAGCCTCAAACCAAATTGGCTGTATGAAGCCACAATGCTGAGTATCATCACAGAGGCAAGGTTCTTGGTTGAGGACACGTAGCAGACCTGAGACGAACTGGTGAAGCTTACCATGCAATCGTTCTGCTTGTTGATGACAGGATCAACAGTGAAAGTTTTCCATAAAAAAGAAGAGAATTTGATTACCATGACTCTTTGTCATTGAGAAGGCGATGACAGCACTTTCATATGGTCGGTGAGCAGGGGCCTTTCCACACAGCTCTTGTCGCCCCTGGTCAGTGAAATGTATCTCTTCGCGCATGCAGTCATTTTGAGCTTCAATTGACAACTTTGGGTCTGTCTGAGCGAGGTTGATCTTTGAAATTTTCCCATTTTTTAGCCTCTCCATGACTGTGAACAGTCATCTGAATGACATCATTTGGCGATATCAGACTCGTTGTGGCCCCGTGCATAGGAGAGCAGAGATCTCAATTCTTTTCCCTTCCATCTCAACACACTGCCACACAATGTAAAAGACATTTTAACGGCATGCTGAAAAAGCAGAACTGTCTGTTTGCCACAACTTTTTCTATCACAAACGTAAACATCTTGAAAGATCAAAAACTGAGCGTAACAGAACTTTTGCAAAACCCAATGTGGCAACCTTGGCCAACTGCTCAAAGTCTTACAATTTTAGAAGATATGTAGGAATTCATATTGAGTAAGGGAACATATACATGGGTTACTTTAAAGTGATTCATCCAACATATTTTATTACTGAATCAAGCAATACTGGAGGAAAATAATAATATGTAGATGTTTATTAAAATCAATCAAAGGACTTCCAACAATTAGGGCATTTGTGGTGCCTGGGTAAGGGACCACTGAAATGTAATTGTGCTATACAAGGAAATTAGTATTTTTATTAAGTAATCCTGTTGCTATAGCAGAATGAATTTCCCAAAAATATAAATCTGGCAATCTCTGCAAACAATGAAAGCCTATTTTTAGGAATATTTCTATTTGACATACTCGTCTTATTTAATTATATAATACTATTTCTTGATTTTACATAGTTTTATTTTACTCAATCACCTAATACTACAGAAATGTTTACAGGTTGGTTATATCCTGAAAATAATAACCTAGCAACATCTCATTTTAATGATTATTTCTGCTTAGAATAATAGTGCTAATCATATATATATATATATATAAATACATCTTATTCATTTTACAGGGTTTTCTAGAATAGATGGGACAACACTGCTTCTTGTCTGCCAATTGAAGTATGTATTAGATTTACATGGGTGATGGAAGCCACAGGTCCCAAAAGGACTGATTCATTGGCATCTCAATGGAAATTCCACTGCAGCATGAACAGCAACAACCGCCTAAAAAGATGAGTCATTTTACTTTAAGGAAACAGTCCATGGCTCATCTCAATTCAGACATTTGTCTTTATACAATAATGATAACCATCTTGCACTAATTCCAGAAGTCCATCACAGTTGAACATAATGAAAGGTCAGTCTTGAGCAGCCGCACCACCACCCCCATCATAACATGCTCAACCTTGACTGCTCCTAGGGTGACCAGGTCTACTGCAGTCTTCTAAGGAGCTGTCAATGAGTTCTCTCGATAGACCAGGACTTTCCTGAAGTTTATACCTATATAGACAAGCCAATGAGGAGGGGGATACTTGGGGACGATGCCTGTGAGCCTGAAAATGAGAACCACTTGAAGCAGCAATTTTGAGATCTACCTCTTGCTCTCTCCAAACTGAATGGCCTCAAAGAGAGGGTAGATCAGGTTGCAAGAGCCTGTCTGCTAGCTACAGGGGAGCCTGATAGTGGCTATTAGTTGTCAGCCATCCTGGTCCCATCTTTGGGAACTCATGTTGGATCCGGAAACCCTTAAGAGTTGCCATAGCTTTGAGAGTGAGCCACATAGGTGTAAATGTGGATCTGGTGTTGATCCTCTAGCTCTGCACCTCTTGTCCTGTCAGCTGGAAAGATACATAGACACTGAAAAGAGTGCGGTTGCCAGCTGTTTTGGACTGAGGAGATGGTAAGCATCCAGATGGGATAGCAATGGAAAAAGTGTGTTGGGATGTGACATGTGTCATACTTATTCTCAGCATGTTGTTTCTGCAGCTTCAGCTGCAGAAAATTAAAAAAGAATAAAGTATTTTGCACTAATGAGAGGTTTCTGTTTGAGCCAGTGAAATGGTGATCCTTTACATAAGCAACTCAGGCATTGTTTTTATTGTTTCATTCCAAAATTAAGAATATTGTGTTTCATCTTTGGTTCAACCGCACATGAAGGCACAATTTTTGTTGGAACAAGTAGTTAAACAAAAGATTTTGGAGCAAAGGACAAATCAGTATAGGATAACAAGAAAAAAATCCTGAGTCGCTAATGTAAGATTTTTTTTTTTTTTTTTTATAGAGCCCATCTGGCAACTACCCACTTGGGCATAAGTCGCCGAAAAACACGACAGCCTAGAATTAGGCTACTTTAAAGTTAAAATATGAAAACTTAACAATCAATATAAATTTGAAAAACTTAACAATCGAAGCAATCTCCGGCAGCGGGGGGAGGTCCCCCTCACCCCGGTGCAGGAGAGTGCAATCTAAAACAAAACAATAACAAAAAAAGGAACCTTAAATAAAGGGGAGAAGGCCGGCCTCCCCCAAAAAGTCAATAAGTCCACCAGTCATGGTGCACGCACTCGTCCCGAGTACAAGTGACAGGCGGTAGCGACCCCGCCCATCCCGGTACCGAGACAGGTATCGTGCGCGAAGATCACCCAGACTGGGACATTCGACAAGAATATGCCGAACAGTCTGGGGGACGACGCAGTCGTTGCAATAGGGCACATGCGAGCGCTCCACCAAGTAACGATGCGTCACACGAGTGTGTCCGATTCGAAGACGACAGAAAGCAACCTGAAGCCGCCGCGGCATTGGGGGATAGGTCCATGGGAACAGTCGCGGCGCAATGGCACGCAACTTTAAGTTCCCCTCGACCGTCTCCCATCTTCTTTGCCAAGCAGTCCGAAGAGCTGCCCGTATTCCTGCCATGTAGTCGGTGTGAGGAAGAGCGAAACGCTGGTCCGGTCGCAGAGTCCTCGCGGACTCTTTGGCGCCCTCATCGGCGCGCTCATTCCCCGCAATTCCTACATGTCCAGGAACCCAGCAGAAGATAATCTCGACATCTGCCCGGCTCGCCAAAACCGTGGCGTCACGGATTTCGCGAACCAGGGGATGCGGAGATTCCAATGCCCCGAGAGCACTCAGGGCGCTTTGTGAGTCGCTATAAATCACAATCCGGTCTCCGAACCGGGCACGTCGCGTAATCTCCCGTACCGAGTGGTGTATTGCCACCAGCTCGGCCGTGAAGACAGACGCAGCGCCTGGTAGAGCCCCGCTGACTTCAAACAGAGGGGATACGGCGTGGAAGCCGACCCCCTCTTGGGACTTGGAGCCATCCGTATACACTGGCACGGTACCAGCGTGACACGATGTGTGCTCCAAAAAGATCGAACGCAATACTCCCGGCGCAGTACAAGCTTTGGGAGCAGAGGCGTGGCGACAAATAGCCAAATGTGGTACCCTCCAGGGTGGCGTCCTGGGCAGAACCAGGGGCGCCACCGGCCCGAGAGCTATATCTACCTCTCGAAGGAGTTTCCTGGCCCTAAACCCAAAGGGCTTAGGGTATGACTGGCGTCTCTCGGCGGCATAGGCACCATCGAGATCAGCTGCGGATGCAGTGAGAGCTGTTGGCGACTGGGGGAGGCGCCGGGCTCGCGCGTACAGGCGAGTGATGCACTGCACGCGGCGCAGAGCGAGTGGCATCTCCCCAGCACCGACCAACAGGCTCTCAATGGGGGAAGTGCGGAAGGCACCGGTCGCAAGGCGAAGGCCGGTGTGGTGGATCGAATCCACCTTCCGCAATAAACGCTCGGCTGCGGATGCATAAAACTCGCATCCGTAGTCGAGCTTCGAGCGAACAAAGGATCGATAAAAAAGTAAGGCGGTAGCCCTATCAGCGCCCCAAGCGCTGAACGTCACGGAACGGAGAATGTCCATGGCGCGGGTACAAGAGACCCTAAGGCTGCGAATGTGAGCCTCCCAGGTGAGGCGTCGGTCGAATACAAGACCAAGGAAACGGTGCGACTCAACCACATCCAGGCGCACCCCATTAAGAAACAAATCTGGGTCGGGGTGAAGCCGTGGATGGCGGCAGAAGTGCACCACCTTAGTCTTGGCCAATGAAAACCGAAACCTGTGCGCTTCGGCATAGCGAGAGACGCGGTTCAATGCCTGTTGGAGTCGGCGCTCCAGAGTTGGCATCTGGGCCGCGCCAAAAGAGATCGAAAGGTCGTCCACGTAGAGCGTAGCGAGAACATCTTCCGGCAGCACCGAGGTGATGCCGTTGATGCTCAGGGCAAAGAGTGTGACACTGAGGACACTTCCCTGCGGGACACCCTCTTCCTGCTCCTTTGGGCCGGAGAGGGCTCTCCCCACCCGTACGCGGAATCGACGATCTCGCAAAAATTCAGATATAAACATTGGGAGGCGTCCCCTCGCCCCCATCGTGTGGAGAGTCTCCATGATACCGTATCGCCATGCGGTATCATAGGCTTTCTCCAGATCAAAAAACACCGTGGCGTAGTGCTGTCTACGAAGGAAAGCCTCGCAGACGGCATTTTCCAGTCGGAGCAGAGCATCCGACGTGGAGTGGAACTTACGGAAGCCGCACTGTGCAGAAGACAGATGGCCTCCGCTGTCCAGGAAATAGGCTAATCTAACATTTACCAATTTCTCCATCAACTTGCACACGCAAGAGGTTAGAGAGATTGGGCGGAAACCGGTCGGAGTAGAGTGATCTCTCCCCGGCCTGCGAAAGGCGAGCACAGTAGCGATTCGCCAGGAGTCTGGGAGGAGACCTTCCACCCAGATCCTGTTGAACAAATCTAATAGAAAGGCCATGCCTCGCTCACCCAGGTGTCGAAGCATGGCGTACGGGACATCGTCCGGACCATGGGCGGTGTCCGCGCACGAAGCGAGAGCGGAACGCAACTCACTCACAGTAAACTTGTCGTTGAAGGGTTCTCCGCCTCTGGAGGTAAAGTCCAGCCGGCGGCCTTCCGCGACATCACGACGTGCATTGAATGCTGGCGGAGCAGCATCACGGCTAGAGAATGCGGAAAAAGCGGTCGCTAAGGATTCCGCCACGGACGCGGGGTCCGAGATTGCGGTCCCATTCTCCTGGAGAACGGGAGGGGGGTCCTGCGAGAACTTGCCCCGAATCCTTTTGACTCGCTTCCACACCTCAGCTAAAGGGGTCTTCCCGTTAAGTGAAGACACGTATGCCCGCCAAGAAGAGCGGCGGGCGTGCTTCGAAATATACCGGAACCTAGCCCTAGCCAGACGAAATTCTGCGACGGTGAAATCGTTCGGGCGGCGCTTATAGCGCATGTAGGCATAACGCTTCTGTTTGAGGGCCGTCTCACACTCGGCCGACCACCATGGGAGTGGTCGGCGTGCAAAACGGCCAGACGTCCTAGGAATAGTAGTCAGGCCCACGGCGATGAGGTTGCCGGAGAAGAACTCGACGGCCTCATCTACCGACCTAAACTCCTTGACTGAGATAGAGAATTCAGTCATTTCCTGAAATGCAAGCCACCGCACCAAGCACCACCGAGGTGGTCTCTCAGGCGGCAGTTGCCCTGAAAATGATATTTGAATGGGAAAGTGATCACTACCATGGAGGTCATCGACCACCCCCCAATCAAAATCAGGCTGTGCATCCGAAGAGCACAAAGATAGGTCAAGGCAAGAAAATGAAGCGGTTCTCGGACAGTGATGCGTAAACTCATCCACGTTTAGGACACCCATCTCAAGCTCTTCGATCAGATCGGCAAGGACTTGTCCCCTGGGATTTATGGTGTAATCTCCCCAGAGAGGATGCCTGCCGTTCAGATCTCCAAGCAAGAGATAGGGCCTCGGCAACCGTGCCACGACGCGGCGAAAGTCCCCCGCGTCGAAGTCAGCTGACGGTGGAATGTACGCAGAAATGATAGTATACCTCCTATCCAGGTGCAGCTGCACAGCCACTGCCTGAAAGGAGGTATCTAAAGAGAAAGGAAGAACGGAGACATCATGCCGGGTGTAAACCGCGCATCCCCCAGCCCGGCCGTCCCGCGGTGGTTGGGTCGCAAGACCCTTATACCCCGGGAGGGCAGGCAGGGGGCACGCGCCTAGCATGGTCTCCTGCAAAAGAATAGCTAACGGGGAACGGGATGAGGCGAGCCTCCGCAGCTCCTCCCAGTTGGCCCGGAGTCCACGGCAATTCCATTGAAGGAATATGCCCTCCAGGCCTAGCTCGGAGGAGACGCGGGGGCCCTCCTCGAATTGAAGACCCTCACGGGAATGGCCGTACGCTTCCCGGGGGCAGAACCCCGGGCGCTGTTGGCCGGACAAAGCGCTGAAGGCGCTGTCGCCTTCGAGGACTTATTGGGGGAGGTTGGGCTCGCCATGCGAGTCTTTTCCTCCCTCCGCCTCGAAACTTTAGGCGGGCGTTGCGGCTTCGGAGGCGGGGGGCCCTCTTTTCGAGGAACCACCGTCTCCGAGCCACTCGCTCCACCTCGGGGCGTGGGCAAAGGGGCCGAAGCTCCTTTGTTGCTGTCCTCCTTTCGGGGAACAGCTTTAGGAACCCCGGAAGATGGCCTAGCGACCATCTTCAGGGGTGTTGCCTCCTGTGAGTCTAACGACTCGGTGGAGGCGCGTGGCCGTTTCGCTTTACGCGAAACGGTCACGCTGGGGGAAGAGGGGGGAGCCCTGGTCACACACGATTTGGACTTATCGTGTGCGACCTTGGAGCAATTTACACAGACTTCGGGTGACCCCGATTTTGCACGTCTACATGATCGATTCGTATGGCCGAAGCGGTGGCAGTAATAGCACCGCCGCGGCAGTGGCACGAATGCCTTCACGCGGTAGCGGTACCAACCGGCACGCACCGACTCAGGGAGCTTGTCACAGTCGAACGTGACGAAGAGTGTAGGGGTGGGTCTCGAGGCCCCTCCCTGTTTTCTCATCACACGTTCGACCTTGACCGCCCCATGGTCGGCCAGCTCTAGGGTGATGTCCTCAATGGAGTAGTCAACGAGTTCCCTCGCATAAACTACTCCTTTCACAAAGTTCATGGTAGAGTGCGGCGTCACACTCACCGGGGTGCCATGAAGTGTCCGAAGAGCACTTATCTTGGCCGCCTCGGCGGGATTCGCCGCATTCGCCAGAAGGCTCCCGTCCGAGAAACGGGTTACCTTCGGCTCTCTACCAATTGCACTAGCTAATCCTCTCCTCTGATGGATCATGTTGCCCTTGGACAACATGGTGCCATCAGTGGAGCGAATAACGAGGAAGCGTTTGAAGCCAGCGGGCTCGAAAACGCCAGGTAACCTCTGAATCAGGGGCCCCGATGTCATCGAGGCTCCGCCCTGTGCATTCTTGGTCTTAGTCGTAGTCATGGGCTCCGCACACGAGGGGGTAGAGGGGCCGGATGTGCCGATCTTGGCTTGGTCGCCTACCAAAGTGGTAGCAGATCCATCCGTCCCCGCAGCCCCCGCGGATGGAGAGGAGCCCCGAGTCTTCTTCGTCTTTTGAGTCTTTTTCTTTTTAGGAGAGGAGGGCGGGGAATGAACCCGCTTTTCACCTCCGCCGGCAGAAGTCCCCAGGCCAGATGGACCAGCCTCAGCCAGGTCCCTCTCCGAAATGGAGAAGGTCCTGGTTGTCGTAGGGGCACCTGTCGGAGGAGATCCCTCCCCTCCTTCTACTGCCTCGGAGCCCTCAGCCATTTGAGGAGGACCTTGCATAGGGGCGGATTCGGGTTCGGTGCTTGGCGCCGAGCCCGAATTCCCCCCCATGGAAGGCCCTACCGTCTGGGGCTGGGTCTCCTCAAGGACCATGTCTATCACAGGAGGGGCCTCCAGTTGGCCATCCCCTCCCAGGACATCGCAGGTCCCCTTGGCAGTATTGTCACTAGTCAGGTGGTGTGGGGAGGCACAGGCCTTGACCCCAGCAAGGTTCAAAATTCTTGCCAGCAGGTCTTTTGAGGGAAGCGACCGAAGGGGCCTGGCTTCCCTCTCCCCCCTAAGGGGGTTTGCCCTACCGAGCCGCTTGCACGAGGGGCGGTCGGCAATGGGCTGCCTGCTGGCTTTCTTGGCAGTCCCCTTAGAAAGCAAAGGAGGGACTGCCGCTGGAGATAGGGAGGTGCCCGAAAGCACCTCCAGAGAAGGGGGTGAGGGGGAGTCCCCTACACCCGTAGGCGTAGGAGAGGAGTAAGCCTCCTCTCCGGTTAAAGAATTATGGAGGGTCCCTTGCGCAAGCACAAGGGGGGGGACCTCCCTTTTCTCGGTGGAGCTGCCCGAGGGCGGCTCCGTAGATGTTTTTGGGGAAGTTGGGGGTTGGGGTTTTTGTTTTTTTTCATACATGGGCATGGTGACCCTCTTTTGATTACGGGACGCAATAGCTCATCACCTCTCGCAGTTGCCCGCACTGCGAGAGGTGCTTACAAGCCCGGCAGAGCCAGGCGCCGCCATTCGGGACCACCCCTCCCGCCTGGTGGCCTGGCAGTCCTTCGGCATGGCGGCTCCACCTTGGACACGGCGTAAAAAATATAGGTTGTGAAGAGGAGAGGAAAAGGGATGTGAGGAAGATGTGGGTGGGGATGAAGCAGGTTGTTAAAAAAACCCCATCCCGAACCGGAGCTGAGGGGTTAGGGAACAATGTCCCCTCCCCCCCTCAGCCCCGATCCGGGGTGGTTGGCTTGAGAAGAAGGTCAGCATTCTACCCTGTGAAATTAGAGGCTGACCAGAGAAAGTTGTGGGAGAGGTTGTATGAAAAGCGACGAGGTAGGGGAGAAATCGGGCTATCTGAAGGAAGGAAGAGAGGCTAAGCTGGGGCCGGACGGAGCGCTGGATCCCGTCAGCACGGCGGCCAGGATGGCAAATCGCCGCGCCCCTTACGGGGTCGCTAATGTAAGAGATTACCAAGGAAACTACTGGTGAGCCTAGGGAGGTTAGATGGTTCAAGCGACCAAGTATTGCTGTTCACCGGGGCAATACAATTAATATACTGAATGGAGGTCTGAGTTGCTCTAATAAATAAAGGTCATTTGACCCTAGTTTTTTTATGGCCAAACCCCATCCAAGGATGACGTTGGGCCACTGATGTCTATGGTTGTGAGTCTCTCTGACTTATCTTATGGTAACAGATTACTTGCCCTGAATCTTTATTCAGTTAAAGGAAGGCTATTGAGAGCCGACATTATTAAATATTGGAAGATATTTAATAATAAATAAGGAATATTTCCTAATGAAATTTTTGCCCTCTCTCCTAGAATTGGCACAAGGGGCTCATGTTCTGAGCACATTGGAGTGTTGTCGCAGGTCCTTTAGTTTGAGATGCAGAAATGATTGGAATTCTCTTCCAGGTGTTGTTTCTCTGGGGTCTTTGGATTTGATCAAGAAAGCAATCCATGTATGTTTGGGGCACAGACTATTCGAGTATGTAGAGTAGATCTGCGCTTGCTATCTCCTGTCCATAGTTATTTGCTATTTAACATTACCTAGATTTCAGAACTGCTTGGCTGAATTCACAGCTGGAAAGTCATTGGTTTGTTGTTGTTTATTTCTTCTTTGTTGCGCTATGGCACACAACTCAGCTCATTGTAAATTGATAAAACTTTCATTGTGATTGTCATCGGATGAAAGCTGGCGTGCCTGTGTATATGTGCTACCCGCCCATTTGGCCTAGCTTGTCTCTCCTTTGTAGTGACTGAATGACTGAAACTGTTAAGAGTAGCTAATCAGGTGAGTTAACCTCGGTAAACCTGAAGATCTGCGGCACACACTCAATGTTCCTCAGTCCTGGAACGCAAAATATTTTAGGCATATTCCACCTTTTTTAGGAAATTCAAGGGGGGCTGCTCGTGTGGGGGGGACTGATCGCAGAGGGGATTTCACTGCAATGCTCCTGAGTTTCAATCAATTGGGGGGGGGTCTGGGGCACACCCTCCCAGTATATAATCCTAATTGTTTATAGAATAATGTTCTAACATTTTTATTTAACCAAATCATTTCTGCAAAAATCTGTGCTGGGGGTCTGACGTCAGAAATGAATGAATAGTGAATTTTTATTTTGTTTTTCACTTAATGTCTTTTTATTAACCTCATTTGTATTCATTTTTATTTGTCAATATATTTTTTCATTTTATTACCTTTTTTATACATTTAAATATACTTAGCTAGATCTTTTAGAGGAACTAGTTTTTGTAGAAGCTTTTTGGTGGAGAGGCGACTTTTATGCAGCAATTTCAGTTTCAACATGGATTTATTATCTACAGCTTGCCCTTCATTTATTATTGAACTTTCTGCTTTATTTTCTGATTAAGAAAAGTTATTAACATTTTGGGGCGATCATAATTTGATTAAAGTTACAATTAATTGTGAAATAGATAGGGGGAGGAAGAAGAAAGAGAAAAAAAAGAAAAGAACTGAACAAAGTTAATCCACTTTGCTTCTTTCATGCCACACCTTTTCCAGGAATTCTTTAACAGCCCTAATCATCTCATCTGTTGTCTGATTGCGCAGTCCTAGTAGCAGGGTCATCCATTCCTTTCCAGTTTTTTCAATCACTTTTCATCTTACACACCAACTCAATCACCAGAGGCCACAGATACAAAATTCAGATCTAGCATGCCCACATGGAGGCTCGCAGAAGATTCTTCTCTTGCAGAGTAGCTCCTCTGTGGAACTCCCTTCCCTCCCAAGTAGTAGAAGCTCCATCCCTAAATGCTTTCAAACACACCCTTCACACTACCATCAGAGTTAGACCTTTTGACTATGTAGACTAAGCCACACCTCCATCCCATCCATTAGTTTACACACCACCTCTATGATTTACTCCATGTTAATAAATAGCTATTCTCACAGACAGATATAATTAGTCTTTATTGCTCCTTTTTATCCATGCTCTACTTCCTGCACACGACTGGCGTACCTGACTGGTTGGATACCGGATCGGGAGGCCGTACCAGGTAAGTGGTCTCCCTGCAGTGATAACCCCCCTTCCATGAGCAGTCCCCTTGAACTTACTCCAAAAAGGTGAAACATATTGGAACACAGATGAAATATTTTGCGTCCCATCGTTCATGCTGCCAATCTTCATGTTTACCATAGGTAGGTTATTAATAATTTTTTAATTATATCAATACAATAATTCTTGGTAAATATGCAGATTGGCAGCTCGGCCAAAAAAGTGGATTTTTGTGCGTTTATAATTTCGTTCACCTCTGCCGGAATATTGATGCATGTTTGAATCCTATTCAAAATATAGCCAGCACCATTTTTTTTTTAAATGCCCAAAATAGCGATGAGGAAAGCGTGGAATCTTTCTTTAATTCCTGTTTTAGTAAATGAGAAGCGCAATTGGTTAATTAGAAACCAGTAAATAATTTGCAGGGTTTTTTTTTTAAATGGCACTCACTTGAGGCGGGTTTAGTTTTAGAACATCTCAATTCAAAATGAGGGGTCACATCTAATGCCCAGCCACAAACCTTGCAATCGCTTTTAATTTTAACTAAATTATGAAAGTCCAAAAAATTACAAATTTTATCTTGATCTGAAAATAGAGTTAATCATTCGGAAATAGACGACAGGCACACTTCGCAAATGAATACCATTTTCACACTGTGTTAAAGGAGTCTGTACTACACCCAAATGGCTAAAAAAAAAGTAATTGCTTTAAACAATCTAGCTAATGTATAAAAAAAAGGGTAATACTTCAGATTTGAGACGCAAGGTAGATGGCGCTGTTAGTCGGCTACAATTTTGGGCTACAACATATCTCTTATGACGTTAGACGGTAGCGTCAGATGTGACAATCACTGCGTTATATTTTTTTGTTTTTTGGGGATTTGTAACTTTTAATCTATTATTTACTAAATATCTGCGCTCTGCTCATTTATAGTTGTTTTCTAAGTTAGGTAAGGTTTCTTGATGTCTTTTATTGTTTTGTTTACTGCGAACAATAACAGCTTATTGGCAACATCGTAGCTTATAAATAGGACCCATTTTGCAAATGTTTTTCTTTCGTTATTGTGTTTTTGTGCTCTCCATGTGCTTCTTTGTTATTTGAATTCGGCTTTACTTTGTATGATTGCGAAAAAATTTTAGATTATCTAGAGGCGCATAAACTAATCAAGAAACCTATAAAAGTGAGAATTGTTTGTTATTAGGTTAGGTTTTTCTGCCAGTAAAAGGCTGTTGGGGAGAAACCCCCCCCCCCCAGTAAATTCAAGGACACTGCTTGTGGGGGAGATATCACTGCAGGGAAACCACCCTGCGATGGATGATCCTGAGTTTCAATCAATTGGGGGGGGAAGCCCCCCACTATATACTCCTATACAAAAAAATATTACGCCGATATTGTTCACATCTGACGTCATAAGAGATATGCTGTAGCCCAAAATTGTAGCCGACTAACAGCGCCATCTACCGTGCGCCCTGAATCTGAAGTGTTACCAATAAAAATAGTAAAATGGAGATAAATATATTGACAAATAAAAATGAATACAAATGAGGATAATAAAAAGATAAATAAAAATTCAAATCAATCATTTCTGACATCAGACCCCACCCCTACCCCATTATAATTCACAAAACGATTAAAGGCGCTGAAATAATTTGGTTAAATCATTCACCTTTATAAATATTAGGACATTATTTTATAAACAATTATTATTATATCATAGGGGGTTATGCCCCCGAAATTATTGAAACTCAGGATCATCGTAGGATGGTCTCCTCATTGTGTTTACCTCCACACGAGCCATCTCCTTAAATGCACTCCAAAAATGTGAAACATTTTGGAACACAGACGAAATAGTAAATCCCATTAGCCGAGCCGCCAATCTACATATTTACCTAATTCTTTTCAATTAAAATATATTATTTGATTTATAAAAGTTAAATATTGGTAAATATTTATATTAGCAGCTTGAATGATGGGACATACTATTTCGTCTGTGTTAATTTAGATGTTCTAAAACTAAACGTGACTTAAGTTAGCACCATTTTTTTTTTTAATTTGCATTGCATGTTTTTCTCAAATGCCCGGATCTCTGTAGAAACTATTCTGCAAATTATTTACTGGTTTCTAGTCAATTAATTGACATTAGAAGTTCTGTCCCATGATTTAAGGTTGCACGAAAAACTTTGGTAAATATGTAGATGGGCGACTCAAACGATGGGACGTACTATTTCGTCTGTGTTCCAAAATGATTCACATTTTTGGAATACATTTAAGGGGACGGCTCGTATGGGGGGATCACACTACGATGATCCTGAGTTTCAATAATTTGGGGGAGGCTGGGGGCATAGCCCCCAAATTGTTTATAAAATAATGTTTATAAAATAATGTACTAACATTTACACAGGTCAATGATTTAAGAACATAAGAACATAAGAAAAGAAGGAGACTGCAAAAGACCATTCATGGCCTACACTTGGCAGCTCCTGTTCCATTCAACACACAAAAGATTTCTTACCAGAGAAAAGTCATCAACATTGTCACCCTTAACAGGAGTTCGTCAGATCTAATCTACAATATACATAAAATGCATCCAGAGGATTATGTCCATTCATGCAACCGCAAAATATAATCTTTCCACTCCTTAGAAAAATATATACATATGTACATAAAAAAAAGTCAGTCCCATCTAGCAGCTTCATCCATATATTTATCTAATCTATTCTTAAAACTACCCAGAGAGGAGGCTTCTATCACATGCCTAGTGAGCCTATTCCATTCATCTACCACACGATTTGTAAACCAATTCCTCCCAATCTCCTTCCTAAACCTATACTTATCAAGCTTAAACCCATTGCTACGTGTCCTGTCATGTTCACTAAGTATAAGAACCTTACCCAGATCCCCTTTATTATATCCTTTTACCCATTTGAAGACTTCAATCAATTCCCCTCTGACTCTTCTCCTTTCCAATGTATGTAGATTTAGTTTTCTGAGCCTTTCACCATAGGGTAAGTTCCTTAGCCCACCAATCATCTTTGTCATCCTTCTCTGCACAGACTCAAGCAAATCAATATCCTTCCTATAATATGGTGACCAAAATTGTACTGCATAGTCTAGATGAGGCCTAACTAGCGCCAGATACAGTTTTAGAATGACTTCAGCACTCTTATTGCTTACACTCCTCCTAATGAATGCCAATATCCTATTAGCTTTATTCTTAGCATTTAGACATTGCTTTCTAGGACGAAGGTCTGAACTTACCAAAATACCCAAGTCTCTCTCACAATCAGTCCTCCCTAAAATTCTGCCATTTAATTTATAACTATTCAATGGATTATTTCTACCTATACTAAGTACACTACATTTGTCTATGTTAAACTTCATTTGCCATTTCTCGGCCCAATTGGACAGAATGGTCAATTCCTCCTGCATTACAACAGCATCAGAATCAGCCCTAATGGCCCTACCTAGCTTAGTATCATCAGCAAATTTACTCAGGTCACTACTTATACCTATGTCAAGATCATTAATATAAATTAAGAATAGCAAGGGACCCAAAACAGATCCTTGAGGAACTCCACTGCTAACACACCCCCACTCAGATTTAACTCCATCTATACTAACTCTTTGCTGTCTGTCACCAAGCCATGACTGAATCCACCTAAATATACTGCCATCGATCCTGTGTGCTTTAACTTTGCTCAGAAGTCGTAAGTGTGGCACTCGATCAAAAGCCTTACTAAAGTCCAAGTATAAAATATCATAGTTTTCATCATTATCTGCTGCTTCATACACCTTACTATAAAAAGACAGCAAATTAGTCAGACAGGATTTACCCTTACTAAAGCCATGCTGTGATTCTTTTATCAACTTATGCTTATCCAAGTGATCTCTAATATTCCTTGCTATAATAGATTCCATCATTTTCCCTACCACTGATGTCAAACTTACTGGTCTGTAATTAGACATATTTGTTTTATCCCCTTTCTTAAATATAGGTATCACATTGGCTTTCTTCCATGCCACTGGCACAATGCCACTCTCCAATGATTTTCTAAAGATGCATGCTAGGGGCTCACTTAACACATCCTTACATTCTCTCAAAATTCTAGGAAAGAGCTCATCAGGACCGGGTGCTTTACTACTTTTGATTTTATCAATTTCCTTTGTCACTATCTCCTTTGTGATCAATATATCCTTTAATTTCTCTTCATCATTACCCCGAAAGATCATTGACGCCTCAGGTATATTTAGAGTATCCTCCTGTGTAAATACTGAGAGAAAAAAGTCATTTAGCATTCCAGCCATTGAGTCCTTATCACTCACTAATTCTCCATTGGAATCTATAAGTGGGCCTATTTTATCTCTAACCTTAGTTTTGTATAATTGATAAAAACTTTTAGGATCTTCCTCTGCCCTATTTGCCACTTTAATTTCATAATTTCTCCTTGCTACTCTAACTAACTTTTTAACATCTCTTGCTAGTTCATTATATCTCTGCCTTAAGTGATCCTCCCCATTTTTTATTTTCCTATAAATGCCCTTTTTAATGCCAATATAATGCTTAATTTTATCTGTCATCCATTTTGGGTCATTATTTTTAGTCCTAATCTCCTTATATGGAATGTTAATCATCTGACCTGTAATTAATTGCTCAATTATTCTTTCATACTCCTCTTCAATTGTAATCTCTTCCTCCTGGTGATTATTGTCTCCACTAACTGATATCATTGAATCTATTCCTGAATTGATTTCATTGCCTGGTTTCTGTACAACTGCCTCCAGGTAAGTCCTGAGCCCATTATAATTTGCTCTTCTAAAGTCAGGAATTTTAACATTGTTCATGCTACTATCAATACCATTCCATTTCATCTTGAATCTAATTTCACAATGGTCACTATTACCCAAATTTCCTCCAATCTCAGTATCCTTAATAACTTCTTCCCTATTTGTCAGAACTAAATCCAGTATATTATTACCTCTAGTGGGTTCGTTAATAATCTGCCTCAGAAAATTATCTTGGACAACATTCAAAAATTCCTCAGCCTCCTGATCACCCAAGAGAGCTTCCCAGTCTATATTTCTGTAATTAAAATTGCCCATTATACACACATGCTTACTTCTACATGCCCGTTCAATCTCCTGCCACAGAAGATTTGAAGCTTCCTTACTAAGATTTGGTGGTCTGTATAATAATCCTAAGACAAGCTTGTTTTTACCTTCCTTTACATTTAGCCATAATGACTGTGTTATCATCTAATTTAATTGTACTGTTTACACAATACTGGAGATTATCTTTAATATAAATAATAACCCCTCCTCCTCTCTTCCTATTCCTATCTGTATGGAACATGTTAAAGCCCTCAATCTCAACCTCAGGTTTAAAGTGATTACCTGCCAAATCAAGCCATGACTCTGTTATCGCAATTATATCAAAATTCTCTTCACTTGCTAACGCTCTTAAGAGATCTATCTTATTCCTTATACTCCGACCATTTGTGTAGTATATTTTTAAGTTTTTTTTATTATTCCCATCTTCATTGCATTGTGCTTTTTTATTCCTAGTTATCTGCTCATTCACTTGTGCATTAGTCCCCCTATAACGCATCAGTATGCCCTCTCCCCTAGCTATTCCTCTATCACTGCATCCCTTCCATTTCCTACACCTGCCCTCTATTCCTGTTATTCCCTTACCTCTAACAGCTTCTAGTTTCCCACCCGTAAGGACCTAATCACACTATCCAGCTCCCCCCATAGAACCTCAACACCTGCCCGACTAAGATGGAGCCCATCCATCGCATACAACCTCCTATTCCCGTAAAACCCTCCCCAGACATCTACAAACACCAATCCTAGCTCCTCACACAGTCCTTTCACAAATTCATTCAAACCAATTGCACGCGACAACCATTCTACCCCCACATCCAATCTCGGAAGCACACCAGAAACAACACCTTTTACCCTGCTTTTACTCATCCTTTCAACTAACCTTTTATACTGCTCACGTAACTCACATGTACCCACCTTCTTTACATCATTCACTCCCACATGCGTAATCACAACTGCATCCCTCTCACACCCAGAAACCAGCCTATCATACCTCTCACAAACATCACTTACACCAGCACCCGGCAGACAAACTCTCATTCCCTTCCACTTGCTATCACTCAACTTCCTATCTAAATACCTAATCTGAGAGTCACCCATCACTAGCACCTCAGTCATTCTCCTATTCTGTCTTGGCCTAACATTACCCTCCCTCCTGCTCTCAGTCACGCTACCACCCATCCTGCTTTCATCCACAATCACACCAGGCAAATCACTTTCACACTCTTCCTCTCTCAGGACATTGAATCTGTTAGTCAACCTAACAGGTTCTATGTCCCTCTCATTCACACACCTAACCTGTCCTAACTTATCTATCCTATCCATTTTCACCCACCATTCATCATCACTCACAACTTCCACACTGTTCCCAGTCCTAGCCCTATCTTCCACCCTCTTAGCACTAATCTCACCCTTCAATCGCACACTTGCATCTCTTCTCACCTCAAACACTAAATCATTCAACCTCTTACATTCCCCACTCAACCTCCTAACCTCCCCTTCCAGAAAACACACACGGCATTCAGTTACATTCACTCTCCTTTCAACTCCACAAGCATCACACACCACATACACACTACTTTCAAACGGCATGCTCTCACCATCTATACAAAAAGCCATACTCTCAGAAATTTACTAATGAAAAAGTTAACACTCACCAAAAAAAAAATTCTTGCGCAGGATTGCTGCTAGTTATCTTCCCCAAAAGTATTAATCACTAATGTATTTATTATACAGTGATTGATGTATTAAATAAATACAAGAAAAATTACACACCCAAATCAGTATTATATCCCAATCTTACAATGAGAATCAGGAGCTCCTGTAAGACAACCTTCCAGAACAAAGCCAGACAGCCAACTGAGCCAGCTAACAAACAAATCATGTCAGCGCCTTTAATCATTTTGCGAATTATAATTGGGGAAAGGGGGGCTGACATGAGATGACTCAAACACGCAAGAATATTCTGGTAGGAGTGAATGAAAATATTTACCAAAAAAAACCACTTCCGGCAGAATCGCTAATCTACATATTTAACAAAACTTTGATTGACTGGTTTAGTTTCTGCAGAGAGGTAACTATTCACTATTGTGAACAAAATAGGCTTTCCTCATCGCTATTTCAGAAGTATGATAAATATGTAGACTAGCGGCCCGGCCGGAAAAAAAATTTGGGTGTAAATATTATCGTTCACTCGTGTCGGAATATTCATGCGCGTTTGAGTCCTTTTCGAATTATTATTCTATAAACAATTAGGATTATATACTGGGGGGCTGTGCCCCCTAGACCCCCCTAATTTAATGAAACTCAGGATCATCGTAGTGTAGTCTCCCCATTGTGTTTACCCCCACACAAGCCATCAACTTAAATGTACTCCAAAAACGTGAAACATTTTGGAACACAGACGAAATAGTAAGTCCCATCGTTCGAGCCGATAATCTACATATTTACCAGAAGTATACCCACTGCAATTAAGTAAACAGCATTTTTTGTTTGGTTATTTTTGGGCATTTTTGTAAAAAAATGGCGTCAGCTATATTTTGAATAGGACTCAGTAATTCTGAAGATCCATACCCCGTGAACTTTCCCGCTCACATTCCCATAATATTTATTCCACCTCCCAACATGTTTTCACCCAACTGTGTGATTAACTTGTTCCTGAGGGCGAGCGTAGCGAGCAGGGGGGTGTGCCCCCCCATATCGCAACCCATAGTACGGTTTACAGGGTATGGATCTTCAGGTTTACCTAGGACTCGAATGCGCATGAATATTTAAGCAGGGATGAATGAAATATACACATACAAAAGTCCACTTTTTTGGCAGAGCTGATAAACTACATATTTACCTAAATATTTTATTTTAATTATTTTTGATGCGTACCATTTGTAATTTTGCACCAAGGCAATTTCAAACAAATTAACCAGGTGCCTAAAGGTTTAAAAAAAATCCTAGATGCGTGAGAGCAATAGAGGCACACAAGCTCATAGCTTCAAGCCTTAACCAACAAGCAAGATGATTAGGTATACCTCATGATAAAATTAGAGATGTGCATTGAAATGTTAACAGGAAAACCTGAAGTAGAATAAGAATCTATGGTATTATCTTATCAAGTGCAATACTTACAGCTTTTCAATACAATACTTACAGCTTTTTATTACTGAAGGATTTAGGGAAATTTGCCTCTAGGCTCCCCGTTCCCTTAATATAAAAATTTATTTTTAGCTGCCTGGCATAGCCAATTTTTTCATAGTTAATAAAACTCTACGTGCACTATAAGGTACTAAAACTTATATCTCATCTAAAATCGTGTAATTCTGAGAGGTTATAATATTCTGAAGTTAAGAGTTAATGGCAATCATATGAGTTTAGCATCATAAACAAAACATGAGTTAGAATTAGGTCCGTTTAATCCTGGCCTACATTTTTAAAATTTTTGATCCCCAACAGAGAATATAAATATCTGGTAACACCGGTTTTAGTCCATCGTTCAAAAATTCACTGAAATACAATATTACGAGAGGAGTGACATTTTTAAAATTTATTTTTAAAATAAACATATAAATAAAGTATATTAATTAATATAAAGCATAGAAATAATAATAATTTAGTTCCTTTTAAGAGAAAAGTAATTTTTTATTTAGAAATTATAATTATTTTCCTGAGTGTCACATAGTTTGATAATGAAGTTAAAACATTAAAACATAATTCTTCTTTGATGAAACAAAAACAGTTGCCAAATCTAGATAGATGTTTAAAAAAGAAGTTAATATGAAAATTTAGTTTAATAGCGAGAAATATTACTGCACCTTGTTAAAAGTTACGTTATTTGATATTTAGAATTTAGGATCACTTCTTCGTTAAATCTAACGTTCGATCTTAAGTGAAACAAAAACGTTTATGAGAGAAGTATATATGTTATAGTAGGTTACTTTCGCAAGCTGGTATATAATTCAGCTAAATAATAGTCTATAAAAAGACAGTGAAAATCTTTATTAAATTCGTTGGAAGTAACCACCTTATTTCATCTGAATCATCGCCTAATCAATTTTCTTCTTTCTCTGTATCTTGTCTCGTTCATCACGCAAAGTCGATGTTACTGATGCGTCTCAGTCATAAGTCTCAGTTCTCATAGAGGATCATACTCACAGAGAATCGATATTCTGAAAGAGGCAATTGTGCCTGTGAGTCCAAGGTTTTGAAATCAGGGTTATCCTTCTCTTAGGTCGACTGCCTGTCATGGCTACGAGTTCCACCTATAGGTCCCCAAATATAGGGTCGCTAGTTATAGAGGTTGCGTAAGTATGCCTTGTTTTGATTGCAAGGCGATCCTATAAGGGTTTGGTAAAGTGGCTTGCTAGCAGGTTTCTTGACGTACTGTCCGAGGGGTATTAACCAATCAAAGTTTGTAAGTAAAAGGCTCCTTTGTGCAAGCAATTAAACACTTGTATTTTTATACCACTTTGAAATGTTTGCACTTAAGGTAAAGATTTAATTTGCGTAACGGAATATTTTAAATCGGGTTATGATGGCAGGAGCAAGAATCATGGAGATTCGAAGAGCGGTGAATTAAGAGTATAATAATCAATCAATGAATGAGTCAATAATAATCTATAATAATAATAATTATGATAATGATTTTTAAATGAAAATGTTCTGTTATTTATATCGAGCATCATTTTGGAGGCAACGCGTAGCTCCGCCTTCTTTTGGTCGCAGATGCAGTGCTTAGCTCCCTGTCAGCCCAGCGGAGCCTGTGATTTGTTGGAGTCTAGCCTGTGATTGGCTGAAATTCTCCACTTCGTATCTTACTTTGGGGGTCTTTCTCCTGCGAGGGTATCACAGAAAATCCGTTTGCTTAACGCTAAGATGACCTTATCAAATTTTACATTCAGGCGAAACATCTTTTGTCGCCAATTCTGTTCCGATTACAGACAGCTCTAAATACTCTGTTTGCCTATCTGCTCTCATACTCGGGTGCGATAGCCTTACATTGTGGTCGGGTTTCAAACAAGACGTTCTAATCAGATTCTGCTGATTCACAAACTGTCTCCAAGCAACCTTATTTTATTGCTCCTACTATTCCATCTTTGATACTTCGACCTGTCAAAATGTGTCTTTGTCCTTCTCTCTCTCTCTCTCTCTCTCTCTCTCTCTCTCTCTCTCTCTCTCTCTCTCTAGCCTGCGATTGGCTGAAATTCTCCACTTCGTATCTTACTTTGGGGTCTTTCTCCTGCGAGGGTATCACAGATAAAATCCTCCACACGGTCATGGGTGCCGTGGACGACTGTGGGATGAAAACCCGCAAGCGTGTGGTAGTCGGGATGCTCCCGAGGAGAGGTCCAACACGGACCGCTCACTCAATGAATGTGTCTTTGAACCGGCGCCTGGCAGATTTGTGTACGGCAGAGGGGGTCTTTTTTGTGGACCCGTACCGCACCTTTTATGGTAGAAATGATCTCTACCCGAGGGATGGGGTACATCTTTCCTTGAAAGGAAAGGCCTTTCTGGCGAACATGATCCAAGATGTCGTAGAGAGGATGGAAAGGAGTATCCGGCCCAGAGTGAGGGCGGACGTACGCCAGTACGCCCGTGTCACTCCAGGAACGACCTTCTCAGAGGTCGCAAAAAGGGATGCCTCGACAACAAACAAGCCGGGAAACGGAAGAGCGTAGGGACTCCTACAGTCGGGGACTCCCGGAAAGTTCTTCTGTTTAATGCGAGGTCAATCAGGAAAAAGTTTCCTGAGTTCCGTGGCCTCGCAGCGACGGAAGAACCCGAAATGGTAGCCATAACAGAATCGTGGATAAAAACCTCAAACCGAGACTTTGAAGGCGAATTCACGGTTCCTGGCTACCAACTCTTCCACAAAGATAGGCAAGACAGAGAGGGTGGCGGTGTAATGTTGTATGTCAAGGATACAATCAAATCTACGAACTCCAACATTATATCCGATCACGAACTCATAGGCATTGACCTAGAGATAGGTCCTGTCAGATACAGGACCCTGCTGCTTTACAGACCCCCTTCCCAACCCGTTGAGAAGGACAGGGAACTGTATCAGCTGCTGGGTGAGCTTGTTCAAGGCAGAGTGTGCATCGTTATGGGCGACTTCAAAAGACAAGTTGACTGGGAAACCAGAGCAGCCTGTGGCGAGAGCGTGCTACTCCTGGAGTTCGCCAACAACGAGTTCCTCACTCAATGGGTTAGAGAACCGACGAGAGGAGACAATATCCTTGACTTGGTCTTTACCTCTGATGATGATATCGTTGAGGATGTCTCTGTAGTCGAAGAGCTCGGTGGCAGTGATCACCAGCTAGTTAGATTTAGCGTCAAGATCCCGAAGGTAAGGTCTGTTGCCAGTCAATCAAGGAAACTTGACTTGAGAAGAGCAGACTTTGCAAGCCTTCGTGCTGGGCTGACTGATGTAAGGCTAGCGGTATGCGAAGAGGTTGAGGATTCGTGGAACAATTTCAAAAATAAATTCATGAGTCTTCAATCAAGTTGCATCCCTCTGAAATGCCTTCGTCAGTCTTCTGTTCAACCAAAGGGGTTTAATCGAGAAATCGGCCAACTGCTTAGGGAGAAGAGAAATGCGTACCGGCGATCGAAGATTTCGGGTGCATTTGACGAGTACCGGAGGCTAGCCAGGAGAGTGAAGTCCAGCATAAGGGCGGCTAAGCGTACTGAGGAACTCCGAGTGGCGAGACTCTGCCAGGAGAATCCCAAGGAGTTCTTCGGCTATGTAAATAGCCGTAAACCAATCCATCGTAGGATTGGGCCCATAGTGGACGAGGAGGGTGCATTAACTCAGTCAGATGAAGAAAATGCTAACCTTCTCAATGACTACTTCTCCTCAGTGTTTACTAAAGAGTGTGGTCCCATCCTCCAGCCCACGGATTCCTACTCGGGGGAAAAGCTGGAGGCAATGGACTTCACCGAAGGAGAAATCAAGAAAAAGATCGCTGACCTAAAGACGAATAAGTCCCCTGGACCAGACGGGTTTCTACCCAAGGTGTTGAAGGAAGTGTGCGATGAAGTATCACGACATCTGTGCGCTATCTTTAACATATCAATCCGGACCGGATGCGTTCCTAGAGACTGGCGTGAGGTGGAGGTGACTCCGATCTTCAAGAAAGGAGACCCCAGCCATCCGTCAAACTACCAACCTATCAGTTTGACTTCGATAGTCGGTAAACTCATGGAAAGCATGATGGTGGACAAAATACCGTTGTATTTAGAGTTAAACCTGCTACTGAGGAGTTCCTAGCACGGCTTCCGAAGGCAACGGTCATGCCTGACGAACCTTGTGGAATTCTTCCACTTCGTGTCTAGTGAGCACGATCGGGACAAGGCGGTGGATGTGGTTTACTTAGACTTTCAGAAAGCCTTTGATAAGGTACCACACCGCCGCCTTCTCCGGAAAGTGCAAGCCCTGGGCATAGACGGAAAAGTAGCCGGCTGAATCGAGAACTGGCTAAGTGGCAGACGGCAACGGGTGGTGGTGAATGGACAGGCTTCTGAGTAAGTGCCCGTTACTAGCGGGGTGCCTCAAGGTTTTGTCCTGAGACCACTACTATTCATCATCTACGTCAATGACATGGACGGTGACATGGTTGCCAAGATTTCCAAATTTGCCGACGATACCAAGCTTGGTATGAACGTTGCAAAGGATGGAAATACTGCCCGCCTGCCGGTAGATCTTGGGAAGATTGGGGAGTGGTCGGACACGTGGCAAATGCCTTTTAACGTGAACAAATGCAAAGTAATGCATATCGGCCACAGAAACCCCCAATCTTATTATATCCTTAAGGGCACTGTTCTTGAATCGAGTGACACTGAGAAGGACTTGGGTGTTACTATCACTAGTGACCTCAAGTTCTCGAAACAGTGCATCGAGGCAGAGAAGAAAGCCCAAAGGATGTTAGGCTACATAAAGCGCCAGTTTGGATACCGTAACAAGGAGATAGTACTTTGTCTGTACAGCTCTCTCGTTCGGCCGCACCTGGAGTATGCCGTACAATTTTGGAGTCCTTCGTTTCGAAAGGACATCGCAAGGTTGGAACGCGTACAAGCTAGGGCAACTAAACTGATTCCCTCTATCCGACATAAAAGTTATGAGGATAGACTAAGGGAATTAAATCTGTTCTCGCTGGAAACCCGTAGACTGCGGGGTCAGCTCATCGAAGTTTTCAAAATACTTCGAGGGTTCGACAATGTTGACTACAGGGATATTTTCACACTGAGTGAGAACAGAACGCGCAATCACGGCTTCAAAATTGAACTGAAGCGTTACAACCGCAATCTGTGTGGAATTTTTTTCACTTACATTATCTGCGGTATGTGGAACGCACTTCCAGTGGAAGTTGCCAACAGTGAATCTGTTGACCAGCTCAAGTCAAGACTAGACAAAGTCTTGAAAAGTGGCCGTTTAGGGACGCAAAACAATTGAGCAGCCATGTGCCTGCTCGATTGCTAGTCCAAAGGTACCCTCTTTGAATGGACCGTAAGGTCTCCTAGGGTACTTCTTTTCTTTGTTACTCCCTCTCTCTCTCTCTCTCTCTCTCTCTCTCTCTCTCTCTCTCTCTCTTTGTGTATGTGCAGTTATTGTACGCTACACAACTACCCGTCCCCACCGTGATGCCCATTCACGGAGGTAACCTCCCTAGTAAATAGTGTCAGCTTAAACAAAGAATCCGGACGAAGATTCGAACTGCCGATTAAATGATTGGCAGGCAAGAAGGCTAACCACTATACTAGCCCCCTTCCAGGACAGTGCCTTTTCTCTGAGATTGCGCGTGATTTTATTCACCCACCTTTGCTTCGGCCTCCCTCTTTTCCTTTGTAGACCTCAAATCGCAAATAAAGTTCGCCTATGACACCCAAATTGAAGGAGAGGTAGGTCCAACGAGGAACCTCCACAAATGGATGCTCGGTGGATCTATGAAATCCTAAAATGGTAGCTCTCATGAATTAATGAAATATTATGTCATGTAATAGACAGGGGACAAAATAAAATCAGAGAAATAATGCATATCATAATTATATATTTATTAAGGATATGTGTAGCGCTCAACTCGCAAGTAAAGTAGGCCTGTAGCATCCTAATTGGAATAGGGAGAGCCAGCGAGGAACCCCCACAAATGAATGTTCGGTGGATCTATGAAATCCTTAAAATGGGTAATCGCATGAATTGATGAAATATTATGCCATGCAATAGATATGGAACCAAAGGAAATGAGAGAAATAATAAATAACACAATTGTATATTTATTAAAGATATGTATGGAACAAGCGGATCGCCAGAATCTCATGAGGATACATATACATACGCACAGTAAGAAACAGCTGCCAGTCAAAAAGGTCTCGATGCTAGATAAACCTTGACAAGCTGAAAAATACAGGGTAATGTATGCTTTGACCAGATAAAGTTTCCAAATTTCAAAAGGGCTGAGAATGGCAAGGATGCAAGAGAATCGTAGTAAAGCATGTGAACTGGAGAAATTCACATGATTCTTGCAGCTTCGCCCAAAAGGGACCCAACGAGCTTTCCTGATCGGTGGCTCCGCCCCGCCCCTTGAAGACCGGTTGCTTATATATATAATATATATATATATATATATATATATATATATATATATATATATATATATATATATACAGTGGTGTAGGAAGCGTTAGGGCCGTGGAGTCTATGACCTCTACACTTTTTGGCAAGGCCAGAAAAGGAAATAAGGGTTTTGAACATTGCAAAAAACCTATTTTTAGTCATTGGTTTATCAGAAATCACACAAAAAAGAAGAGTCACCCGTTCTAAACCTCATCAGCTTCTTTTTCTTTCTCTCTAAGCCGTATTTGTGAATTAACCCTCCTAGTGACGTCACAAGAAAACTCCAGATTTCTTGGTGCCGCCGTGCGTGTGTTTTGCGCTCCTCTTATTTTCTGTTATTTCGACTATATTCTTCTGTTATTCTTGCCCTTGGGGTATCGTGAGTGTTTTTATCGATATAGTTCCTCTATTGAGCTAAGGTATTTCAGGGGTTTTCATTTCTTTTGGGCTTTTTCTACACTGTTTTTCCTCGCAGGCGGCACCGCATCCTTCTTTCCCGCGCTCCCTCCTCCCTAGAGCTGTTTTTTTCCTGTGGTAATTCTACAGATTCATGAAAGAAATTTCCTTAGATTTCCTTACAAATAAAAAAAAGGATATCACCCTTAAATATAGTATTTTTTGTTTTATGACCATAATCTATTCAGTAATAAAACACCAAATATTGGTACAGAAAAAAAAAAAAAGTAAATGTGGAATAAATAACACAATGGGGTTCTCTCTCTCTCTCTCTCTCTCTCTCTCTTTGTCGGACACATGGTAAAGGCCTTTTAACGTCAACAAATGCAAAGTGATGCATATCGGTCACCGAAACCTTCAATCTCAGTAAATCCTTAAGGGCACTGCTCTTGAATCCACCGACACTGAGAAGGACTTGGGTGTAACTATCACTAGTGACTTCAAGTTCTCGAAACAGTGCATTGAGGGGGAGAAAAAGGCACAAAGGATGTCAGGCTACATAAAGCGCCAGTTTGGATATCGGAACAAGGAGATAGTACTGTGTTTGTACAACTCACTTGTCCGCCGCACCTGGAGTATGCCGTACAATTTTGAAGTCCTTCGCTTCGAAAGGATATCGCAAGATTAGAACGTGTGCAAGCCAGAGCAACCAAACTGATTCCCTCTATCAGACACAAGAGTTATGGAGATAGATTGCGGGAATTAGACTTGTTTTTGCTGGAGACCCGGAGACTGAGTTGTCACTTTATCGAAGTGTCCAAGATACTTCGAGGCTTCGACATTGTAGACTACAGGGATATTTTCCAACTTAGCCAGAGCAGAACAAAAAAACAAAAAAAACACCTACAAACTTGAACTGAAGCGTTACCAGCGTGATCTGTGTGGGAAATATTTCCCATATAGCATCTGCGGCAGTTGGAACACACTTCCAGTAAAAGTTGTAAAGAGCAATTCTATTGAACTTCAAGTCGAGACTAGACAAAATCTTGAAAAATAGCCGCTTGGAGACTTGAAGCGTGGCGCGAGTGCTCTTCTAGAGCATCAATCTGACCCTTTAGAGGACGACGCCTGCTCAAGTGTTCACTCAAAGGTACCCTCTTTAAATGGATCGTAAGGTCTATTAGGGTACCTCTTTTCAATGTTACTCCTTGTTACTCTCTCTCTCTCTGTAATCTGTAATTTTTTTCTCTATCTTCTCTCTGTAATCTGTAGTTTTCATCAAACTCAATACCGAATAATCAGGCCTGCCGGATTTTACATTTTTGGGTTTCGGGAGATCCATAGGTTGCATCTGAAATTCTGCAATTTGGTGTGAGTTATTATCGATTGATTATGAATGAATCTTCATCAGCCCTAATATAAATGAAAATATATCCTTAGGTTTTATGAAATTATCTTAAAAATTTGCACTTTCTTTAGATTTTCTTTAAAAAATTGAATTCCTTAAATGCCTCCCAAAAGAGACATAATTTCCTTAAACTAAAGAAATTTCCTTAAAAGTGAGAGCCCTGCTCCACCTACGCTGTTCTCATCTCTTGTTTTTGTTTTGTTTTTGTTATTTTCCCCTTCTGTTGGGGTTTTCTCGCTGTTACTCAATAGCAGCTAGGGGTTTTTATTAGTAGGGGGCGAGTTGGGGATGTTTTTGTGTGCATATTTTTATGCTTATTGTTTTTGTCGATGTGTATGTATTTAGCGGTCGCGGTTGCGTTAGAAACTTGCTTCTTTCGTAACCGTGTTCGTTTGTCGACCTCATGGGTTTGGGGTCCGGCTTTCTTATGGTGAGCTGAGCTCTTTTTGATTACCGGTACCCAATTTGGTGTAATTTTGCCAGTTGGTGTGTTAGGTTTACTGGTAAAGTGTGTAGCCAGGTCTTACTGGCTGTTTTGTTGGCCATGCATCTTTTAGGTGGGACATGTGTTTTGATGTAGCCTACAATGCGAGTGTCCACCGGGCCTGCCCACCGCTAGCCAATTGCAATCTCAGTGTAGATTCAAGGTCACCAATTAAAGATGGCCTGTATTTTGCACAATTAAAAATTGCCATAAGGGTCAACCTTGCATAATTGTTCACATATTAGTTAGAGACATAATATTGATAAATTAACAGTGAATTGAGGGTTCCCTTATATGGAAAATCTGACTTAGAATATATTATAATAATAAATTGTAATAATAATAATAATAATAATATTTTTTAATATTCTAATAATAATAATATATCCTAATAATAAATATAATAAATAAAATTCTAATAATAAATATTTCTTTGTGACAGAAGTGGAAATGTCAGAGAAACAGAGAAAGAAAAGACATCCTGTTAATGAACATATTGAAAATAGAGATGAGTCCCCTTCTCAATCTCAGAAAAAAGTGCAAAATCTGAGTAAGCCTTCCAGGCAGAAAGGTACCATCACATCGTTTCCAAGCAAAAGGAAAAACAAAATGAACTGGACAGTCAGCAAGTTGGAAAGGAAATATTCCCAAGTACATCCTCTGGACTGATAGATGATCTCACAAAAGAAACGTGTGCATCTTCGCCATCCTGTGATAAAACATAAATTGAAAACACAAACACCTTATTATCTGCTGGTGATATTGTCGTGCCTCAAGAAGATCATCATGAAATACAGTGCAATGCCATGTTTTGTCAACAAAATTTCACACCTTATCAGCAAACAGACAATGTCATAATTGCTAAGAGGAAAAGAGCATTTTCATCCAAAGGTGAGACCTGTATATTATTTTTGTATGCATTCAATTTTAACGCTGCTTCCATATGTGCAGAACATTTTTCATGGATCCTGAATCTTTCTGTTGCTTTCTTTCCAATTGTCAATGCCATCATTTGTAAATGCACACTGCATTTTTACTGAAAGTCACTAATTAGCTTGGACATTCCAAGCCGAATGGTACAAGGAACATAACTGGCTAACTCTTTGTACTTCTAGAAACAAAGCATTTTGCTACATTTGTCGATCTGCAGCAAAGTTGAACATTGTGACTTTCAGTAAAAATGCAGAGTGTGCATTTACAAATGATGGCATTGACAATTGGAAAGAAAGCAACAGAAAGATTCAGGATCCATGAAAAATGTTCTGCACATATGGAAGCAGCGTTAAAATTGAATGCATACAAAAATAATATACAGGTGAATCAGCTTCTAAGTGAACAGAGCAGAAAATTGTAGGCAGATCATTGCAAAGCACTCATGACACAAATTTAATCGTTGAAGTATCTGTTGAGACAGGGTTTATATATCAGAGGTCACGAAGAATTGGAGGGAGGCCTTATGCAGCTGTTAAAGCTTCCCAGCAAAGAAGTCCCAGAACTAAAGCAGTGGCTACATGACAAAAGGTACATGTCCCCTGTAATCATTAATGAACTGATTACCTTGAAGTACAGCCAACTATTAAGATCAGTCATTAGTGATACACAGAAAGCAAAATGGTATGGTTTGGTTTAATTGCTGATGAAGTTAAGGATATTAACTGTAAAGAGCAGTTCAGCATTTCTGTAAGATATATGAATAATAAGTATGAAGTGTTTGAAGAGCCACTGGGATTTTTTGAAGTACCATCTATAACTAGTGATACACTGTTCACCGCTTTGAATGATGTTCTCATAAGGTGTTCTCTTCCCATCAACAACTGCCATGGCCAGGCATATGATGGGGCAAGCAATATGCAAGGTCACAGGACATAATTGGCCACACGTGTGCTGGAAAAGGAGAAGGTTGCCATCAAAATTCATTACCTAGCCCACTGCATAAATCCCTGTTTACAAGACACAACCAGAAAGTCTAAGCCAGTACGTGATGCTTTGGACTTGGTAACAGAAATTACCAAACCCATCAAATTCTCTCCAAAGAGGTACCATCTGTTTGAACAGATACAAATGGGAACACCTAATGCACCCTCACCTAAACCGCTTTGCCAAACCAGATGGATTGTGAGAACATGTGCCTTATGCTCGGTGATCAAGAACTATTCTGCACTTCAAGAAACACTAGAAGTAGTGAGCCATGGCTATTATGAGTACATACATATTTTGGACTGAAACTTTCTCACATAGCATTTCGTGCAGCAGAAGAACTATCAGAGACAATTCAGGAAAAGGTACAGATGACAACCAAAACAATTAAATGAGGGTGCAGAACCATATCGATTTGAGTCTGTGAAAGAATACTACAGGAAACAGTACTTCGAGGTGTTGAATCTTCTTGTTAGGGAACTAGAGTCTAGGTTTGATCAGCAAACTGTCAGCATACTGGAAAATGTGGAGCAGCTACTGATAGAATCATCAAACCAGGGGCATTGTCAAATTCCAACAGAAGTACAAGAGCTTTATCAGCAAGACCTGGATTTTAACCGTCTTGAAATTCAGCTGAAGATGTTGCCAGATGCATTGAAGATAGGTGACAAAATGACAAAAAATAAACAGTATCTCTGAAATCTATGACATACTTAATGCTGGACCCGTCATTCAAAACCTGTTCAGTGAGGTGCATAAGCTGCTTAAACTGTATCTTTCAGTGCCAGCCACATCTGCAACATCAGAGAGATGCAATTCTGTACTGAAAGGAATAAAGAACTATCTCAGGTGCACAATGACTCAAGAAAGGACCAATAATGTGCTGATATGTCAGGCAATGAAAGATAGGACAGATAATCTGTTCCTAGGTCAAATTGCCAAATTGTTTATTGATGTGAATGAAGAGCGTGCTAAATATTTTTGAACCATGTAAAATGACATGCATCACATAACAAACATTAATGCAATTACGTAGGTGTTTAATCCTGCAATTTATTTAATTTAGTAATGTGAAAATGTTTTATAGGATTAAGAACTGAACTGATATTAATATGTTCTTACTTAATAGTAGTAACTTTCAAGATCTGTAATCTTAGCTTACACGCTGTATTTCATAGGTTATTTATTGTGTTACGATGAATTACTATTTGTTTTCAGTTTCATTTTTTTGTTGTTTTTGTGTTCATCAAATACAGTTTGCAAATTAAAAAGTTACAGAGTTACGATGGTTGATTAACCTTCTTAGATGCTTGATTGATTACCCTCTTACCCGACCCGGCGGGAACGTTTCAGAGTTCAAGTCGAGCTTTTGAACCGGCCATTTCAATAAGATGGCCGGTTGAATATTATTAATGAACTATTAATAATTGTTGTTCTCTGGCCACCAACATAAGCCTATAACTAGCTTTTTTAATGGCCAGAAATTAATTTAATACACTGAGCTTCAATACATTGTTGCAGATTTGTTTGTCAGGCACTCCTGTAGGCTACCTGTAGTTTGACATCACTCTACACAATTGTTATCTGTAAACAAAAGAAAAGTAATCAATTAAAAAAATATATCACAACCAACACTCAAGAGAGGTGAGTAGTTTGGGGCTCTGGTAAGCGGTTGCTCTCCCACCGCCGCCTGGGGCAGGCCCCTCATAAGCAAATAATCCTGCCATTAAGAATTCTATTTTTAGTCATTTTTTGACCCAAGAACCACTTAAAAATTGCAGATTTGATAGCACTATGCTAGACACCGCGGACCCCACTAAGGGAGCTACCACTCATCCCAGACCCCCTAGCTACTCGCCTCGCGCCTTCGGCGCTCGGACTATCTTTTTATGCCTTAATCAATCTTAAACTTATACCTAACTGAAAAAATTTCTATTTGGGCACCCTATAGTTGGCCCACACACTTTCAACTTGCTTCCTACGCCACTATATATATATGGACACACACACACAGAAACCGAGAAATCGGGGAGAAAATGCCATCAGGCAACTAGTCCGTCCGCAGCCGTAGTGCCATTAGTGCGCGTCATTCCCTCCTCTCCTCCATCCGCCGTAATGTCCAGCCTGAACGTTAAGTAGAGCCGAAGAAGTAGGCCTTGTCACCGGTTGCGGAGTGCTCCTCTCGCAACGAAGTAGACTCTGTGACCGGTGACCCCTCGAAGAACGGAGAAGAAGTAGGCCTGGCGAATTTTCCCCACCAAAATAAACAATCCGTCTTAGCACCGGTCACCCCCTTTTCCTCTTAACCCTATGAGTGGTGACCCCTTTGCTCGAACAAGGAGAAGGATCGAAAAGAACGATGGATTCGCACAACATACGACCAGCGCTTAGATAAGAAAGATTCGCCAACCACAAGGCTACTCTCAACCCTAAGAAGAAGTAGGCCTGGCGAATTCCATCATCGTCGAAGGGACCATTAAGAATATAAGAGGATTATCTCTTTTCTACTAACTGGACCACTGCCAGCAGCTGGATGAGCTAAGATATACCACGATAGGTGGACGTAGGTAGCAGCCAAACCCGGCAAAAGATTGCCCAGTCTCCACATACGGACACAGCGCCCACCATCATAGGTCAAGAAGGCCAACGATGAATTAGGAGGAAATCAACGTACAAACTCACGCCATTCGTTCAAGCACAAGGTTCAAATATTAATTATGACAATATTAGAGCTTAAAAATGCCAGTGCATATCAGGTTAGAGTGAAAATTCCGTTCGTACCCAGTTTAAAAGCGTAAAGTCGTTCCGTACTTAAGTTTAAAAATGTGTAAATACAAAGAAATCCAGTATCCGATGGTAAGAGCAATGATATTAATTTTATTAAAACAAATCAAATGTAAAAAGTCAGTGTAAATATTAATTTAAAGGTTATCCCCGTTCCGTGCGTGCACGAATTAATGTATATATAAACAAACAAATTTGTTCGCAGTATAGGATCCACATCCAGACCCCAAATGTTAACCCGATTGGCATTACATGGGTTGAAACAAAGAATAGCAAGATTTCTGCCACTTTAGCAAATTGATGTGTTGCAACCAATCATTCTTCTATTTTTTAATTCAATATTGGTCGATTAACTGACACGATCTATGCATAATATTAATATAATGAGGCATGGATTCAGACGCCTCGATATTGATGTATATGTAGAGCTTATATTATATAGTATAAACGGAAGAATTGGTTATACCCAGTAGTGTTGTATAAAATTATATATATATATATATATATATATATATATATATATATATATATATATATATATATATATATATATATATATTGTTAAGATTACAGTCTATTGCACTGCCTTACACATGTGTCTGTGTGAGCGTACATGAAGGCATGCGAGTCAAGAAAGAATAGTTTGGATTTTCCTCCCGTATTGGGTTCTTCTCCCCACCCCCTCTCTCTGGACCATTTTAGGTTATCGAAGACAAAGCGAGTGGTTTATGGTTTATAAGTATATTAGGGGATGGGAGGGAGTTTGCGCGCTTAGAACCGTCCTGGGCAGCTGGACGAATATGCCGTTCTCCACCTCCTTGGCGATCGGCAGAGTTGACATAGTGGTGTATGGCTTTACAATGGTTAGAGGGGGTTTTGGGCTCTGACACCTTGCCCCTAATCATCCCTCAACTCCCCCCTTGCCGGTTCCTTGAAAACTCTCTTGCAGGAGCGCCAAAAGGCCATTATTCATCACAAGCTGGAGGAAGAAACAACTCGCTGAAACCCATATCAACCCAAAACTCCTGGACTCTGGGCAGAACCATTCCGAAGCTTAAAAAAGAAGGAACTGTCTACACTCAAAACTCTTATCAAACGCTGGGACTCAGCCGGACAGAAAACTTCTGGAGTGTGCAGCACCGTGAACGACGACTCCTCTCAAGTAAGGTTCTCGCCCGCGTTTCCCGACTAAGGTAAGCTTTAATACCCGTTTTTTTCGCATTGGTTCTGCGAGTTCCCTCGAATTCCCGTCAAACTCTCTCTCCCCCCTCTGCCCCCATCTCTCGCTTAAATTCATTTAACCATCGGTCTTTCAAACTCTTAACCTTCTATCGATTTCGGAACCATCGAACATCTCTCAAACTCTCCTCATACTCTCAAACTACCCTTAAACTAAACTCTAACTAACGAGGGCATTCGGAACTAAACATCGTTTCGAATAAGTTCTTTGGAGAGACCATTATAATTTTCCAAATCAATTGGAGACGAACGTCTCTCACTTAAGCGCTGCCAACTTGCTTTGCATAGCCCGGCTTTCGGGGCAATAATTCTAACAACAATAGAAAGTTATAATTTATTTCCATTAGTTATTCTTAGGGAAATTCCGTTTGATTTGGAGAAGTCTATCTTCCCAGAGATACCCTGGTTGGATTACCCATTTGCTTAACCGAGTTTCCCGTTTTCTTTTCAAACGAAAAATGGCCGGAAATCCTCAAATTTCTATTTCGGATGAAATTGAATCCCACATCAAAGTCTTGGTCAGAGATAGGGCGTTGTTTAAACGTAAAATCACTGTGATCTTTAATAAAATTAGCTCTGAGTTAGAAGAGGCGGAAGTCATTGCCCCCGATGTATTGCAAACTAAGATAAATACGGTCAAGTCCCACTTTGCTTCCGGGAATGATTTACAAAGTCCGATTCTTGAAGCTTGCGAATCCCTCTGCACAGAGGGAAGGGACGAATCAATGGTAGACAGGGAGCTTTCTGCTCAGGTCGAATGCGATCTTGATTTTAAATCTAAATTAAACGAGTTTTCGATGAATAAGAATCCCCCCCCTCCGGCCTTCTTGGAGTCTAACGTTAAATCCTCGACTTTGGCAAACCCGTAGTACGAGAATTCCCTTCGCCTGTATTACCTCACATTGCCTTTCACGGAACGACAGATAAACGTAATTATCACTCCTTTATATCACAATTTGAAAACCTTGTGGGTTCGAGGAGTAACCTTTCTTCTGCTACCAAACTTGCGTATTTAAAGGGTTATCATAAAGATTACGCGTACTCAATAGTAAAGCATCTAGGAAGTACAAATGCCAATTATGCGGTTGTTCTAGACCAGGGGTCTCCAAACTACGGCCCGCGAGGTCAGTTCATCCGGCCCGCCGCTGCACCGTGGATGCAGCAATTACAAAGCAAATATTGATGATATCTTAAAAGCTAAATGCCAGGTTCACAAACCTCTTTTGCTGCTTAGTTTGTGAGACTCGGATAAGTGCGCACTGGGTGTGATAATAATATCTTATTGCAAACGATGCCTTCTTTGATAACTTTTTGGTAAATAAATGTTTGTTGTCTTTATTTTTTGTGCATTTTGTATTTTGTGTATTGGTAAATAAATATGTTGGTTGTCTTTATTTTTTGTGTATTTACTATATTGTATTGAACAAAGTGGTTATGCGGCCCGCGTACTTCATTCTCTCAGTTATCTGGCCCACTGTGAAAAAAGTTTGGCGACCCCTACTCTAGAGTTACTCGAAAGGGAATTTCTCGACAAAAACGCGGTTATCGATTCGTATTTGTCTATGATCTTAAACTCCGAGACTATCCCGGACTCGAATTTCCACAAACTATCAGTGTTCCTCAAGGAAATCCGGGCCATCTTGTACGAATTGAAAGGATTTGCGATTGATTTTTTTCGATGAAGACAGCGCCAGTAATATCATGATATACCACGTAAATTATAGTAAATTACCCTCAAACTTTAAAAAGAAGCTAAGGTTGACTACCGAGACTGACTATCCTTCCTTGGCACAAATCCTAGACAACTATAGCAGTATAATCAGAAGCCTCGAAAAATTGAGGTGCTTTACGGGCCCCGGCAAGGAGGATTACCTCCGAGAGATGTGCTAAACCTAACTCTTCTCGACCTCCTGCATTCAAAACTGCTTATAACTCTCAGTACCCCTTCTCTAAGCCTCCACTATCTGTCAAAACTTTTAAAACTAATATTTGGACCCCTCTCATCGAAGAGGCGTCATTTTAAAAGAGCAAGTCTAAACCAATCATAATATCAAAACTCAAACGTTGAATTCAAACCTCCCGTCAAACTTAAACCCAAACTTCCTCTTTTCTAAGTGAAAGTCGTGCTCCAGAACTCACAACATGGTTAATTTGTTAGGTATACGAAACCCCTGATAGTAGGATACAACGTTGCTTATAACTAAGCATGTGCTCCCACTGTTCTTCCACGCGACATCCCCTAGAATCGTGCCCCGGGTTCAAAGGCTTTTTCTCCTACCCGTGTAAGTTTTGCCAGGAGAAAACACCCTACCGCTGTCAAACGCGATGTAAATTTGTGACTAAACTGGGAAAGATTATAACTCTAGAGTCAGATGTGAAAGTAGCCAAAGGTTCCCTCAATTCAAAACTCCACTCATTTTTCCTTCTTCCTACTCTGACCGGGTATCTTGGATTGGGGAGTACATTCTCTCCTGTGTGTTGCCTACTCGATATAGCGAGCCAAGGGTCGTACATCTCTGAATCCGTCGCTTCCCAAATGGGTGCCAATCTGGAGGAATTACCCTCGTATTCGTATACGATTAAAACATTTATCGGGTCAAAAATCACACGCATAGGGGAATTGTAGGCGGGTTTTGCTTCGGATCTCTCCAAATGCCGATCAAATTCTTGATCGATTCCAATTTAAACTTCGATTTTATGGTAAAAGGAGTTGAAGGTGCAATTCTGGTCCTGAGGGAAAGGGACATCCCACTGGCAGACGAGGCCTTTTTCCGACCCTTTGTTCAAAGGGATAGAATAATGGGAATAGGGTGTCTGCTGGGAGTTGACGCCATACAAAATCTGAAGTTCTCAAATAGGCATTGCATGTGTGTGTGTGTGTGTGGGGAGGGGGGGGGGGTCCTCCTTGGAGACGGAGAAGTGCATGATACCTTACGGAAGTATCAACCAAATAAGCAATACCCCAGTATTAGAGGGTCCCTCGCGGATCCCCGTGCCCCAGGCCGCCACGTTTCAGAAAACGGCCATTGATCCTCAGTTGGTTGCAATTACCAATTCACGTTGGGGAACACTTCCATCCAAATAACTACAAACGTCCCGCACAACACTCAAAGGACTCGTACACGGATAATGGTAATTCCCTTCTAGATGGTAATCCGATGGTGGCCGGCTCCACCAATTCCGAGAAGGAGGTGGGGAACGAAGTGGGAAATAAGGTTCATTTGCCCCCAAGGGCCTAATTTGGAACCAGAGGATGACGAAATCTTCGGAAATGTAGTTAACTGTGCCCTTAGTCCGTCGCCTTCTTATTTCCACCCTTTGAATGTCAAAAAATCGGAATTTGAATTAGATTTGGGCCTAGAGTATCTGTTTTCCCTAGAATCTCTCGGGTTAAAGGATGCCGTTGCGGGATCGATCGACAAATCTAAAATTGAACAGTTCAAAAGGTCGATACAGCTTAGGAATGGAAGGTATCTCGTTGATTTGCCCTGGTTCGGCGATGAACTTTCCAAAGTTCTATCCAATTTCAAAATGGCCTTGGCAACGGTGAAGCGTGTTAAAGAGAGTTTAGAGAAACATGGCCTAGATTAAGCATATAGAGAATTGTTTAAAAATAAATTAGAGGGTGGAATTTTGGAAGAAATCGCGGTTGAACCCAAAGACTATCCCCTCTATAATTGGATCCCCCATCGCCCTGTAATAAAAACTGCTCTTCAGACTACTATGAAAATACGACCTGTGTTTGGTCTGGTTGCGATCGGACGTGTTCTCAGCGACCTCTCTATTCAGTGACCATTGTTCATTTTGGGTTTTTCTGTGTAATATATTTAAGTTCAGGAAAATTGTTAGCTTTGAGCGTTAGACATAATACTAAAGGAATTTTTAATTATATTTTAAATTAAATCTTGAAATAGCTCCTGTTTGGTGAAATAGCTCCAGTTTGTTTACGTTTCAGAGCGGCCTAATTTTCTCCCCGTTTTTGTTTACATTTTATTGATTGTTTAATTAAAGGGTTTTGAAAAGTTTCTCAGTATGGCTGTTGCTTTGGATGAAGTGAGTATGCCTTTTGATGTAAGCAGTGTGTATGTAGTTTGCGATTTTTTTTAGTGTTGAAAGAGCAAATGTATCTGAATGCCCAGTTTGTTATGTGACTAGTGCAAATGTGGCTTTGGTAGAGGAGGTGAGTCAGTTGCATGATGAGTACAAGAGATTAAGTAGGTTGGTGAATGAAGTGAGAAGGGATGCGAATGCACGCATGAAGAATGTGGCTGGGACCAGGAGGGTGGAAGATAGGCCTAGACTAGTGACTGGAGAGAAAGAAGTGACTGATGTGAGTGAAGATGAATGGTGGATGAATATGGATAGAATAGATAGGTTAGAACAGGTTAGGTTTGTAAGTAAGAGGGACATGGAACCTGTTAGGTTGACTAACAGATTCGATGCCTTGAGAGAGGAAGAGGTTAAAAGTGATTTGTCTGATGTGGTTGTGGCAGAAAGTGAAATAAGTGGTAGTTTGAATGAGAACAGGAGGGAGGGTAATGCTAGGCATAGGGGGACTAGGAGGATGAGTGAGGTGTTTGTAATGGGTGACTCTTAAATTAGATATTTAGATAGGAAGTTGAGTGCGAGCAAATAATAATAATATAGGTATTTATAATGCGCCCTTCAGGGCTGTTAGCCCTCCCAGAGAGCAGGTTGTGTAGTGAGTGTAGAAATGTTTTACAGGGAAGAGGAGGCAATTCTGAAGAGATGAGTCTTCAGGAGACGTTTAAAAGTAGCAAGGGAGGGAGATGATCGGGCTTCGGCAGAAAGAGCATTCCAGAGTCTAGAAGCACAAACTGAGAAGAAAAGGTCACCCATCGAGCAGAAGCAGAACGAGGAGTGTTCAGGATGGGAGCGAGGTTAGACCGGAGTGCATGAGGAGTTTGAAGACGGGAGAGGGAAGACGAGAGATAAGGTAGAGCCTCCAGGTTTAGGGCCTTGTAGGTGATGAGAAGAATTTTAAATTTTATAGTGGGTACGGAAGCGAATAGGTAACCAGTGTAGCTCCTGTAACAGAGGCATCGAAGGAGAGAACCGGGGAAGGCGAAAGAGGAGCCGGGCAGCATAGTTTTGAACTAGTTGTAGGGAGCGAAGTGACGAAGAAGGGAGATTCACTAGAAGAGAATTGCAGTAGTCTAAGCGTGAGGTGACGAAGGCATGAATACCAGTTTCAAGGTTTCGTCGATCAAAATGAGATCGAACACGTGAAAAGTTGCGGAGGAAACTGAGGGAAGGCTTACAGATACGATGGATGTGTAGTTTAAACGAGAGTTGCTCGTCGAAAATAACACCAAGATTACTGACGGTAACAGAGAAGGCGACATTGGTTCCCTAAGGTTAAGAGAGGGGAAGAGAGCTTTAGATTTCTCCACCATCGAAGCGGTACCAACAAAGAGAACTTCAGTTTTGTCGTGGTTTAGTTTGAGAAAGTTGGCAGACAGCCATTCGTTTATAGAGGTGTAGGCTGAAAGGAGCTTTGTAATTGATTGAGAGAAGGACACAGGGGGTGAGGAAAGGTATATCTGAGTGTCATCAGCATAGAGGTGGAAGGACAGGCCCAAATCGTGAAGAAGGGAGCCAAGAGGAAGTAAGTAGATGCGAAAGACGAAGGGAAACAAGGACTGAGCCCTGAGGTACTCCAAAATGAATGAGCGAGGGCTCGGAGGAGAGGTTATCGAGCGGTATGAGCAAAACCAATCAAGTGATAGTTTCTTTGCCGGGTGCTGGTGTAAATGATGTGTCTGAGAGGTATGATAGTGTGGTGTCTGGGTGTGAGAGGGATGCAGTTGTGGTTACGTATGTAGGAGTAAATGATGTATAGAATGTGGGTTCATGTGAGTTACGAGAGAGGTACAAAAGGTTAGTTGAAAGGATGAGTGAAAGTAGAGTGAAAGGCGTTGTTTCAGGTGTGCTTCCGAGATTGGATTTGGGGATGGAATGGTTGTCTCGTGCAATTGGACTGATAATGAGTATGTGAAAGGCCTATGTGAGGAGTCTGGATTAGTGTTTGTAGATGCTTGGAATGAGTTTATAGGAATAAGGCATTGTATGCATTGGATGGACTCTATAGCGTACGATAAGTGCATGCGATTGGCTTAAAAGCTTCGTTTGAATGAGTTTTTTTGAGACTCAGGATGCCTGAGTGGATTCGCCGCTGGCTAACAGTGGTCGAGCGACACGGGAAGTTGTTCGCAACTCGCCTACGCAATTATTTTTTTTTTGCCCCCTTTCCTACTCTCCTCTATCTACAATGGTACCCAGACCCGGGAGGGAGAGCGTTAGCCCTTGGATAACATTTCCAAAACGGGCTTTCTTCATTTCTTCAAAATACGTACCGCTTCTAGGAGGGGGGTTGTATAGCGTACGAGAAGTGCAGGAGAGCGGCTTAAAAGCTTCGTTTGAATGAGGTTTTTTGAGACTCAGGATGACCGAGTGGATTCACCGCTGGCTAACAGTAGTCCAGCGACGCGGGAAGCTGTTCGCAACTCGCCTATGCAGTTATTATTTTTTTTTAAACAAATATAAATATATTCATAGAATCAACGAATCCACAATGAGATAAATTGGATTAGGTATATAATGTAAGATATGGTAAAATATGATTTACAGTAACAAGATGTGAAGTGAAATGAAGCAAGTGAAATAAAAGATGACTACGATGGACTGTGAATTGGAGGCTGCAGTACGAGAAGTAAATAGAATTAGGACCTACTCTCGTTTTGCGGTTTGCAGAGAATTGTGATAGGATGTGGAATTAAACTAAGTATGATTTGTTTGGAGGTAAATGACTAATTGTAAAAGGAATGATTACCGACCTTTATGCGGAGAATGGCGAGAGTCGAATGGGCTATAGTCATGTTCAATTTGGTTGAGCTGAAAGCGTGTGTTTGTTTGTGTGTGCGTGAATTTTTAAGAGATGTTGTTTGAACCAGTAGTACGTTAAATGAATTAATTTTTTCGTCACAGGATATTTGAATTATTGAAGGTTACAAAATATAATTGAATTGTAAAAAGTTATGGATAAATTAATAGAATTGACAAGTTAAGTAAGATAAATGAATGAATTAATTGACAAAATAAAAGTAAAAGAATTGCATGATATGAATTAATTAATTATTAAGTTGTACATAAATTTGCATGAATTATTTATATGACAAAATAATTGAATTTTCAACATAATAAATGATGATATATATATTTTAAGTTTCCAAGGTGGATTTTATTATAGGAATGCCCAGAGGGCATTGCTATAACACTCCCCCCCCCCTCCCGAGTGGTTTCGCCACTGGCTAACAGTGGTCCAGCGACGCGGGAAGCTGTTCGCAACTCGATTACGCAATTATTTTTTCTTTGACCCCTTTCCTACTCTCCTCTTTCTACAACTTCATCTAAGCCGGGTTGTGGTTGACGTGTTGTATCAGGAGTTAGATAGTGTCGTTGTGTCTTTGCAGGTGGAAAACTAGTTACTGATAATGGTCAGGAAAATATAAGAGTACAGGGTGGAGCAGGAAAAGGAAAGAGCTGCAGAGGAGATAGAGTGGAAGGTATACATTCTAAAAGAGGTGCTTCAGGGATAGGAGGGCTGAGTTGTCTTTATACCAATGCTCGTAGTCTTAGAAATAAGAAAGATGAGTTATTTAGTTATATTATTGATGAAGATATAGATATAATGTGTAATAGAATCATGGGTTAATGAAAATAAATTTAATGCCAACGTGAGTGAATTTGAACTACAGGGTTATGATATGTACATTAGTCAAAGGAGAGATAGGACGGGTGGTGGGTTGATTATTTTTATCAGAAATAACATTTCTTCAAATCTAAAAAAATTCTATAAAGCAAGAAGAAGCTGAGTCACTGTGGATAGATATTAGGGTCAGTGAAAATAGGATAATACAGTTGGGAGCCGTTTACAGACCACCCAGACAGACTAACTGTATTGATGAGCTAATGATCGGGGAAATAAGGAAAGGATGTGAAGTAGATACAATTATTCTTGGTGACTTTAATTTAAATTCTGTGGACAGGGAAAATGTGATAGGAAGGGATAGAGCAAGTTGCAAGTTTATAGAATGCTTTGAAGATAATTTTTTGACTCAATTTGTTTTTAAGCCAACAAGGGGTGCCAATATATTAGATTTGGTTCTTTCAAATGATGATCACTTGGTTCAGGAATTGACTGTCGGGAAAGCATTAGGAAATAGTGATCATCAGTTGGTCCGTTTTAACTTGGGAATAGTGAAAGGTAGAACATCAACAAACTCCACAAAAACTCCAAATTTTCATAGTAGAGATTACGATAAATTACGAAACTCGCTAAATCAGATTAGGTGGGATATAGAATTTAGGGGATGAATACTTATGAGATGTAGGGCACTCTTAAGACTACTAAACACACTCCAGGAGGAGTGTATTCCAATGAAGGCTATTAGGAAGAAATGTAGGAAGTTTTTGTGGTGGAATCAGGAGATAGCTAGGAAAATTTCCGAGAAAAGGCCATACCAGATTACAGAGAGAAAGTACTTTTGACAATTTAAATCATTATAGGTCGGCCAGAAATGAGGTAAATAAGATTATTAAGAGCAAAAAGGTGGTAGAAATTAACTTAGCTCAAAATAATAAAAAAGATCCAATAAAATTCTTTAGCTATTATAGAATTAATAACAAATCTAACAGTGATAAAATAGGGCCTATTACGAGGGGCGGTCAATAAGTTTTGTGATTCGGTAGGGCAAAACAGAGGAAGGGGGATGGCTGTTTGGGGGGGAGGGGTTATGACAAGTTATGACAAGTCAGGACCTGCAGCAGCATGCTCCTGCCTCGTCTATTTAAGAAGAAGTAGATGATCGCAGATCGTCAGTCACAAATTTTTCAACAATGGAGGAGGTTGAGCACCGCGCAGTGATCAAATATTTGACCAAGGAAGGCAAGAATGCAAAAGAGATCCATGAACGCATGGTTGCAGTGTACACCGACACCACCCCTTCCTATGCAACCATTGCTTGCTGGAATAGGGAGTTCCGCCATGGTCGTGAGTCTCTTAAAGATGACCCCTGTCCAGGTCGCCCGTCAGACGTGACCAAGGAGGACAATGTGGCCCGTGTGGAGAGGATGATCCTCGAAAATCGACGGGTGAAGGTCGAACGAATCGAGCGAGAACTTGGAATATCACATGGAATTGTTATTAATATCATCCACGACAATTTGGCCATGACCAAGGTCTCTGCCCGTTGGGTCCCTAGAAACCTCACGCCTCATGATCGACTTCAACGTTGTCAAAGTTCACAAGGCCAGAGTTGCACAAGCTGCCATGCGCGAGTGCGGATTCGAGGAGCTCAACCATCCCCCCTACAGTCCAGATTTGGCCCCTAGTGACTACTTTTTATTCCGCCAGCTCAAGGCTGCACTTCGTGGACGCCGGTTTGGGGACGATGAAGATGTCCAGCTCGCCGTCCAGGAGGGGATTGAACAGCAGTCGGGACATTTCTGGTTGTCGGGAATTCGAAGCCTCAGGAACAAGTGGCGCAAGTGCATTAAAGTCGAGGGTAGTTATATTGAAAAATAATAAAACACTTTTCCTCATATCTCGTTTCCTTATATCCGAATTTTAATACTTTTGACCGCCCCTCGTAGATATGAAGGGGTTTTGAAAGAATTTGATGAGGAAAGAGTAGAGGTTCTTAATGATCATTTTTCTTCAGTATTTATAAAAGAGAATCAAGATAGATTAATTGATGATAATTCTAGGTCAAGGGAAGTAGTGTTGAATACCGTTAATGTGAACAGAGAAATAATTAAAGGGCTTACTTATATTGGAGTTAAATACTAGTAAGTCATCTGGCCCAGCTAACATTCATTCTAGGTTACTCAAAGAAGGTGTAGATAGTATTGCAGTAGCTCTTGAGAAGATATATACTAGATCACTAGAGTTTGGAGAAATATCCAATGATTGGAAATTAGCGAATGTAGTGCTAATTTTTAAAAAGGGGAGTAAAGAGGACCCTAATAACTTAAGGCCGGTAAGCTTAACTTCTATAGTTTGTAAAATTCTTGAGAAAATAGTTAAGAAGGGGATTTCTGACCATCTGGAGTGTGGTTGGTTAATAAATGATGCTCAGCATGGGTTTAAAAGGGGTAGATCGTGTTTAACCAATTTACTGTATTTTATGGATTATGTTACTAAACAATTAGATAAGGGAGAGAATGTTGATGTAATTTATTTAAGACTTTAGCATAGCTTTTGATAAGGTTCCACATAGGAGACTAGTTCACAAATTAAAAATGCATGGGATATGTGGTAGAGCTTTGAATTAGATAACTGAATGGCTGAAAGACAGGAAAGAGAGAGTTGTGCTGAATGGGGTGAGGTCACAGTGGAGGGACTTTATCAGTTGCGTACCTCAGGGATCCGTTCTAGGCCCTTTATTATTTATAGTTTATACAGGGTGGGCCAAAAGTCACTGAGGCGTTGCAATATGTGATCATTATACCACTAATAGTTTTCTTTCTTTTGCAGGTATTTCATAGATTGTGACTTGTAAATTAATTATGAAGAAGTATAGCGTCGCACAACGTACCCAAGTTGTGAAATCCTTCTATCAACGTCACGGATCAATTATTCTAACACAAAGAGCATATCGCAGGCATTTTCAAGTGACAGATACACCAACTGCGAACACAATTCTGAGCATAGTTCGTCGTTTTGAAGAACAAGGAGCAGTGAGTGATCTTCCACAAGCTGGGAGACCTCGCACTGTCATAACCAATGAGACTAGGGAAAGAGTGCGAGAGAGTGTTGAACAGAATCCTGAAACGTCGACTCGAAGACGTTCCGGACAACTTGGGATATCACGAACTTCGCTGCGAAGAGTTCTCCACAGCCTCAACTTTTTTCCCTACAAGGTACAGTTTGTTCAACAGTTGAAACCCGAAGATTATGAACCTAGGCTCCAATACGCGCTCAGAATTCAGTGACATTTGGCCCACCCTGTATAAATGATCTTGGCAGGGGGGTGGGGTGGGGGTGCTGTAAATAGAAAAGTGTCAATTTTTGCTGATAACACTAAATTGGCAGCTGTAGTCAAAGAAGTTGAGGGTAGCTTTAAAGTGCAGAGTGACTTAAATAAGTTATTAGCTTGGGCTCAGAAGTGGCAGATGACTTTTAACCTTAAAAAATGCAAAGTTCTTGACATGGGGAGGGATAATAGGGAATTTAGCTATGAAATGGATGGGCATTGATTGAATTCAGTTGAGGATGAGAAGGACTTAGGCGTAGTAGTAGATAGGTCACTGAAGTTTTCAAAGCAGTGTATTGAGGCAAAAAATAGAGCAAATAGGGTGCTAGGATACATTAAGAAGAATGTTAGCTACAAGAGTGAAGAGGTTATTCTTAAACTCTACAACTCGTATGTTAGACCACCATATTTTAGACATGACATCAACCTGCTGGAGTCAGTACAAAGGAGGGCAACAAAAATGCTGCCTCTCTGAAGCACATGGAATATGAAGATAGACTAAAGGTACTAAATAGGTTCTCATTTGAAAGGTATGTGAGGGAAGATATAATTGAGCTTTTTAAAATCTATTCTGGGATGGATAAGTTGGATTTTAGCAAGTTATTTGAGTTGGAAGGTAGTAATAGGACTAGGGGTCACTACTTAAAAATTAAAAAAACAGAGGTGCAGGGTGGATGTTAGAAAATATTTTCTCATCGATAGAGTGGTAGATTACTAGCATAGTTTGCCATCTAAGACGGTAGACAGTCCAAACTTGAATGGTTTCAAATGCAGATTAGATGGAAGGTTAACTTTGGGGGGTATTCTGGACTCATTCCTATGGATGCAGTTTTTTTATTATTGTATTTACGATTGATTTGGATTTTGACGAGTTTTGATGATGCTGCTTTTTGTTTTTGACACATTCCTGGGTATGGTTCGAATCGTATATTGTAGATGCATGATCTGACACAATCCTATGGATGCATTTTGTGGGTCGGTTTTTACAGATGCGGATGACCTTTGATAGGCCCTTGTGGCTTTTGTCATCCGTAAATTATGTTATGTTATGTGTTAATTGCTTTCTGAAATGTGGTTAGGTGCCTTCTCTAAACGAGGCCTTCTTCACATGAGTAAATTTACTTGCTTCTCTGTTTTCCCTTCTTCGTAGATTTCGCTCTAACAAATTTGTTCTACTTTCCGACATTAAACAAGTTTTTTCTTCAAATTCGATTAAAGTCAGAGAGCGACAAGAATCGTTTCTGCCTTTTTGGCTTAAAGAAGGAGGACTCGTTTCTTATAGATACAAGTCGCTCGTCTTTGGTCTAACCTGCTTTCCCTTTGTGTTAGATTTCATATTAAAACATCACTTCGAGAGCTTTTATAGTGATTGTTAAACTCAAGTTTTGAATAATTCATTTCATGTCGATAATTTTGTATATACTAACTCGGATGCTGACTTCCTCAAAGAAATGTAATCTCGCACCAAGAAAGGTTGGCTCAAGGGGATTCGAGCTCCGATCCTGGAATACAAATCTCAAACAGTTAAATATCGTTTTCAAAATCGAGAAGACCTCCGAAAACCATAACTGCGGAGTTAAACGAGTCTTGGGATACAATTACTAAGTAGACAGTGATCTAATGGGTTTAATTGACCCTAAATTCGATGCATTCGTTAAAACCAAGCGTAATGTCTCATCAATGTTTTCTTAATTGTTCCACCCCCTCGGATTATATATACCGGTTCTTATTCGGGGTAGACTACTCATAAGAAAGCTGTGGTCTCAGAGGTTGGATTGTGATAGTCCGATTTCTTGTCCCGACCTCGCTACTTGGGAAAAACTTCGCACCGATTTGGTGAAGTTGGTCGAAGTGAACATTCCACGATATGCCGTTGAGGATGACGATGTAGCAGAGCCTAAAATATTTTGCGATGCGATCGCGTCTTGCTACGGATTTTCAATATATTCTGTTTTTCAAAATCGATCTAATTTAATCATGTATAGTCAAAGGTCTCCCCATTGTCTGGGAGAACACTACCCTCACTCGAACTCATGATTGTGGTTCTTGCTTTCAAGACCCTAATCTCTTTCCTTGGATCTTTCTAGCACCCCTTTTAAATCCGTTGAAATACTGGTCGACGCTCAAATCATCCCCTCATGGCTTTTAAGCGATGTTCGCTAATCAAAGAACAAATCGGTTTTCGTGAAAAATCGCCTGCAGGATATAGATCAAATTAAAGAACTCACTCGCAGATTCAAAACGGCCATTTCTTATAATTACCTTAACACTTTGGAAAACCCCGCTGACTTAATAACGCCGGCGTCTTCCTTAAAGAATTTAGCTCCGAATTAAACTTTTGGCTCCATGGACCGGCGTGGCTTAACTCCCTAAACGGCAGTGGCCCCAACCGGATTTAAAATGCTTGAGGAAACAAAATAGTAATCTGATATCCACCCTCGTTACCACTCGAGATGAAATCGAGCCTCTCTTTGACATCGAAAGGTTTTCGAATTTGAACAAATTATATTGAGTCACCCGTTTCGTGTTGAAATTCATCTTCCTCCTTAAAAAAACCCAATTTCGATCTTAACTATGCATGTCGTTTTTAATGGTTTTCTCTCATGTAACTCGAAAGCTTTCTGGTAGAAAACGACTTTTTAGAGGCCGGTTCTAATCAAAGGGAGAATATAATACCACCTCTCGTGAGAGATCTCGATCTTTTCTGGATCTCCATCGTCTTATCAGAAGCAAAGGTCGGATTTCATAATCTACTTTTCACGACTACGACGTCGTTAACCCTGTACTCTTGGGAAAGAATTACTATCTAACTCGTTTAATCATTCGAAACTTTCATTTGAAATGGAAGCATCTGGGGATTGACTCCACTCTCACACGCCTTAGGAGCGAAGGACTTTAAGTTACCTCCCTCCGCCATCTGTTAAAAAAATTCTTCGCGATTGATTTATCTTTCTTTTAAGTACCCTGAAATGACCAATTTCACGAAGGCTCAGATGTACCTAGTTAAACCTTTCAAACACACCGGTGTCGACTTTACTGGACATTTTTTTGTAAAGAATTTGAGCTGACTCAATGTCAAGGTATACCTTCTTATCTTTACCTGTCTGAACGTGAGAGCGGTGCACATAGAAGATGTACCCGATATGTCCACCTCTCAGTTCATTAAAGCCTTTCAGCGGTTTTCAAATCTTTATGGGATACTTGACTATATTTACAGCGATAATGCTAAGAGTTTCGTAAAAGGGGGTCATGTTCTTAACGAAACCTTAGTGTCTGATGAATTCCAAGCTCACTTTCTAGTAACATCAAGCACCTTACTATCCGAGTTTATTCAGGGTGAATCGGGAGTTGTTGGGAAAGATTAATTCGTGTGATCAAATCATGCCTTTAAAAAACCATGGGTCGAGCCACTATGGACTGCTTTGATTTTCTCACCCTCATATCTTTGATACAAAAGGCTGTGAACGGGCTCCCTCTTCCCTTCCGATCTTGAGAGATTAATCTTCTCCCTCTCACCCCCAACTCCTTCCTTAAGCTACGTGATAATTCCAGTCTCACTTTCAAGCATTAAGACAAGGATGATCCAATTTGGACTTCGGACTCAAACCCTCACGATCAACTCAACGCATCCTTCCAAAGCATTCCTGAAAAATTCGAAGCTTTAAGAGACAGGTGGTTTCATTCGTACCTTTTGAGTTTGCGGGAGCTAAGCAAAGATCTCTACCAAAGTTCCTGGCCGATTCGAGGGAAGGTAGGGGACTGGAACCCACGCTCGGCAACTGCATGTAACGAGCAGATACACGAACGATCCGACCTGACTCAAGGTGAACCTCTTTGGCTTCGGATCGGCGCCAGAAAGCAACAGCGAGTTTGGCTAAGGAGATAATTCTAAAACTTGCTGCTTAGTCGTTAGGCTCTCTGCCCATCCTCTTACTCCCTTTCAAATATATGACCAAGTAAAATGCTTGATCTCCTCTAACTTCTTCTCAAAAAATTTATTTCAAACACATGCTCAAGTCGAATCCTTGATCGTTTCAAAACTTCATCATTCATGATCAAGTATGACACCTGATCACCTCAAAACTAATCCAACATCATTCAAAACTTCAAACAGATCATCAAGTCTAATACTTGATCGTCTTAAACTTCTCAAAATTCATTTGAAAACATCATGAAAATTAATGATCAAGTCCAATACTTGATCGTCTCAAACATTATTTCGAATACATGATCGAGTCAAATAGTTGATCATTCCAAATACTTCCTCAAAATTCTTCATTTCGAATGTTTCAACAATTTATTAAATTCCTCTCTAATGTTAATCCTTCAAGCTCATTCCCTTGAGTACTTATTCAAGTGGCTCTTTCAAATTTCACATAACAAATACTCTGTTCTCTTAGCTGAAATTTCAGGAGTCCTTGCTTAAGCTTCACAAGCTTATGTAGTTGTTAAGATTCTCTGGCTTGGAGGTTGTTAAGATTACACCCTTTTGCACTGCCTTACACATGTGTCTGTGTGAGCGTACATGAAGGCATGCGAGTCAAGAAAGAATAGTTTGGATTTTCCTCTCGTATTGGGTTCTCCTCCCCACCCCCTCTTTCTCTAGCCCATTCTAGGCTATTGGAGACAGAGCGAGTGGTTTATGGTTTATTAGTATATTAGGGGATGGGAGGGAGTTTGCGCGCTTAGAACCGTCCTGGGCAGCTGGACGAATATGCCGTTCTCCACCTTCTCGGCGATTGGCAGAGTGGACATGGTGGTTTATGGCTTTACAATGGGTAGAGGGGGTTTTGGGCTCTGACACCTTGCCCCTAATCATCCCCCAACACCCCCCTTGCCGGTTCCTTGAAAACTCTCTTGCAGGAGCGCCAAAAGGCCACTATTCATCACAAGCTGGAGGAAGAAACAACTCGCTGAAACCCCTATCAACCCAAAACTCCTGGACTCTGGGCAGAACCGTTCCGAAGCTTGAAAAAGAAGGAACTGTCTACACTCAAAACTCTTATCAAACGCTGGGACTCAGCCGGACAGAAAACTTCTGGAGTGTGCAGCACCGTGAACGACGACTCCTCCCAAGTAAGGTTCTCGCCCGCGTTTCCGACTAAGGTAAGCTTTAATACCCGTTTTTTCTCATTGGTTCTGCGAGTTCCCTTGAATTCCCATCAAACTCTCTCTCTCCCCTCTGCCCCCCTCTCTCGCTTAAATTCATTTAACCATCGGTCCTTCAAACTCTTAACCTTCTATCGATTTCGGAACCATCAAACATCTCTCAGACTCTCCTCAACTCTCAAACTACCCTTAAACTAAACTCTAACTAACGAGGACATTCGGAACCAAACATCGTTTCGAATAAGTTCTCTGGAGAGACCATTATAATTTTTCAAACCAATTGGAGACGAACGTAATAGTTCTCTCAATATATTTAGTTGTCATCAAAGCTATGTAAGAGTGTAGCATGATTATTGCGAATCCAGAAATGGTGGGGGGGACTGATGCGAGGATTTTTATTATTGGAAATTTGTTAAAGCTGCTTATTATGGTACATATTTTTATGAGTAATACATACATGATCGTACAAATAATCAGTGCTGAATACATAGGAATTAAGTTATAGGCATAAATGATGAATATTTACATGTAAGGTAGACTATAATGATGTAGGCTACTTGCAAGTCATTTCGCTCACTTAAGTAGCAAGTCACATAATATAAAAAGTATTTTTATTTTCCAGGAGTAGGCTCTCTCAAAATCGTAGGACCAGGCCCAATGTCCCCCTTCGTTTGTTTAAGCGAAGAGGAGATGGCGGTTTTTCTCCGCAAACTTGTCAATCACTTGATCATTCGAAACTTGAATGTCATTGTGGACATCGAGTAGTGCCAGGCCGTTGAGGTAATCCTGGCCAAAAGTGCTCCTCATTTACTTCTTTAGCTATTTCAAGGCCGAGAATGAGCGTTCGGCTTCTAAATTTGAGACCGGCAGAGTCATTAAGATGGTCATGAGCTTCGCAATGTTCGGGAACATACGGGTTTTGGTGTACTTCTTCGCATTCTTGATAGTCCCGAAGACTGGAGCGGAATTTGTCCACCGATGTGCCTCCGCCTGCACGAGCACTAGTGACTCAAAATCGCCCTCGTAGAGCTTAGTGGCATTAAGGACGCCATCCACGTCTGATTTTGATCCCTTGAGAAGCTCATTCAACCGGACAGCAACTGGCACGGTATCGTCCTCAAATATTCTCTTCAGCTCGGCGATCACTTGGTCAACGAAAGGAATATAGACCGAGCGTCGATAGTACTCCTTAGCAGTCCTGACCGCGATATTCACACGCTGTTCTGTCGTGCACAGACTCGGGGAACAAGGACGTCATTGTGAGTTGAGTCCACTTAAATCAGGAGATCCTTAGCTTTTGCAATTGCAGTGTATAAGTGCTCCTCGGAATTCTATCTGAACTTGACGAAAACGTTCTCGATCTCACGAATCAGTGCATACGCAGATGCCAGGTCACCTTACTTCTTTTTCAGGGCCCTGCTCGGGTCGAGTGTGTGGGCCAAAACTGACTCCACCACAACCAGCCCAATGAGAAAGCGAAGGTCCCTAATCGCGGCGAGTAAGATGCCAGCATTGGCATCGCGGTCTTCCATGAAGACCGCGATGTGAGGCAAAAGCTCAATGAACACGAGGGCTGCATCATGCCGCTCAACCCATCTGGTGGGACATAAGGGCACAAACTTCTGCAACCTAGCTGAGGAAAGCTTCACGATTTTGGAGAACCGGAGCGTCCGCATGTTTCTGGAGTAAATGAAGTTATGTACTTCGTTGGATGTATGAAGGACGAGCTTCACTTCTTTCACATCACAGGCATTGGTCAGCACCAGGTTGAGTCGGTGATTAAAGCAGTGGATCATTTGGCGAGGGGGTATTGCTCCATGGCGATGGCAGCACAACCTCTGAACTTCCCCATAATGACACTCGCTCCATCGTAGCCGAGGCCCCGGCAGTTTGACATGTCCAATCCAAGGCCATGTACGGTGCAAATGAGCAGTTGAGGCATGCCTTCGCCGGTGAGGTTCTCAGCATGGACGAAAGTGAGAAAGTCCTTCTTGGTGTCCTCTTTAACGTGTCGAACGATAATAGTGGCTTGTTCCTTCCCTCAGACGTCCGTGATCTCGTCCATTAGCACTGCGAATACCTCTGACACTCCGGCTAAGACCTATTCCAGCACCAATCGACCTGTAAAGCGAAACATGATTATGGTGACACCTTCTCATAATGTCAAAATAGCATGAATTCTACTTTTGGAATAAGAGACCTATTTTTGGACAGAAGTTGAAGTGTCACCCACCTGTGTTATCGATTACCTTGTCCTAAATAGCTTTGCTAATGAGGATGGAGTTGGCTCGGCTGGCCAAGCTGGTAAGGAGGCGGTTGACGTCGGCATCTCCTCCCTGGGCTCAATAACGCTGAAGCGCTCTGAAGACTCCTTCTCCCGTATTGCTCGAAATAGAGAGTTCCAATGGACCATCATCTCGATGCCAACTGAGAGGCAGATTATTTCGTCCGCAGAAGAGGATGTTCTCAAAGATCGGAACCAACAGGCGTCGGTTGGTCTCGATTTGATCCTTCTTCTTCGCCCGTAGCATGGTGTCGACAGCCCTTGTCGGGTTTAGCAAAGTGTCGACAAACCTTCCATTTTCGTCATAGCTGTCGCGTGATATCCGTGCTTATTGTGACTGCTGTTCAGTTCGGTGGCTTTTTTTGTACTGCACATCGGCTTTAACACCAAGGTGCCCGGCCTATGGTATCCAACTCCGCCCGTATTTCCGCCGAACAGCACACATGCAACGCAGTATCCACCCTCGTTCAGCAACGAGTACTTCAGCCAGGGATATGTGATGCACCAGCTTGGTTGGAATCGTCGCTTATGGCCACCTTCTTCAATGAAGGGTAGCGATTCAACAGACGGGGCGGCAGTCTGGTTGATTAAAGCCAATTTCTTGGAGTCTGTGGCCGCCTTGCGCTCATGAAGTTGGCAACGTCCATTGGAGCTGCAGGGATTGTCAGTGTGCCTTCGAAAAAAGAGAAGTGAGTTCCTTGCCATCCTGCTCCTCATCGCAAGATTCGGCTTTCCTGTCGGATCTACAGGCTGTCTATGTCGACGTGTTTAGCTGTTGCTCCAGCTCATTGACATCACGCTCGCAATCACCTCTCGTCTTGGCCACTTTGGTCTTGAAGAACGAGGTGATCTTCATATCGCCTGCTCGCTTCATGGTACACACCCTGTGAATGAGAGGGAACTAACGCTTCACATGGAAAAGCCCAGCCGCTCACATCACCCCATGTCCGTAACAATATATAATTCAAAAGCACTTACTTTGCACTGCTGTGTTTTCAGAGATATGATGACTCAGAGATGATGCTGGTGTAGTTGCGAGCAAAGAGAGGATGCTGGAATTAGTTCCGAAAGTGAAAGATGCGAGCGAGTACATGGCCAGCTCAGGCCAGCTGACAAAGAGCGGAAGGGCCAGTCGTGTGAGTCAAGATGCACAATCCAACTGGTCAGCGAATCAAGCACACGCACCTTGTGTCCGCCGTGACTTAAGACACGAGCTGACGATTCAAAAAGCGATGCAAGCCAGGCACACTGTGTAATTTACCCCTGACCATGCCTCTGTGTTAACCCTAGGTCGATGCTTTTAGATCGTTATCTAGGTTACTCCATTACTCGCATAGAAGTCGTGGTATCGCTCAAATCACAAGTCAAGTAGGCCTATGTCACCCAAATTGAAGGCTAGGTAGGCCTAACGAGGAACCTCCACAAATGGATGCTCGGTGGATCTATGAAATCCTTAAAATGGGTACTTGCATAAAATATTGTCATTTAATAGATAGGAAACCAAAGAAAACCAAGAGAAAATATATATATATATATCACAATTATATATTTATTAAGGATATGTATGAAACAAGCAGATCGCCAGAATCTCACGCGGACACACATACATAAGCACACTAAGAAAAAGCTGCCAATCAAAAGGTCTCGATGATAGATAAACCGGGACAAGCTGAACAAATACAAGGCAATGTATGCTTTGACTGGTTAAAGTTTCTAAAGGTCTGTGAATGGCAAATGGGCGCAACAATTGTACTAAAGAATGTGAAGTGAAGAGATGCACATGATTCTTGTAGCTCCACCCAAAAGGAACCCAGCGAGCTTCCCTGATCGTTGCCTCCGCCCCGCATCCAGGTCAAGTGAAAAAGGATCACGCCCCTTGGAGACCGGTCGCTTATATATATATATATATATATATATATATATATATATATATATATATATATATATATATATATATATATATATATATATATATATATATATGGACACAGTGAGAGAGAGAAAGTGTCAAGAAGAAAAAAGAATCAGTCAAGTCAAAGCTTTTAGCAGCCTATTGCTATTAGTTAGCGTCGCAAATCTGTTTCCTGGCCCTTGAGTCCTGCAGCTCCCTTAGACTTACATAGACTTTTAAACGGAAGACTAACATAAACCTGCGCAGAATTCGAACGTTTTCGCTTGTTCCCCGTTTGGTAGGCCACTCGATAATAATAAAACTTAATATAGCCGTCTTTATTCTGAAGTCCTTTTCTTTTCCCACGATTACCGAGGCATCTTCGGCAACCAGCCTAAAGGCGAATTTCACTGAAAACTTGAGAATTCAAAATCTAAATTGACTAGAGGACAAAGGTAGGCCTTCTGCCTGTGACCCGTCGATACTCGTCACGTTACCTTCTGTCAGACGCCATCACTCACGCGCCGCCACGATTAACGGGTGTCTTCGAGAAGCGCAATAGCATCGAGGACACTTCACATTCCATTCAAAATACTTCGTACCTAACGCACTCACAAACCGGGGTAACCAACCTATAAACGGGTAACCCCGGACCCATACCTTCTCCCTGGCACCTGCATTTCTATGACCCTCTTTCCCCACATATTCTCCATCTCTTCTCGTGATGTGTTCATACCAATGTTAACAGTTACCATCCATTAATTTACTTTCCAGACATGATCACAAGTCGCCCTGTCAACCCGTATCTAAGCGAGATTACAACCAGGAAGGGCCGTTTTGAAATTGTGGTCGAATTCCTGCGAAAGAAATCAGGTCCTTTGATTACTTAATCAAAAGCCCCATTTATATTTTTACAGACGATAAAACGGGAATAAAGAAATTTTATTAATACGGGAATATAAGTATAATAGGTTTTCGCAATATACGAGGGGCGGTCAAGAAGTTTTGAAAATTGGTAGGGCAAAACAGAGGAAGGGGGGTGGCTGTTTGTGGGGGTGTTAGGACAAGTTATGACAAGTCAGGACTTGCAGCCGCACGCTCCTGCCTCGTCTATTTAAGAAGCAGTAGCTGATCGAAGATCGTCAGTCACAAATTTTTCAACAATGGAGAAGGTTGAGCACCCCGCGCAGTGATCAAATTTTTGACCAAGGAAGGCAAGAATGCAAAAAGAGATCCATGAACGCATGGTTGCAGTGTACACCGACACTGCCCCTTCCTATGCAACCATTGCTTGCTGCAATAGGGAGTTCCGCCATGGTCGTGAGTCCCTTGAAAATGATCCCCTTCCAGGACGCCCGTCAGACCTGTGGAGAGGATGATCCTCGAAAATCGACGGGTGAAGGTCGAAGAAATCGAGCGAGAACTTGGAATATCACATGGAAGTGTTATCAACATTATCCACGACAATTTGGCCATGACCAAGGTCTCTGCCCGTTAGTTCCCTAGAAACCTCACGCCTCATGATCGACTTCAACGTCAAAGTCCACAAGGCCAGAGTTGCACAAGCTGACCTGCGCGAGTGCGGATTCGAGGAGCTCACATCCCCCTCCCCTTCCGGCCAGATCTGGCCCCTAGCGACTACTTTTTATTCCGCCAGCTCAAGGCTGCACTGCGTGGACGCCGGTTTGGGGACAATGAAGATGTCCAGCTCGCCGTCCAGGAGTGGATTGAACAGCAGTCGGGAGATTTCTGGTTATCGGGAATTCGAAGCCTCAGGGACAAGTGGCGCAAGTGCATTGAAGTCGAGGGTAGTTTTATTGAAAAAATAATAAAACACTTTTCCCCATATCTCGTTTCCTTATATCCGAATTTTAATACTTTTGACCGCCCCTCGTATGTATGTATTTGGGGCTAAATCAAAGTACATAATGCCACCATTTTTCTCGATCAAATTTAATCAATCATTGTGATTTAATCTTATTTATTCTTGAGAGAAAAATGATCACTTTTATTATATTTGGATTGAGGCTGTGATTAAAAGAATGCGCAGATACTTAGCCTTATGGAAGGTCTCGAAATTAATAATGGTCTTAAAATTAATAAATGGGTAGCTAGGTATAGGACTCGAGAGTTAATCGGGGTACCGAATGTTCTTAAGGTAGGCTTCAGCGTAAAGAGGAATTCGCATGAACAGGGCTTTAGATTAGGTAAGCTGGGTTTGAATGATTAATTTGGATTACCTGTAGCAAGGAAATAACAAACGGAGGAATCTCGGATTCTTTATTATGACGTAGAAGTCTGGTAGCTTTGGCGTAAGAAGGATAGAGACGGGCGTGTAGTGTGTTTAAGCGGGCCTATTACTCCATGACGTCTCTCTGCCTGGCGGACTGAATGACTCTCTAACTGCCCGAATTACTGAATGACTTACTGTTTCACTGGCTTACGGACTGATTTACTTTAAGTCTGAGAGTTTGGCAGTATCCATGGAGAGATAGAGATTTGTTTCTGGTCAAAATCCCAAAGACGCGACTTTGAGTTTCGCAGTTCTTTGCTAGCAAACAATCACCGCTGCTACCGTGTTTTCAGTTCTTCACCTGCATTGAAAGCTTTGTTTAAACAACTGACCTTCTATCGCGGCTATGGAAACCACTTTTGCATGTGTGTATATATCTGCATATGTTTGCTGCCGTCTAGAATTCATTCTTCTTGCCTCGAGTAAAATACATAATATATTATTTACATTCATGTTTTCTTAACTCATGTCTATTTGTACTATAATTGTTTCGCTCTATTCTAGATGGGTTCATTTTTACATGCCATATTAATTCAGTAATTAATGCGTGTGCCCAATTTCAGGATTCCATAGGTCCAACAGGGTGCTCATTTGTAAGGTTCCTCGCTGGATCTACTTTACCTTGTAATTTGGGTGCCACAAAACTCCCCTTCAAAATTACGGAGTATTACATAAGAATTTCTTAACATATATCGTCTGGAAGTAAACAATTTGTTTCATCAATAATGCCACACTCTTACATGGCTTGATATACACATTTATATATTCATAGATGTATATATTTACTTAATAATTATGGGTGTTTTAAATAGTCCCTATGATTATACTATGTGTTACAATTATAATAATAGGTTCAAAGGCAAAGTGCTGTGTATAAAATCATTTGGCGTACCAGCTACAAACCTCTTATAGGATTTACATGATACTCATTTGTGAAGGTTCATTGTTGAACCTATTCCGCCTTGCAATGCACTTTTGTCTTATTAGTTACATGGACAAAAGCCATACATTATTATTTTGCAAAGATATCACATATAAACATTACTATTTCACAAATATGATATATATATATATATATATATATATATATATATATATATATATATATATATATATATATATATATATATATATATATATTAGTGTAAATGGGTAGCAGTCTTTCTTGGATGCAGTTTTGTTAAAGACCATAGTATATTTCGCCTTGATTAATTTTCTTTGGAAATTTTCCATTTTTATTATTGTCTTCTTTAGTCAATCTTGTAGATGGTAGATAACTTCTACGTTCATCACTCTTTTTTAATTAAATGCGTTTGGTGAAAAACAAATTTTAATATCTGAGCTTTCGATCTATGCGATCATATTCAGAGTGTATTTAGGTATTCTTTCCTCCTTTACCGATGGAGTGTGGTAAAATCGAATCGAATCGAATCAAAACAAAACGGTTTTTAGGGGGTATTTTGAGAGTGGAGTATATCATTAAATTCCTCCGTAGACTTTATGCTACACTTTAAAGGAATGTACGGTTTTATTATTTCATTAAAAGTTTAAGCTAAACGGTACGTTAGAGTCGTGTTTTGAGAAATGATAGGCCACAATGGTTTGTTTAGTCATCTAATGAGTGCATTAGCTTAAGTTATTTGTCCATTTACGAGTGTATATATATATATATATATATATATATATATATATATATATATATATATATATATATATATATATTCGCAAAAATTCCGTACAGGGTTGGGATTTGAACCGCGCACACTGAGGCAGCGAGCAACCGCTTTGATATCAATTAAACTGTCCCTTAGACCACAATCTTCTTCCGCCTATTCTCACCATAATCTTTCACAACAAAAGGCTCTCTGGTGGTACCATCAAATATATGGTAAAAACAATGTACACTTTAGATAGACTTATAACCACCATTATGCTTTTTCCCATCCTGCACCTAGTAGTCTCCCAAAGCATAATATATTTTTCATCCAATCACCTCAATGCTGCTGGTACCACAACAAATATGGCGCACAAGCTGTAAATGCATACAACCGGTACCTCCTCCTTCAACTAAACTCAACTCTCGACTCCCCGCAAATTACTCATCTCAACCAAACTCTTCAAACTTTCAAACTTCAATTTCCAACTCAAATTCTCTTTCTTTAAACTAGAAAGGCATGGGGTAAAAAGGTCTACATCCCCTGCCCTCACATCACTTGCTCAGGTAGGTCCTCCCTTTCGTATTTATGACCCGCTTTCTGGTTTCTCATTCCTGGTGAACACTGGTGAAGAATGCAGTGTTATACCAATTTCCAAGAGCCCCTTCAGATTTCATTCTGAAGGCCGCTAATTCGAGGTCCAGTGGCATGCGGTGACTTTAGAAGACGAAGAAGCAATTCAAGTTTGACAAAAATTAATATCTTAATTAAAGTGAATGTGTCGTTCATTAAAAATAACTATTAAATTGTACGTTACTCACTTTATTTAAATTTTAAAATAGCTCCTGTAAATATGCACAATCAGCTAGCCAAGATGTTTTATCATATTGGCCTACATTGAATTTGCGAGTGCAACACTGTTTTTTATTATAGGAATGCCCTCTAGGCATTCCTATATTATTTTACTTAACTTTTGTAAATTAACTCATATTTTATGTACGACTTAATAATAAATTAATTCATTCATTTTACTTAAATTGTCAATTCAATTAATTTATCCATAACTTTTTGCAATTCAAATATCCTATGACGAAAAACTGAATTTATTTAACGTACTACTGTTTCAAACATCATCTCTTAAAATTTCACACACAAACAAACAAACACACGCTTTCAGTTCGACCAAATGGCACACTATTCTCTCCCATTTGACTCTGGCCATTCTCCGCATAAAGCCTCCAATTCAGTCCATCATAGTCACCGTATTATTTCATATTTATTTCACTTACTTCATTTCTCTTCACATCTTGTTACTGTAAATCATATTTTAGCATATCTTACATTGTATACTTAATCCAACTTATCTCATTGTAGATTCGTTGATTCTATGAATATATTTATATTTGTTTGTTTTTCTTAAAACCTAGTTCATTATTTCAAAATTTATTTCGCTCTCGTCTTAGGCCTACTAGCAGACGAACTTTCATCAAACAAATTTATGGTAATAATTTTCGAAACGCTATTTAGGCTGATTTATTAACCGAAAATAAATCTCATTAATAACCATATACTATACAAGTTCCGTCGCAGAGCAGGCCAAGTCCCCTTTCAAGGATGAACGAATACTTAGGAGAATCAAAGGTAGCTTGTCCACTCAAGTGATGTTGGGATCTGTGGAGCGTAAGCTTGCTTTGAGGGTCCTATGCAACCGTTCTACTTTGGCGTTGCTTTGAGGGTGATAACTAGTGGTACGAAGACGAAAGGAGCCAAGCACTGACACGAGTGCACTTCATTGGTGGGATTTAAATTGGCTGCCCCGATCAGTCATGGTCGTTGAGGGAACACAAGACGAGCAACTCATGTTGAGACGTAGGCTCGAGTGACAGTGGAAGCTCTGATGTCCGAGATAGGAACTGCCTCCGGCCAACGAGTAAAACGATCGATCATGGTAAGAAGATAATTGCAACCACGAGAGTAAGGCAGAGGACCTACTAGATCGATGTAAACAGAAGAGTAAAAGGGACCAGAGAGGTTTTAGTGTCACGATGGACTTTGGCGTGATGGCATATCAAGCATAAGCGAGTCCATTTGGCCGCATCGGCATTCATATCTTGCCACAAGAAGCGTTGTGCAACGAGCTTCCGTGTGGCATTGACATCAGGATGAGAGAGACCGTGAATTTAGTCGAAAATGTGACAACGGTAAACGAAAGGAATGAAAGGACGAAGACAGTCAGGCAATGAATAGTCGACCAGGATGCGCCTGGAAGGACTGTCTGGTAATTCGACTTCGCGAACGAGTTGAGAAGAGTAACGCATCGTTTGCGTGTCTTCATTCTGTTCCTGGTCCAGCGCTATTGTCGCATGATCGATAGGCGGAGTGTGAGTGTTGCGTGCCCGAAATCGCGGAAATGCGAGAAAGCGCGTCTGGTACGACATTTGAAGAGCCAGGAACATAGTGAATATTGCTAGTCATCTGTAGGATAAAGTCAAGATGACAAGTATTAACTGCCGTGTGTACTGATGAAGCACTACGAGATGAAAAAGCACCGACCAAATACTTATGGTCCATAAAAATAGTGAAGTCACTCCCTTCCAATTGATGGCAGATTGTGACGTATATTCCGAGCAGCTCGCGAGAGAACGTATTATCTCCCTTTTGGGAGTCAGTAAGAGTGAGAGAAGAAAGCAAGAGGTTGCCATTCATCACCAATCTTCTGCCGCAAGGTTGCACCTACATGAGTTGAGGATGCGTCCGAGGCGAAGTTGATGGGGGCTCATGGAGAAGGATGAGCGAATTCCAAAGCGCGGGCAATAGCCTTTTTGGTGAGAGAAAATAAATCGCACGCTTCAGTAGACCACTCAAAAGGAGAGTTCTTTTTAGTCTTAGACAGCATGGAGTTTAGAGGTATGCATGACCTGGGCACAATTCGGAATGAATGTGGTAGAAATTGACCATGGTACAGAAACGTCGGAGTTGTTTGCGTGATATGGGCTGGGCAAAGTTGCGCATCACGGTATACTCCCTCAAATTTAGTTCTGAAGGCGTAACCTTCAAGTCTCACTCGGTCTCCGTCGAGGTTTTCGCTAGACTTTCGTCATGGCCGAGCTAGATTATCCGATATTGGGTCTCGAGTTTCTTTGGGCTCACGACCTCTTGGTCGATTCTCGTCACACCAAGCTTGTCGATCGCAAAACTTTACTCACGTCGTCTAGCCCAAGATAGACTTTATGCAATGTATGGTGAATTCCAATCCATGATGGATGTTGGCATTTGTAGGCCTTCATCCCCAACTTGGGTCTCATCACTCCATATCATTCCCAATTCCACGCCGGGGGAATTAAGAGTAGTTGGGGATTACAGAGCCTTAAACGCAATAACAACCCTGACCGTTATTCATTGCCGTACATAGCCGATTTCAACTCTTTTGTCTCCGGCTGAATGATCTTTTCTCGTTGGGATCTAGTTCGTGCTTTCAACCAGATCCCTATCCCCCCAGAAGATATTTCAAAGACGAGTATCACCACTTAGTTTGGTTCCTTTGAAATGGTTAGAATGCCCTATGGCTTGGAAATTCTGGCAAGACTTTTTTTTTATTTAAATCTTGGAAGCCCAACTGGCGACCGCCGTACTCACAACAGCCTATGGATATAAATAACACGGATAAAAAAATCATAGGCTAAGAAAAAATAAAACAATGCAAAAAACTAACAAGAAAGAAGTGCGCTCCAGCGTAGGGTTTTTTTTTATTTTATTTTATAGAGCCCATCTGGCAACTACACACTTGGGCATAAGTCGCCGAAAAACACGACAGCCTATAACTAGGCTACTTTAAAAAAAAATATATATGAAAAAATAACGATATAAATTGGAAAACTTAACAATCAGGAAGCAGTCTCCGGCAGCGGGTAGAGGTCCCCCTCACCCCGATGCAGGAGAGTGCAACCTACAAAACAACAATATCAAACGAAAAACAAAATGAACCTTAAATAAGGGGGAGAAGCCCGGCCTCCCCCAAAAAGTTAATGTGCACGAACTCGTCCCGAGCACAAGGGATAGGCGGTAGCGACCCCACCCATCCGGTACCGGGACAAGTATCGTGCGCGAAGATCATCCAGACTGGGACATTCGACAAGAATGTGCCAAACAGTCTGCGGGACGACGCAGTCGTTGCAATAGGGCGCAGGCGAACGCTCCATCAAATAGTGATGCGTCACACGAGTGTGCCCGATTTGGAGACGACAGAAAGCAATCTGAAGCCACCGCGGCATTGGGGGATAGGTCCATGGGAACAGTCGCGACGCAATGGCACGCAATTTTAAGTTCCCTTCGACCGTCTCCCATCTTCCTTGCCAAGCAGTCCGAAGAGCTGCCCGTATTCCTGCCATGTAGTCGGTGTGAGGAAGAGCGAAACGCTGGTCCGGTCGCAGAGTCCTCGCGGACTCTTTGGCGCCCTCATTCCCCGCAATTCCTACATGTCCAGGAACCCAGCAGAAGATAATCTCGACATCTGCCCGGCTCGCCAAAACCATGGCGTCACGGATATCGCGAACCAGGGGATGCGGAGATTCCAATGCCCCGAGAGCACTCAGGGCGCTTTGTGAGTCGCTATAGATCACAATCCGGTCTCCGAACCGGGCACGTCGCGTAATCTCCCGTACCGAGTGGTGTATTGCCACCAGCTCGGCCGTGAAGACAGACGCATCGTCTGGTAGAGCTTAGCGACTTCAAACAGAGGGGATACGGCGAGGAAACCAACCCACTCTTTGGACTTGGAGCCATCCGTATACACTGGCACGGTTCCAGCGTGACACGATGTGTGCTCCAAAAAGGTCGAGCGCAATACTCCCGGCGCAGTATAAGCTTTGGGAGCAGAGGCGTGGCGAAAAATAGCCAAATGTGGTACCCTCCAGGGTTGCGTCCTGGGCAGAACCAGGGGCGCCACCAGCCCGAGAGCTATATCTACCTCTCGAAGGAATTTAATGGCCCTGAACCCAAAGAGTTAAGGGTATGACTGGCTCTCTCGGCGGCATAGGCACCATTGAGATCAGCTGCGGATGCAGTGAGAGCTGTTGGCGACTGAGGGAGGCGCCGGGCTCGCGCGTACAGGCGAGTGATGCACTGCACGCGGCGCAGAGCGAGTGGCATCTCCCCAGCATCGACCAACAGGCTCTCAATGGAGAAAGTGCGGAAGGCACCGGTCGCAAGGCGAAGGCCGGTGTGGTGGATCGAATCCACCTTCCACAATAAACGCTCGGCTGCGGATGCATAAAACTCGCATCCGTAGTCGAGCTTCGAGCGAATAAAGGACCGATAAAAAAGTAAGGCAGTAGCCCTATCAGCGCCCCAAGCGCTGAACGTCAAGGAGCGGAGAATGTCTATGGCGTGGGTACAAGAGACTCTAAGGCTGCGAATATGAGCCTCCCAGGTGAGGCGTCGGTCGAATACAAGACCAAGGAAACGGTGCGACTCAACCACATCCAGGCGCACCCCATTAAGAAACAAATCTGGGTTGGGGTGAAGCCGTGGATGGCGGAAGAAGTGCACCACCTTAGTCTTGGCCAAAGAAAACCGAAACCTGTGTGCTTCGGCATAGCGAGAGACGCGGTTCAATGCCTGTTGGAGTCGACGCTCCAGAGTTGGCATCTGGGCCGCGCCAAAAGAGATCGATAGGTCTTCCACGTAGAGCGTAGCGAGAACATCTTCCGGCAGCACAGAGGTGATGCCGTTGATGCTCAGGGCAAAGAGTGTGACACTGAGGACACTTTCCTGCGGGACACCCTCTTCCTGCTCCTTTGGGCCGGAGAGGGCTCCCCCCACCCGTACGCGGAATCAACGATCTCGCAAAAATTCAGATATAAACATTGGGAGGCGTCCCCTCGCCCCCATCGTGTGGAGAGTCTCCATGATACCGTATCGCCATGCGGTATCATAGGCCTTCTCCAGATCGAAAAACACCGTGGCGTAGTGCTGTCTACGAAGGAAAGTCGGAGCAGAGCATCCGACGTGGAGTGGAACTTGCGGAAGCCGCACTGTGCGGAAGACAGATGGCCTCCGCTGTCCAGGAAAAAGGCTAATCTAACATTTACCAATTTCTCCATCAACTTGCACACGCAAGAAGTTAGAGAGATTGGGCGGAAACCGGTCGGAGTAGAGTGATCTCTCCCCGGTTTGCGAAAGGCGAGCACAGTAGCGATTCGCCAGGAATCTGGGAGAAGACCTTCCACCCAGATCCTGTTCAACAAATCTAACATAAAGGCCATGCCTCGCTCACTCAGGTGTCGAAGCATGGCGTACGGGACATCGTCCAGACCATGGGCGGTGTCCGCGCACGAAGCGAGAGCGGAACGCAACTCACTCACAGTAAACTTGTCGTTGAAGGGTTCTCCGCCTCTGGAGGTAAAGTCCAGCCGGACGCCTTCCGCGACATCACGACGTGCATTGAATGCTGGCGGAGCAGCATCCCGGCTAGAGAATGCGGAAAAAGCGGTCGCTAAGGATTTCGCCACGGACGCGGGGTCCGAGATCGCGGTCCCATTCTCCTGGAGAACGGGAGGGGGGTTCTGCGAGAACTTGCCCCGAATCCTTTTGACTCGCTTCCACACCTCAGCTAATGGGGTCTTCCCGTTAAGTGAAGACACGTATGCCCGACAAGAAGAGCGGCGGGCGTGCTTCGAAATATATACCGGAACCTAGCCCGACGAAATTCAGCGACAGTGAAATCGTTCGGGCGGCCCTTATAACGCATCTGTTTGAGGGCCGTCTCACACTCGGCTGATCACCATGGGAGTGGTTGGCGTGCAAAACGGCCAGACGTCCTAGGAATAGTAGTCAGGCCCACGGCGATGAGGTTGCCGGAGAAGAACTCAACGGCCTCATCTACCGACCTAAACTCCTCGACTGAGATAGAGAATTCAGTCATTTCCTGAAATGCAGGCCACCGCGGCCGCGCCAAGCACCACCAAGGTGGTCTCTCAGGCGGCAGTTGCCCTCAAAATGATATTTGTATGGGAAAGTGATCACTACCATGGAGGTCATCGACCACCCCCCCAATCAAAATCAGGCTGTGCATCCGAAGAGCACAAAGATAGGTCAAGGCAAGAAAATGAAGCAGTTCTCGGACAGTGATGCGTAAACTCATCCATGTTTAGGACACGCATCTCAAGCTCTTCGATCAGATCGGTAAGGACTTGTCCCCTGGGATTTATGGAGTAATCTCCCCAGAGAGGAAGCCTGCCGTTCAGATCTCCAAGCAAGAGATAGGGCCTCGGCAAACGTGCCACGACGCGGCGGAACTCCCCCGCGTCGAAGTCAGCTGACGGTGGAATGTACGCAGAAATGATAGTATACCTCCTATCCAGGTGCAGCTGCACAGCCACTGCCTGAAAGGAGGTATCTAAAGAGAAAGGAAGAACGGAGACATCATGCCGGGTTTAAACCACGCATCCCCCAGCCTGGCCATCCCGCGGAGGTGGGGTCGCAAGACTCTTATACACCGGGAGGGCAGGCAGGGGGCACGCGCCTAGCATGGTCTCCTGCAAAAAAATAGCTAACGGGTAACGGGACGAGACGAGCCTCCGCAGCTCCTCCCAGTTGGCCCGGAGTCCACGGCAATTCCATTGAAGGAATATGCCCTCCAGGCCTAGCTCGGAGGAGACGCAGGGGCCCTCCTCGAATTGAAGACCCTCAATGGAATGGTCGTACGCTTCCCGGGGGCAGAACCCCGGGCGCTGTTGGCCGGACAAAGCGCTGGATGCGCTGTCGCCTTCGAGGACTTATTGGGGGAGTTTGGGCTCGCCATGCGAGTCTTTTCCTCCCTCCGCCTCGAAACCTTAGGCGAGCGTTGCGGCTTCGGAGGCGGGGGGCCCTCTTTTCGAGGAACCACCGTCTCCGAGCCACTCGCTCCACCTCGGGGCGTGGGCGAAGGAGCCGATGCTCCTTTCGGGGAACAGCTTTAGGAACCCCGGAAGATGGCCTAGCGACTATCTTCAGGGGTGTTGCCTCCTGTGAGTCTAACGACTCGGTGGAGGCGCGTGGCCGTTTCGCCTTACGGGAAACGGTCACGCTGGGGGAAGAGGGGGGAGCCCTGGTTTTAGCCGGGGAAGGGTTAGACCCTTTTTGCCGCCAGCTTTACCAGGGAAGCGCCCGGGTTAGGTAAAGCCCGCAGAAGGGCTCCGAATGGGCGCGGAAACAACCGTGCTCGTTGGACTGGATTGGCCAGGAGCAGAGGGTGCCTTTCTAACTATTGAGGCATATGAAGTCCCAGGCAGAGCCGGGCGCGCCAGGACCAAGTCCTTTGCCTCGCGGAATGAGAGTCGATCCTGGGCCTGAACGGCGAGGATTTCTTTCTCAAGGAGATATGCACCACATTGCTTCTAAGAAGCGGGGTGCGGCTTCCCGCAATTGACACACTCGGCCACACACGATTTGGACTTATCGTGTGGGACCTTGGAGCAATTTACACAGACTTCGGGTGACCTCGACTTTGCACGTCTACAAGAACGATTCGTATGGCCGAAGCGGTGACAGTAATAGCACCGCCACGGCAGTGGCACGAATGCCTTCACGCGGTAGCGGTACCAACCGGCACGCACCGACTCAGGGAGTTTGTCACAGTCGAACATGACGAAGAGTGTAGGGGTGGGTCTCGAGGTCCCTCCCTGTTTTCTCATCACACGTTCGACCTTGACCGCCCCATGGTCGGCTAGCTCTAGGGTGATGTCCTCAATGGAGTAGTCAACGAGTTCCCTCGCATAAACTATTCCTTTCACAAAGTTCATGGTAGAGTGCGGCGTCACACTCACCGGGGTGCCATGAAGGGTCCGAAGAGCACTTATCTTGGCCGCCTCGGCGGGATTCGCCAGAAGGCTCCCGTCCGAGAAACGGGTTACCTTCGGCTCTCTACCAATTGCACTAGCTAAACATCTCCTCTGATGGATCATGTTGCCCTTGGACAACATGGTGCCATCAGTGGAGCGAATAACGAGGAAGCGTTTGAAGCCAGCGGGCTCGAAAACGCCAGGTAGCCTCTGAATGAGGGGCCCCGATGTCATCGAGGCTCCGCCCTGTGCACTCTTGGTATTAGTCTTAGTCAGGGGCTCCGCAACCGGGGGGGCAAAGGGGGCGGATGTGCCGATCTTGGCTTGGTCGCTTGCCAGAGTGGCAGCAGACCCATCCGTCCCCGCAGATGGAGAGGAGCCCCGAGTCTTTTTCTTTTTTGGAGAGGAGGGCGGGGAATGAACCCGCTTCTCACCTTCGCCGGAAGAAGCCCCCAGGCCAGATGGACCGGCCTCAGCCAGGTCATTCTCTGAAATGGAGAAGGTCCTGGTGGTCGCAGGGGGACCGTCCGGAGATCCCTCCCCTCCTTGTACTGCCTCGGAGCCCTCAGCCGTTCGAGGAGGACCTTGCATAGGGGCGGATTCGGGTTCGCTGCTTGGCGCCGAGCCCGGATTTCCCCCCATGGAAAGCCCTACCGTCTGAGGCTGGGTTTCCTCAAGGACCATGTCTATCACAGGAGGGGCCTCCAGTTGGCCATTCCCTCCCAGGAAATCGCAGGTCCCCTTGTCAGCGTCACCAGTCTTGTGTGGGGAGGCAAGGTTCAATATTCTTGCCAGCAGGTCTTTTGAGGGAAGCGACCGAAGGGGCCTGGCTTCCCTCTTCACCATAAAGGGGTTTGTCCTACCGAGCCGCTTTGATGGGGAGCGGTTCGCTATGGGCTGCCTGCTGGCTTTCTTGGCAGTCCCCTTGGAAAGAAAAGGAGGGACTGCCGCTGGAAGCAGGGAGGTGCCCGAAAGCACCTCCAGAGAAGGGGTTGAGGGGGAGTCCCCTATACCCATAAGCGTAGGAGAGGAGTAAGCCTCCTCTCCGGTTAAAGAAATATGGAGGGTCCCCTGCGCAAGCACAGGGAGGGGAAGGGGGCTCTATTTTTTCGGTGGAGCTGCCCGAGCGCGGCTTCGTTGATGAGCAAGGGGAAGTTGAGGGTTGTTTTTTTTAAGTTGTGCATCAATGGGCATGGTGACCCTGTATTTTCTGCGGGACACAATAGCTCATCACCTCGCGCAGTTGCCTGAACTGCAAGAGGTGCTTACAGGCCTGGCAGAGCCAGGCGCCGCTATTCAGGACCACGCTCTCGCCTGGTGGCCTGGCAGCTCCACCTTGAACACGGCATAAAAAAGATAGATTGTGAAGAGTGAAGGAAAAGGGATGTGAGGAAGGTATGGGTAGGGATGAAGCAGGTTGTTAAAAACCAACCACCCAGACCGGAGCTCAGGGGTTAGGGAACATTGTCCCCTCCTCCCTCAGCCCCGATCCGGGACGGTTGGCTGAGAAGGAGGTCAGCTTCTACCCTGTGAAATTAGAGGCTGATCAGAGAAAGTTGTGGGAGAGGTTGTATGAAAAGCGACGAAGTAGGGGAGAAATACAGGCTGTCTGAAAGAAGGAGAAGCGGCTAAGCTGGGGTCGGACGGGGTGCTGAGTCCCGTCAGCACGGCGGCCAGGATGGCAAATCGTCGCGCCCCTTATGGGGAAACAGGAGTTATAAGCCGACAGGAAGAACAGAAGTATCCATTACGAATGTCAGCAAGTCTAATTCCTCACACCCGAACCTCCATCCCGGGTAAAATGAAATACAAAAGAAAAAAAAACTTCTTAAAATAGAACATAATTAATGGAAAATACTGGAGCGAGAAATCCATTCCATTTTTACAATGACTCATTAGTTTAAAATTAAATTGAATTAAAATTAACCTAATGGTACTGAAATAGAAAAATACATTTAATTGGTTAGGTACATACACTATACAACAAACAAACCAATATTTCTAAAGCCAAAACAAGATAATAAATGCAATTAGTTCAACACGTACAACGTGTATACCATTAAATACAATCAGGGTTGAACCTAATAAAAACCTCTTCTAATGAAGTACTATTCTATGTACACATGTAGCGTCTCGCCTTAATTAATACCGATTTATTTGCATCGTTTCTTCCTATAAATTCAAGATTCAAACTTTAAGCCATTATATACATACATACATATATGAAAACGAATTTTCTAAGAAAAAATATATATTGCAAATAGTATATTCATATAAGACTATAAATCCTATAGGATTATTCTAAATTCACAATTCCTTTGTTCATCCTAAAGAAATTCACTAAACAAATAACTGAAATTGAAGAGGATAAAGAAGAGGTATTTGGTTAAAATAACAAATAACAAAATCAAGAACTATTCTTCCTTAGAACTAGCTAGGAAAATAGTACTAGATAGGTCATTTGAAGCATGTATGGGTTAACCTGAGCCAGTTCCCTCTACGACACTCCGCTGACACCATTGCTGAGATATTCTTATCTTCCCAGACAGGGAGAGAATAAAATTAAAAAAAAAAAATACTGAAAAAAAAACAACAAATGTTGACTTGGAAGTGGTCAATTTGACGTTTCTATTGACCATTTTACTACAGGGTTAATTTGTAGGAAGTTTGCATAAGAAATCACCAAAAACTTTATTACCGATGATATAAATAACTTGTTGAAAACAAGGTATGCCATTATCAACCTAATTGGAATTTCAACCTCAAATTTTGCGCGTTTCTCGACCTTTAAACATTAAAGGTTATTGGCAAGTTCATTTAAGATTCGCTACTTAACTCGCTGCTGAGAATCGGGAATAAGACAACAGCGACAGAAAGGATAAACTGAAATGGCCTTGCTGCTTATCAGGCTTGCCCATTAGAAGCTCTCAATCCGATTCATTCCATGGACGAAATACACAATCAATATGCATGATTTTCGATATAATTTGAAGATGAGTTCTAAATTGCATATAAGAATACACACACATCCGAATACCATCCAATGAGCATTCACACGAATACATACGTGATAATCGACTACACTGATTTAAATAAAAAATTAGTTTACTTAATAAAGATCCATAATGAATGAGAATCCCCCCTTTAATTACAACACATCCACAAATGGGAAAGAGACGACGAATACAGAACTAAAAGTAACTTCCCTCCGTACCACGAAGAGACAAACGCATTTTAAATGGCTGATATCAGTGTCGACGGTGAGAAGAGGAACGACAAAAAAACGCCTAGGATGTCAGTTATGCGTTGGACATTACTAACCACAACATGCGTTAGAGGCTAGGAAAATAGGATGCCGCTCGTATATAATCCAATGAAGATTTCGTCCTATCTCAACTGGGCTTTGAGTAAGTTCAATAGGGTGCTAGAGGATTGAAAGAAAGGGGAGGGGAGTTCAAGAGAGATAGAATAAGGAACCGTAAGTCAAGTTGCGAACGGCAAATCCTCGATTAGATGCAGGTATAAATGCACTCGTGGGATTATTATAAAAAAAAATAAGTTGCTACCACACCTGTCTATTTGAGGTACGAGTGCCGTAACATCTCCCTCGACAGGGAACTTGTAGCACAAGGGGTTCTTCGTATTCCCTTCTAGAGGAGATTTAAATTGGTATACATTCATCGAGGGGTTTGAATCCGGCTTTTAACCCAACTCCAGATCTCTTAAATTGAGCAAACAATTCACAGGGAAAAAATTATGACGAAAAAAAAAAAGGATTAAAAGAATGAAAAAAAAACAACAACTAAGAAACCTTAAAAAAATATTAAGGGATTTATGAAATGTTTTCAAAGTGTGAGTATGGTCTAACGAGCACTTTAGCAGAGAGACATTTATCCACAGAGAAATGATGGCAAAAAACAACAACAAAACCCGCTTTTGAACAGAATGTGATTCATGCACGTCATCGCCTCTTTGCAGAATGCGCTTCCGAGAAAACATTCGGGTCCGCGGTTCTCCAAACCAGCGGCTTAGTCCCCTTTTAGGGCCTCGGATGGCGGTACGGCTATTCCTCCTGGCCAACATAGACATAAAAACACACCTTAAAAGATTGCGGGTATGGCACAGGAGAGGTGGGTAATAAAGCCTCTGGAGTAATGTACTCGGCAGGATATGGGAAGGGATAAGGGGGAATAATGGATGAGACTCAGTAAGGGATGAAATCAACAAGATTGGCTCTAGGTTGCGCCATGTCATCGGGCAAATAAAGGGAAATGTGTTGAAAGACTTTGAGTCGCTCCCTGTGCATTGCCGTCCCGACCTCATCTTCAGGAGACCTAACCGACCCTTTGCGGGGTCCCGGCTCTATCTCCTGGCGATCCCAGCCCCCAGCCGCCATATCAGCATCCCCCTCCCAGGTGGGGGACTCGCTCGAAGGTAGAGACGAGGTACAAGGTCTTTGGAAGAGGGTGGAGGCGAGCGCTTGGAACTCTTTCACTTGGGCCGAATTTTGGTGGTCGACGGAATCGTGCAGCGACGTCTGAAGGAAGCACAACGCATTCACCGGATCCGTGAAAGCAAGTTCGCGATACCTGGACGACATAAGAAAAAAAAGAGCTTCGATAAAGTCTCGGAATGTACTATACATTATCCTCTGTGGTGGGTATTCAAAATACTACCTAATTCAACTATTTTTTAAGAGTTTAAATGGCGACTGTCTTCAAGGGCATAGGTGCCAGGATCTCAAAATTAGCATATTAATGATAAAAGGGAAAAACGAGAACTAACCAATAACATACGCAAAGGAAAATGAAAACTCAACAAAGACGAATAAAAATAAAGGAAAAGGGATGTTCAGGCGGCTGAAGAAAGTCCCCTTAGTACAGTGCCATATCATGAATACAATAGAGGCGTCTAGACTCCTCTAAATAGTGAGAGTCCACAAGTTTGTCTGCACGAACCCATCCCGAGTACAGGGGCAATGGGTAGCGACCTCGTTCGTCCCGGTACCGCGACAGATAACGCTCGAGCAGATCCCCCAGACTGAGACATCGAACAAGAATGTGCCCAACAGTCTGAGGGACAACGCAGTCGGCGCAATAAGGTGCAGCGGAACGCTCCATCAAATGGCGGTGGGTCCCGCGAGTGTGTCCGATTCGGAGAGGACAGAAAACTAAGCCGTTGACGCATTGAGGGGAAAGATCTACGGAAAAGTAGGGGTGCAATGGCACGTAACTTTACAATCGGCCCCTGGTTGCGAAATACCACAACAGACAGAAGTAGCCGTCTTTGTTCGATTTGCATAGCGGGGCGCCGAGTCCCGTCAGCACGGCGGCCAGGAAGGCAATATCGGTCCTACCCCATCGTCTTTGCCTTGCAGCCGAAAGGGCTGACATGATTCATGGTATGTGGTGAAGATGAGGGAGAGCGAAACGCTGGTCCAGTCACCCAGTTCTTGTAGACTGTCTGGCGTCCTCATTTCCCGAAATCCCTAGAAGTACAGGAACCCAGCAGAAGATAATCTTGATATCCTCTCGGCTCGTAGCAGACGTGGCGTCACGGATACTGCGAACAACGGGATGCAGAGATTCCAATGTCTCGAAGCCACTCGGTACGCTCAGTCAGTTGCTATAAATCACAGTACGGTAATCAAAAAGGGCACAACGCGTAAACTACCGTACCGAGCGGTGTATTGCAACCAACTCGGCCGTGGAGACAGAAGAAGAGCCCTGTGTCAATAAATAAGGACACAGATTGAATGCTGACTCCCTCTTCAGATTTTGATACATCCGTGTACACTGGCACGGCTTCACCTTGACACGGGGCGTGCTCCAAGAAATCCGAAAGCAGTATTCTGGCAATGTAAAGCTTTGGGAACAGAGGCGTGGCAACAAATATTCATAGGTACTAACGTCCAGGATGGCGTTTCGAGCAGAACAATAGTTCGATGTAGCTATTGCGCCATCGGCCCAAGAGATACATCTTCTCGAAGGAGTTGCTTTGCCCTATATCCAATATACAGAATGCGGAGAAAGCGGTCACGAAGGATTCGGCCACGGATGCGGGGTCCGAGATTGCGGTCCCATTCTCCTGGAGAACGGGAGGGGGGTCCTGCGAGAACTTGTCTCGAATCCTTTTGACTCGCTTCCACACCTCTGCTAGAGGGGTCTTCTCGTTAAGTGAAGACACGTATGCTCCACCAAGAAAAGCGGCGGGCGTGCTTCGAGATATACCGGAACCTAGCCCTAGCTCGACGAAATTCAGCGACAGTGAACTCGTTCGGGCGGCACTTATAGCGCATGTAGGCATAACGATTCTGTTTGAGGGCCGTCTCACACTCGGCTGACCACCACGGGAGTGGTCGACGTGCAAAACGGCCAGACGTTATAGGAATAGTAATCAGGCCCACGGAGATGAGGTTGCCGGAGAAGAACTCAACGGCCTCATCAACCGACTTAAACCCCTCGACTGAGATAGAGAAATCAGCCATTTCCTGAAATGCGGACTACCACGCCAAGCACCACCGGGGCGGGCTCTCGGGCGGCAGCTGCCCAGAAAATGATATTTGAATGGGAAAGTGATCACTACCATGGAGGTCATCAACCACCACCCACCCAAAATCAGGCTGTGTATCCGGAGAGCACAAAGATTGAGACAGGAAAGTGAAGCGGTTCTCGGGCAGTGATGCGTAAACTCATCCACATTTACGACAACAATCTCTAGCTCGTCGATCAGGTCGAGAAGGACTTGACCCCGGGGATTAATCGAGTAGTCTCCCCAGAGGTGGTGTCTACAGTTCAATCTCCGAGGTAAGAGCAAGGGCCTCGGCAACCGTACCACGACGCGGCGGAAGTCCCCCGCGTCGAAGTCGGCTGGCGGTGGAATGTTCGCGGAATTAACAGTATAACTCCTATCCAGGTGCAGCTGCACAGCTACTGCCTGAAAGGAAGTATCTAAAGCAAAGAGAAGAACGGAGACATCATGCCGGGTGTAAATGGTGCATCCCACTACCCGGCCCCCATCCCATGGTGGTTCAGTGGCAAAACCCTTATATCCCCGGAGAGTGACCACGGGCCACACACCCAGCACGGTCTCCTGCAAAAATATACCAAACGGGGAACCGGACGAGACGAGCCTTCGCAGCTCCTCCAAGTTGGCCAGGAGTCCGCGGAAATTCCATTGGAGGAATATGCCCTCCAGGCCTAGCTCGGAGATGCGGAGGGCCTCTTCGAAAAGAAGACCCTCACATGAATGGCCGTCCGCTTCCCGCAGGTAGAACTCTGGGCGCTGTTGGCCGGAAGATGCGTTGTCGCCTTCGAGGACTTACCGGGGGAGGTTTGACTCGCCATGCGAGTCTTTTCCTCCCTCAGCCTCGAAACCTTAAGGGAGCGGGGGAGCTGCGGAGGCGGAGGTCCCTCTTTTGGACGATCCACCATCTACGCGCCACCTAGCTAGCCACTGGGTGTGGGCTTTAGTGCTGTCATCCTTTCTGGGAGCAGCTTTTGAAACCCCGGAAGATGGCCTCACGACCAACTTCAGGGGTGTTGGCTCCTACGAGTCTAACGACTAGGTTGAGGCGCGCGGCCGTTTCGCCTTACGGGAAACGGTCACGCTGAGAAATGGAAGGGAATCCTGGTTTTAGCCGGGCTGGGTGTGAACCCTTTGTGCCGCCAGCTCTACCAGGGGAGCGCCTGGGGTGGGTAGAACCATAAAAAAGGTTCCGAATAGGGGCGGAAACGACCGTGCTCGTAGGCCTGGATGGGGCAGTAGCAGAGGGTGTCTTTCTCTCAACATTGAGGCATAGGACGTCGCGGGCAGAGTCGGGTGCGCCAGGACCAAGTCTTTAGCCTCGCGAAATGAGAGACGATCATGACCCTGAACGGCCAAGATTTCCTTCTCAAGGAAGTACGCACCACAATGCTTAGAAGAAGCTGGGTGCGGCTCTCCGCAATTGACACACCTGGCCACACATGATTTAGACTTATCGTGTGCGGCCTTGGAGCAACTTACACAGACTTCGGGTGACGCCGACTTTGCACGTCGACCTGATTAGTATAGCTGAAGCGGTGACATAATAGCACCTCCGCGGCAGTGGCACGAATGCCTTCACGCGGTAGCGATAGAAACCGGCACGCATCGACTCAGGGAGCTAGCCACAGTCGAACGTGACGAGGAGTGTAGGGGTGGGTCTCGAGGCCCCTCCCTGTTTTCTCATTACACGCTCGACCTTGTCAACCACCTCATGGTTGGCAAGCTCTAAGGTGATGTCATCTATGGAGTAGTCCACGAGTTCCCTCGCATAAACTACTCCTTTCACGAAGTTCATGGTAGAGAGCGGCGTCACAGTCACAGGCGTGACATCAAGTGTCCAAAGGGCACTAATCATGGCCGTCTCGGAGGGATTCGACGCATTCGCCAAAAGGCTTCCGTCCGAGAAACGGGCCACCTTCGACTCTCTACCAATCAGGCTAGCAAGAGTTCTCCTCTGATGGCTCATGTTGCCCTTAGCCAACATGCTGCCATCAGTGGAGCGAATAACAAGGAAGCGTTTGAAGCCAGCAGGCTCGAAAACGCCAGGTAGCTTCTGAATGAGGGGCCACGACGTAATCGAGGCTCTGCTATGCGCAGTTCTGGTCTTTGTCTGGGATTCTCCACACAGGGGAACAACGGGGCCGGACGTGCCTATCTTGGCTTGGTCGCTTACCGAAACGGCAGCAGCCCACGCGGAAGGAGAGGAGCCCCGAGTCTTTTTCTTGTTTTTTTTCTTTTTAGGGGGAGGACGGGGAATGAGCCCGCTTCTCCCCTCCGCCGTCAGGAGCCCCCAGACCAGATGGACAGACCTCAGCAAGATCCTTCTCCGAGATGGAAAAGGTCTTGACTTTCCCAGGGGCACCAGCCGGAGGAGGAGATCCCCTCCTCTAATTGTACCGGCTTGGAGACTCAAGCCGTCTGAGGACCTTGCACAGGGGCGGACTCAGGTTCGGTGGTTGGCACCGAGCCCAGGTTCGTCCCCATGGAAGCTTCTACCGTCTGGGGCTGGGTTGCCTCAGGGACCATGTCCATCTCAGGGGGGGGGGGCCTCCATGTGGCCATCTCCCCCAGGACATCACAGGTCCCATTAGTCAGGAAAGAGAGGGTGCACGTATGGTGACCCTCCCCCCCCCAGCTCAATATGCAAGCTAGCAGGTCTTCTCTCCTCCCCCTAAAGGGGGTTGGCTCTATCGTGCCGCTCCCACCGAGAGGGGTCGATTATGGGCACCTACCTTTCTTGGCAGTCCCCTTAGAAAGTAAAGGGGAAGACTGCCGCTGAAAAATAGGCACCCGAGGGCACCTCCAGAGAAGGGGTGAGGATGGGTCCCCTACACCCGTAGACAAAGGAGAGGAGTAAGCCTCCTCTCTGGCGGAAGTTTTTTTGGGGGGTCCCCAGCGAAAGCACAGGGAGGACGTCCATTTTTTAAATGGAGCTGCCCAAGGGGAAGGTACGGGAGTATTTTTTTAAAATTTCATCATTGGGCAAATGGGGACCCTATTTTAAATACGGGATGCAAACGCTAATCACTCCACGCAGTAGCCCGCTCTGCGAGGGGTGAATACAGGGCCGACAGAGCCAGCTGCCGCCATATGGGGCCACTCCTCTCGCCTAGTGGCCTGGCAGCCCATCGGCATGGTGGCTCCACCTTGGGCACGGCGTAAAATGGATAGAGATAGAAAGGGGAAGTGAGGAAGGTGTGGATGGGGATGAAGCAGGTTGTTAAAAACCCACCACCCCAGACCGGAGCTCAGGGGTTAGGGAACGTTGTCCCCTCCCCCTTCAGCCCCTATCCAGGATAGTTGGGTGAGAGGAAGCTGGTCGGCATTTACCCTGTGTAGAGGCTGACCGGAGAAAGTTGTGAGAGAGGTTGTAGCGAAAGTGAGGAAGTAGGGTAGAAAACACAGGGTGTCAGAAAGAAGAAGAAGAAGAAGCTAAGCTGGGGCCGGACGGGGCGCTGAGTCTCGTGGGCACGGCGGCCAGGAAGGCAGCTCACCGCGCCCCTTACGGGGACTTTTTTAAATGGGATATACCGTTTGTTGTTTCATCCGACAAAGGTATTAAAGAGGAGGACGTTACCAAAGCTTCCCAGTCAGCTTTCTGGTAGGATCAATACGGTCTTGGAGAGATGGGAAAAGGGGGAGTAGATCTAGGAGCAGGGGTAATGATCATTTCCACACAGATCCTCGGGTGGGAAGTCAGTTGTGGGTAAAGGAGTCTGTCTGGGGATGATAATGGGTAGGGGCTTCGTCGTTGAGGACTTGTAGGTCTTGTTGTAAGACTACGTCTAATACATGTCCTTTGCTGTTGTTTATGGCATCGTACCAGTACTGGTTACGAGCATTAAAGTCTCCAGTTAAAAGGAATGGTTTCGTGAGTTGGGAGACAAGTTCATTCAAGGAGGCAAAGGTGATTGGCTTGGAAGGTGGGAGGTATATTGAATACACAGTTAAGAGGGTGGATCGGTGAAGGTCAACAGCGAGGGCGTTAAGGTTTGTGTGGAGGGGGAAGGGGTAAATGGTATATCCATGTGGGTTAGGAGGAGGTTACCATAAAATAGAGATTGTATAGGGTCTTTCAATAAGGTCGCTCGATTTTTAAATGTAAATAAAACAAGTTGTGTGTGATATATGCACTCAATTTATTTTAAATTTGAAAGTACATTTTATGGCATTAAGTGTGGAATGTGACGTCGTTCAAATGTCCGCCTCGGCTTCGCTTGGTAGAACGTATTCGGGAGGCCCAATTTTCGATGACTTTGTCGCATAAATTTGGCTGAATTTGCTGGATGTTGTTCGTTATGTTGACTTTGAGGACATCAACTGTTTGCGGATTATTCGCATAGACCTGCGATTTAAGGTCTCCCCTCCCCCAAAGTAGTCTAATAGCGTTAAATCGCCTCATCTTGGTGGCCAGTTGACGTCGCCGCCGCGCCAGATGAGCTTGCCCTGAAATCGCTGGTGCAAAATGTCTATCGTGGCGTGCGCAGTGTGGCACGTAGCGCCATCCTGTTGGAAACACATGTCGTCAGTATCCATATCAGGCATATAATCCACTTGAGGCCACAAGAAGTTGCTTATCATCGATCTGTAGGTCTCGCCGTTGACGGTTATGGCAATCCCATCTTCGTTCTCAAAAAATACGGACCGATGATTCCGTTAGATGAAAATCCGCACCAAACTGTGACTTTATTGGGATACAATTGATGCTGGTGGATCTCATATGGATTGTTTTCGTCCCAAATCCAACAATTTTGCTTGTTCACAAATTCATTCATCCAAAAATGGGCCTCGTCGCTGTGGCGAGGATAGAAATCATGTAATGCGCGGAACGTTTGTCGAACGGAGCACTGATTTTGATAATAACATTTGATGATTTGCACACGCTGTTCAACGCTATAAGCTTCCATCGTGACTTGCCAAGTACTACTGAACAGTTCACAGTAAGGTTGCCAGATGTCGCTTTAACAACATGGCTAATATCGCCTGACAAAGCTCGAGCGTCCTTGTTGAAAGACCCTATAGTAGGCTGACCTGCGAGTAGCCGGCAAGAGAAAAGTAAGAGGGATCTAGGGGCTTTGTTTCACTGAAGCAAATCACTTCAGGAAAAACCTGTTTTAAGAGGGCCTGCAGCGAACCATAATTGGCCCGGATTCCGCGGATATTCTATGTCAGACAGAAGTTGAAGACGATTGAGCGTTAAAGGTTGAGTTAGGCAAAGGGAAGGAGTATGGTTCATCTGTTCTGGTCCAGGCATGTGGATACATCAGGTGCGTGGATTAAAGGGTCGGTAGTTTACTTGGTGGTGGGGAAAGAATCTGGAGAGGAGGATGTCAGGTTGTAGGATGCTATATTGGCAGCTGTACAACCCGGAGGCAGATCATAATCTGTAATCAGGGAGGTGCGGGGGGGTGGTACGAGGGGCACAAGGAATGGTGATCACATGAATGACAAGGGTCAATAGTAGGGGCGGTCTCGGTGGTTTTATTTAAGCATGGGGATATCCGAGTGTTATCGTTATTGGTACAGTTTAGCGAGCGAGAGGTCTACAAGATCTCTCTCGTCGGATAAAGGGATTTTCTCGGAAAGTGTGCTTTGTGAGGGGCTATACGAGGTATATGATTGAATGTCGTAGCGACGTTTCTTCTGAGGAACTCATTGCTCCAGGCGAGGGTGGGGCGACATTTTCAAGGAGTCGGGAGCGTTTGTCGTTGCAGGGGTTCAAAGATTTTTATTTTTTTTAAAATAAGGGGCTATCTGGCGACTGCCGACTTAGGCATAAGTCGCCGTAAACAAACAGCCTAGTTCTAGGCTACGTTAAAAAATTGAACAGGAAACAACAATAAAAAGAAATAACAATAACAATAACAAAGCAATAACAAAAACAACAACAACAATTAAACCGGGTTAAATGAAAAAGAGAAGGCCGGCCTCCCCCCAAAAGTCAACAAGTCCAGCGGTCAAAGTGCACGCACTCGTCCCGAGTACAAGGGACAGGCGGTAGCGACCCCGCCCATCCCGGTACCGGGACAGGTGTCGTGCGGGAAGATCACCCAGACTGGGACATTCGACAAGAATGTGCCGAACAGTCTGGGGGACGACGCAGTCGTTGCAATAGGGCGCAGGCGAGCGCTTCATCAAATAGCGATGCGTCACACGAGTGTGTCCGATTCGGAGACGACAGAAAGCAACCTGAAGCCGCCGCGGCATTGGATGATAGGTCCATAGGAACAGTCGTATCGGCATGGCACGCAACTTTAAGTTCCCTTCGACCGTGTCCCATCTTCTTTGCCAAGCAGTCCGAAGAGCTGCCCGTATTCCTGCCATGTAGTCAGTGTGAGGAAGAGCGAAACGCTGGTCCGGTCGCAGAGTCCTCGCGGACTCTTTAGCGCCCTCATTCCCCGCAATTCCTACATGTCCAGGAACCCAGCACAAGATAATCTCGACATCTCGACGGATTTCGCGAACCAGGGGATGCGGAGATTCCAATGCCCCGAGAGCACTCAGGGCGCTTTGTGAGTCGCTATAGATCACAATCCGGTCTCCGAACCGGGCACGTCGCGTAATCTCCCGTACCGAGTGGTGTATTGCCACCTGCTCGGCCGTGAAGACAGACGCAGCGCCTGGTAGAGCCCCGCTGACTTCAAACAGAGGGGATACGGCGTGGAAGCCGACCCCCTCTTGGGACTTGGAGCCATCCGTATACACTTGCACGGTACCAGCGTGACACGATGTGTGCTCCAAAAAGGTCGAACGCAATACTCCCGGCGCAGTACAAGCTTTGGGAGAAGAGGCGTGGCGACAAATACCCAAATGTGGTACCCTCCAGGGTGGCGTCCTGGGCAGAACCAGTGGTGCCACCGGCCCGAGAGCTATATCTACCTCTCGAAGGAGTTTCCTGGCCCTAAACCCAAAGGGCTTAGGGTATGACTGGCGTCTCTCGGCGGCATAGGCACCATCGAGATCAGCTGCGGATGCAGTGAGAGCTGTTGGCGACTGAGGGAGGCGCCGGGCTCGCGCGTACAGGCGAGTGATGCACTGCACGCGACGCAGAGCGAGTGGCATCTCCCCAGCATCGACCAACAGGCTCTCAATGGGGGAAGTGCGCAAGGCACCGGTCGCAAGGCGAAGGCCGGTGTGGTGGATCGAATCCACCTTCCGCAATAAACGCTCGGCTGCGGATGCATAAAACTCGCATCCGTAGTCGAGTTTCGAACGAACAAAGGATCGATAAAAAAGTAAGGCAGTAGCCCTATCAGCGCCCAAAGCGCTGAACCTCACGGAACGGAGAATGTCCATGGCGCGGGTACAAGAGACCCTAAGGCTGCGAATATGGGCCTCCCAGGTGAGGCGTCGGTCGAATACAAGACCAAGGAAACGGTGCCACTCAACCACATCCAGGCGCGCCCCATTAAGAAACAAATTTGGGTCGGGGTGAAGCCGGGGATGGCGGCAGAAGTGCACCACCTTAGTCTTGGCCAAAGAAAACCGAAACCTGTGCGCTTCGGCATAGCGAGAGACGCAGTTCAATGCCTGTTGGAGTCGACGCTCCAGAGTTGGCATCTGGGCCGCGCCAAAAGAGATCGAAAGGTCGTCTACGTAGAGCGTAGCGAGAACATCTTCCGGCAGCACCGAGGTGATGCCGTTGATGCTCAGGGCAGAGTGTGACACTGAGGACACTTCCCTGCGGGACACCCTCTTCCTGCTCCTTTGGGCCGGAGAGGGCTCCCCCCACCCGTACGCGGAATCGACGATCTCGCAAAAATTCAGATATAAACATTTGGAGGCATCCCCTCGCCCCCATCGTGTGGAGAGTCTCCATGATACCGTATCGCCATGCGGTATCATAGGCCTTCTCCAGATCAAAAAACACCGTGGCGTAGTGCTGTCTACGAAGGAAAGCCTCGCAGACGGCATTTTCCAGACGGAGCAGAACATCCGACGTGGAGTGGAACTTACGGAAGCCGCACTGTGCAGAAGACAGATGGCCTCCGCTGTCCAGGAAATAAGCTAATCTAACATTTACCAATTTCTCCATCAACTTGCACACGCAAGAGGTTAGAGAGATTGGGCGGAAACCGGTCGGAGTAGAGTGATCTCTCGCCGGCTTGCGAAAGGAGAGCACAGTAGCGATTCGCCAGGAGTCTGGTAGAAGACCTTTCACCCAGATCCTGTTGAACAAATCTAACAGAAAGGCCATGCCTCGCTCACCCAGGTGTCGAAGCATGGCGTACGGGACATCGTCCGGACCATGGGCGGTGTCCACACACGAAGCGAGAGCGGAAGGCAACTCACTCACAGTAAACTTGTCGTTGAAGGGTTCTCCGCCTCTGGAGGTAAAGTCCAGCCGGCGGCCTTCCGCGACATCACGACGTGCATTGAATGCTGGCGGAGCAGCATCACGGCTAGAGAATGTGGAAAAAGCGGTCGCTAAGGATTCCGCCACGGACGAGGGGTCCGAGATTGCGGTCCTATTCTCCTGGAGAACAGGAGGAGGGTCCTGCGAGAACTTGCCCCGAATCCTTTTGACTCGCTTCCACACCTTAGCTAAAGGGATCTTCCTGTTAAGTGAAAACACTTATGCCCGCCAAGAAGAGCGGCGGGCGTGCTTCGAAATATACCGGAACCAAGCCCTAGCCCGACGAAATTCAGCGACAGTAAAATAGTTCTGGCGGCGCTTATAGCGCATGTAGGCATAACGCTTCTGTTTGAGGGCCGTCTCACACTCGGCCGACCACCATGGGAGTGGTCGGCATGCAAAACGGCCAGACGTCCTAGGAATAGTAGTCAGGCCCACGGCGATGAGGTTGCCGGAGAAGAACTCAACGGCCTCATCTACCGACCTAAACTCCTCGACTGAGATAGAGAATTCAGTCATTTCCTGAAATGCAGGTCACAGCGCCCACGCCAAGCACCACCGAGGTGGTCTCTCAGGCAGCAGTTGCCCTGAAAATGATATTTGAATGGGAAAGTGATCACTACCATGGAGGTCATCGACCACCTCCCATTCAAAATCAGGCTGTGCATCCGAAGAGCACAAAGATAGGTCGAGGCAAGAAAATGAAGCGGTTCTCGGACAGTGATGCGTAAACTCATCCATGTTTAGGACACCCATCTCAAGCTCTTCGATCAGATCGGCAAGGACTTGTCCCCTGGGATTTATGGAGTAATCTCCCCAGAGAGGATGCCTGCCGTTCAGATCTCCAAGCAAGAGATAGGGCATCGGCAACCGTGCCACGACGCCGCGGAAGTCCCCCGCGTCGAAGTCAGCTGACGGTGGAATGTACGCAGAAATCAGAGTATACCTCCTATCCAGGTGCAGCTGCACAGCCACTGCCTGAAAGGAGGTATCTAAAGAGAAAGGAAGAACGGAAACGTCATGGCGGGTGTAAACCGCGCATCCCCCAGCCCGGCCATCCCGCGGTGGTGGGGTCGCAAGACCCTTATACCCCGGAAGGGCGGGCAGGGAGCACGCGCCTAGCATGGTCTCCTGCACAACGATAGCTAACGGGGAACGGGATGAGACGAGCCTCCGCAGCTCCTCCCAGTTGGCCCAGAGTCCACGGTAATTCCATTGAAAGAATATGCCCTCCAGGCCTAGCTCGGAGGAGACGCGGGGGCCCTCCTCGAACTTAAGACCCTCACGGGAATGGCCGTACGCTTCCCGGGGGCAGAACCCTGGGCGCTGTTGGCCGGACAATGCGCTGAAGGCGCTGTCGCCTTCGAGGACTTATTGGGGAAGGTTAGGCTCGCCATGCGAGTCTTTTCCTCCCTCCGCCTCGAAATCTTAGGCGGGCGTTGCGGCTTCGGAGGCGGGGGGCCCTCTTTTCGAGGAACCACCGTCTCCGAGCCACTCGCTACACCTCGGGGCGTGGGCGAAGGGTCCGAAGCTCCTTTGTTGCTGTCCTCCTTTCGGGGAACAGCTTTAGGAACCCCGGAAGATGGCCTAGCGACTATCTTCAGGGGTGTTGCCTCCTGTGAGTCTAACGACTCGGTGGAGGCGCGTGGCCGTTTCGCCTTACGGAAAACGGTCACGCTGGGGAAAGAGGGGGGAGCCCTGGTTTTAGCTGGGGCAGGGTATGAACCCTTTTTGCCGCCAGCTTTACCAGGGAAGCGCCCAGGTTGGGTAGAGCCCGCAGAAGGGCTCCGAATAGGCGCGGAAACAACCGTGCTCGTTGGCCTGGATGGGCCAGGAGCAGAGGGTGCCTTTCTAACTATTGAGGCATATGACGTCCCAGGCAGAGCTGGGCGCGCCAGGACCAAGTCCTTTGCCTCGCGGAATGAGAGTCGATCCTGGGCCTGAACGGCCAGGATTTCTTTCTCAGGGAGATATGCACCACATTGCTTCGAAGAAGCAGGGTGCGGCTCTCCGCAATTGACACACTTGGCCACACACGATTTGGACTTATCGTGTGCGACCATGGAGCAATTTACACATACTTCGGGTGACCCCGACTTTGCACGTCTACATGAGCGATTCGTATGGCCGAAGCGGTGACAGTAATAGCACCGCCGCGGCAGTGGCATGAATGCCTTCACGCGGTAGCGGTACCAACCGGCACGCACCGACTCAGGGAGCTTGTCACAGTCGAACGTGACGAAGAGTGTAGGGGTGGGTCTCGAGGCCCCTCCCTGTTTTCTCATCACACGTTCGACCTTGACCGCCCCATGGTCGGCCAGCTCTAGGGTGATGTCCTCAATGGAGTAGTCAACGAGTTCCCTCGCATAAACTACTCCTTTCACAAAGTTCATGGTAGAGTGCGGCGTCACACTCACCGGGGTGCCATGAAGGGTCCGAAGAGCACTTATCTTGGCCACCTCGGCGGGATTCGCCGCAGTCGCCAGAAGGCTCCCGTCCGAGAAACGGGCTACCTTCGGCTCTCTACCAATTGCACTAGCTAATCCTCTCCTCTGATGGATCATGTTGCCCTTGGACAACATGTTGCCATCAGTGGAGCGAATAATGAGGAAGCGTTTGAAGCCAGCGGGCTCGAAAACGCCAGGTAACCTCTGAATCAGGGGCCACGATGTCATCGAGGCTCCGCCCTGTGCACTTTTGGTCTTTGTCATCGTCAGGAGCTCCGTACCCGGGGGGGCAGATGGGCCGGATGTGCCGATCTTGGCTTGGTCGCTTTCCAAAGTGGCAGCAGACCCATCCGTCCCCGTAGCCCCGCGGATGGAGAGGAGCCCAGAGTCTTCTTCGTCTTTTTCTTTTTTGGAGAGGAGGGCGGGGAATGAACCCGCTTCTCACCCCCGCCGGTAGAAGCCCCCAGGCCAGTTGGACCGGCCTCAGCCAGGTCCTTCTCCGAAATGGAGAAGGTCCTGGTGGTCGCAGGGCATCATCCGGAGGAGATCCCTCCCCTCCTTGTACTGCCTGAGAATCCACAGCCATTTGAGGAGGACCTTGCATTGGGGCGGATTCGGGTTCGGTGCTTGGCGCCGAGCCCGGATTATCCCCCATGTAAGGCCCTACCGTCTGAGGCTGGTTTTCCTCAAGGACCATGTCTATCACAGGAGGGGCCTCCAGTTGGCCTTCTCCTCCCAGGACATCGCAGGTCCCCTTGGCAGCGTCATAAGTCTTTAGTGGGAAGGCACAGGCCTTGACCCCGGCAAGGTTTAATATTCTTGCCAGCACGTCTTTTGAGGGAAGCGACCGAAGGGGCCTGGCTTCCCTCTCCCCCCTAAGGGGGTTTGCCCTACCGAGCCGCTTGGCAATCGGCTGCCTGCTGGCTTTCTTGGCAGTCCCCTTAGAAAGCAAAGGAGGGACTGCCACTGGAGATAGGGAGGTGCCCGAAAGCACCTCCAGAGAAGGGGGGAGGGGGAGTCCCCTACACCCGTAGGCGTAGGAGAGGAGTAAGCCTCCTCTCCGGTTAAAGAGGTATGGACGGTCCCCTGCGGAAGCACAGGGGGGGGGGGGACTTCCTTCTTTTCTGTGGAGCTGCACCGTTGTTTTAGGGGGAATTAAGGGGAGATGTTTTTTGTTTTCATCATTGGGCATGGTGACCATCTTTGTTTAACGGGACGCAATCGCTCACCACCTCTTGCAGTAGCCCGCACTGCAAGAGGTGCTTACAGGCCCGGCAGAGCCAGGCGCTGCCATTTGGGACCACCCCTCCTGCCTGGTGGCCTGGCAGTCCTTCGGCATGGCGGCTCCACCTTGAATACGGCGTAAAAAAGATAGATTTTGAAGAGGAGTAACAACAAGGAAAGAAGGTACCCTAGGAGACCTTACGGTCCATTCAAAGAGGGTAAGGGATGTGAGGAAGGTATGGGTGGGGATGAAGCAGGTTGTTAAAAAAAACCCATCCCGAACCGGAGCTGAGGGGTTAGGGAACAATGTCCCCTCCCCCCTCAGCCCCGATCCGGGGTGGTTGGCTTGAGAAGAAGGTCAGCATCTACCCTGTGAAATTAGAGGCTGACCAGAGAAAGTTGTGGGAGAGGTTGTATGAAAAGCGACGAGGTAGGGGAGAAATCGGGCTATCTGAAGGAAGGAAGAGAGGCTAAGCTGGGGCCGGACGGAGGGCTGGATCCCGTCAGCATGGCAAATCACCGCGCCCCTTACGGGGAGGGGTTCAAAGAGAAGGAATCGGAGAAGGTAGAGCGCGCTTACAACCTCCACCTCCCTCACAATAGGTCCACGGGGGACTAAGGCATTCACTCTCGGGGGCGACATTGGGCAGTAATAACTTGCGGTGAAGGGGACCGAGCAGTGGCTTACTAGAGGCAAGAACAGCTTCCACATCCATCGGGGCCTTAATAAAGGCAGGCACCTGGGTAGGTGGATGATGATCATCGTTCATCATCATGCGGGATCGTTGAGGATTTAGTTGTAGGTGGTACATGGGTGAGTTCATGATTTGATACATATAAGGGGAGGGAGGTGATTGAGTTAGGTCTCTGCCTCTTCGATGGTTGTTCCTGCGATTTGGGGGAGATTCATTTTGAAGGTAGTTGAATGACAAGTACTTCGGGCGAGAGTGGCACTCTTCGACGGAGAGAGATTGGTTGTGTTTCATCAAGATCGAGGGTGATATTGGTTCTCCTATTTCATCACCTTGTTGCGAAGGGGTAGCTGGGTGTATTTGCAAAGGATTCTTACTGCGTTTTTCAAGGGAGGGTGAGGGTTGTGGATAGAGAGGCTGGTGTCTGGTGGCCGGTTCTGAGCGCCGATGTGCTAGACGTAGTTAGAGTACCGTGAATGCTAGGAGCACTACTCGTCACAGCGGAAAAGGTGGGTGTTGAGTGTGATGCCTTATTTACGCATGTCTAGTTTTGCTTGGCGTCTAGAGATACCGCATCATAGGGATCGAACGCGGATTTTGGAAGCTGGATTGGTATCATATCGCCCGAGAAAGAAGCCTTGACTCATGGAAACAATGATGAAGCCATGATATTCCTGGGCAAAGAATCACCTTGAGTGGACTTCAGAACAATGGGGAATGGTAAGAATGAATGATCTAGCTAACCAGTTACCTGTAATTCATAAAAAAAGCATTAATACCTTTGTAGAGGTATAAGAGTTTAACAAAAACTGTTGTGAACTAGCGAGTGTATAAATGTATCGAGGCCTCCCTCTTGGTGAGGAGAACTAATGTAATAATAACAAAAGACATATGGGTTTAGCTTTGCCCCTCCGATGTTCTCCGGTAACATAGGAGAACGCACAAAATTTATAAATACGAAAGTCAAAAGTGCAAACTGTCGACATCGTATTACGTGCTCCCCTAATCCCCTAAGTTCAAAATGCCGAGTAGACAAACAACTGACACAAAAAGGGAAACTCCAGTTACGTCCCATCTGTTAGTCCCCGACACCTCCATTTACCCCGTGGGGTTAATTGAGGTATAAAACAGGTTGACACGAGGAAACGAGGCTTTTTGTTCGTTCCAACAGAAGAGACAAGAAACTCACCGAGAGAAGATTTTTCGAGTTCAAGAAGAAAACAGAAAAATCACTGGTAGAAAGTTTTTTTGCAAGTTTAGGAGAACTTGCAGTCCTTGGACAACAGATTGTGCCAAGAAAGCTCGGCGCAGTTCGAGACCCACGATTATTGAATATCAATCTACACAGTTTGATGACTCCAAATCTTACTCTATCTGAGTTGGACCAAACCCAACTAGATAAAAAGAAAAAAGAAATAAAAGAAGTCAACTATTTAATCTCGTCCGGAAGAAAACGAGGTCAAGGTCACCACGACCGCCGTAACCAGAAGCATCATCCGTTTTGTTTTAAACCTTCATTCACTCATTCGAATTTCCGCGTGACGTCACTCGTCTACCTTTAGGTCGGAGTAACGCCATCTTGTGAGCAACCAACAAACTACTCAAGCTACTCATCTCAGGGACAAAATCCACGAAGATATTCTAACTGGAATCGGGTATTAATCTCCATTACCTTATGTAAGTAAAGAATAATCTTGTTGTTTATGTCCTTGTGCATTAAAATTAGTTTATTGGATGTCTGACTAAGGACAAAGATATTAACTTAAAATTGTTCGCCTGTAAAATTCGATCTAGAATTGAGCCTCGAGAGCTCGCCAAGTAATCCCATTTTCTTTTTATACGTGTATTAGATCTGTGTGTTTTAATGTTATTTAGTGAGATGGTTTATGTTCATTAAAGTCTATTTTTTTTTTAGTAAAAGCTCTGTTTTAATTATCCTTGAACGAGTTGAAGTGGCAATATTTGATAAAGTCAAGAAAGAAACCCCTTTTATTCATTCCCTAGAATAAAATAAAGTTCAGCACTCTTAGAGAACGATCCACGAGCGATCACCGAGGCACGAACCTACGCCTCAAGTCAAATTTTATTTGGTATATTAACCATAATAAAGACATATATATATATATATATATATATATATATATATATATATATATATATATAATCTCGGCTAACCCACAACAACCTTCTAACTTTAACAGTGCCGCATTTTTGTAATGGCTGCTATCTTTTCAAACCATAAATTTATTTGATTATTCATTACTTCAATGGCTTTTCCAATACTTCTAAGGGTGTTTAACAACTTATGTTGTATTTTCTACTATTGCAGATAGTTTTCTCTGACGAATCAACCATTGCAATGCTAGATGACCGCTTGCAGAGTGAAAGAAGGGGGCCTGGAGAAGAATTTATGGCTGAATAACTGAGTCATACAGTAAAATTTCCAACGAAAATCATGGTGTGGGGAGCCATTCAGTGCATGGAAGTCGTTTGCATATTGTTGAGAGAACTAGGAACCAGGAAAAGTATATAGAAGTTCTTAAAGGTCGTTTACTGCCTCGAATAAGGGAATGGTATGGCGACAGACCTTGGATATTCCAACAAGACCCTGCCCCATGTCAAATAGAAAAATCAGTGAAGGCATGGTGTGGACAAAAATGGATTTCAGCTGATTCTCTGGCCCGGAAATTCCTTGGACATGAATCCGATTGAGAGTTTATGGTGTGTGTTGAAAGATGAAATACACACAGAGCCCATTACGACCAAACAGCAACTCATATGCCGTCTCATTGAAGCTTGGTTCAGATCTAAGGGAATCTAGGAAATGTGCAAAACATTGATCAATGCCATGCCAAGATGTTTTAAAACACTCATGGATGCTAAGGGTGGCCAAACGGGTAACTAATGAATGAAGAAAACTGTGCCAATGTCTCAAAATAAATCTATTTGCAATCAATAAAATTAGTTTAATTAGCATTTTTGTAGAAAATTTTCAATTTTTTAAAAAATCCATAATAATTCCGCCAGTACTGTATTATCATACCCCGGCACTTGAGGCAGAAGGGAGAGAGATGAGAGATTAATGGAAAACGATGATGGACAAGTGGACAGCTCAACGAGAAGGGTCTGGGTGGCAAGGACGAAAAAAATGCCAGTGAATCGACGTAATTTGTTATGGTGTTCTTTTTCCAGAGCATCGCCCCTCTTAGGGCACCGTACTACGAGAGAATGCCACTAATAGAACCTTACTTTGTTGTTCTAATCAAAAAAAGCGAATTGCGCAAGAGTTGATCCGCCGTTGGGCGCGACAGCACGAAGGACCAGAAGTCGTCGAGACGTAAACTAGGATGGGACAAATTGCCGGGATTGCCACCGAAGAGGTAATGGACCTGCAAAAACAAGATTGAGTACAACTTCCAAGAACCACGGTGCCCCAAGCACTTCACCATGAAGGGCTGAGTCTAGCCCATTTGACCAATGAAGGTAGCTCCCCCTGCAGGGTCCCTGGCATCCAAGAAATAGGATTTGGGCAATGAAGAGATCCCTTATTATTATAATCTCATTAAAAGATGTCCCCTATTTTTGGCACAAAAGGATGAGAACTTTAATAACTAAGCACAATTACTAAGATACTTGACACCCATCAATCAAAGGAAGCCAGTTACGTCCTTAAACCAACACCAACTCACAGATTGACCTAATTCGATCCTACAAGGAGCCAATCTGCAATGCTCCACCATCTCATCCACACTCAAGTCAATCCCAGTGATAAATACTACAAACCTTCTTAACTTCATCGTATACAAGTTGGTAAGCGTAGCGGGGACAAGGTTCCGAGGGAACCCCTTTCTTGTTCTCACTCTCGTCACCACTCAATTCGTTGTGGTAGACGCAGGACCTGAAAATGACCCATCTTCAGCACTCAATGAAAGTAGATCTCGAAAGGAGGACAGGGGTAGAGGTATTCAAGGGGGAAAAAGAACTATAGCCAACCCGCGCCCCTATTTTTGTTTAAGGTTTCCTTCATGGTAGCAACCGAGACCATAGCCATTAGAATGAAGAAGGTAAACATGACTACAGGATATCCCAGGAGTCAGGAATGTAATGGAAAACCGATATCAACGCAGTTATTTCAATACTCATGATACCATTTGATGTGCGATTGATGAAAAGATTAGATTCCATTTGCGCCCAAAGGAGGGGTTGTAAGTGGGGTGTAATTGATGAAAGGATTAGATTCCATTTCCCCCAAAAGGGGTAGTGGATTGAATAGCTAAACCTTCGTTGAGGCTGCTTATTTTATCTATCTAGTAGATAGTAAATTGGACTTTCTACTGTTTCCCCCTCAGCATATGGTAATGATTTATTCCACTGCTCAGTTAGGTAGTGTGGTTTAAATAAAGAATGGCCGGCATATTAAGCTAAATAAAAGAATTGGGTTGACATATTTTACCTTTCCTCTCACCTCCAGATCTATGGAAATCCCTAAAGGAATAATGTTAATTGCACTCCTTTCCTTTCAATCGTGGGCGAAGGCCTCGACCGGATAATGAAATTCTCATTATCACAATGGCAATCGCTGGTTACTCAATGGCACCAGGAGCCGGGCCTCGTTAGTGTGTGTGTGTGTGTGTGTGTTGGTACTGTTTACATAAACTCACCTTTCATTTGGTCTTCCAACCCTTACACCCCCTGGTAATAACTCTTGTATATTCTCTTTGCAAGTCTAATAAATCCATGCTTACATGTCATTACTAACTCAGAAAATTTTCAGTCGCAATCTCATTCACATCATACAAGCCTCTCACCCAGTCATTCTTCACTGCCTTTTGAAAGCTGAATTTCCCTCTAAAATTGACCATTTGCACTAGCCTTCGTGATTTTTCATACACTTCCATACCATAGTCTCAACCAATGCAGCTTCCTTGTACATTCTACACTTAAACTCTTACCATTCACTCACCCTTTAGTCGCCTGTGACTTTCCTACCATTTAAAACACTGTCGTCATATGGTTCCTCTCTTCCTTTCCTCTTTTACAATGCATCTGAGATGCTTAGAACTTGGCACTTGTTCAAGGTTGACGCCCCAGGCCATTCTCTCACACCAACCTGACTGACAATGACATGTGCACCGACACTAGGAATCAGACACAACATATTCTCTTACATCAGCCTGACTGACAATGACATGTGCACCGACACTAGGAATCAGACACAACATATTCTTTCACACCAGCCTGACTGACAATGACATGTGCACCGACACTAGGAATCAGACACAACATATTCTCTCACACCAGCCTGACTGACAATGACATGTGCACCAACACTAGTAATCAGACACAACATACTCAACAATCATGCCCTAAGACAAACTCTTCGGAGAAGGGAAGAACCGCATCCGCTCTGTGGAGGTCGACAAGGCTTACTTAGCCAGGGGGTGGGGTGGGGGGGTGCGACGTAAGTAAATAAAACAAACGAGGATTTTGTGAGTTCCATCACTCAAGGTCAAGGTCGCTCACCACTTATTGTGATGGATGCTGTAAATCCAGAAGGAGTTGCGTACGTTCTCTTCCTTCCGATTCTTTTCCTTGCTCAGGCCCTTTAAAAGATAAAAGATAGCACCATAACAACCATGCTGCCCACTGGTAGCATGCAACCCTGCCATAGGATGGAACAGAGGCAAGCCCCGTTCACTCCCCATTAAAAAAAAAAGTAATTTAAAACTAAGAAAAAAAGCAAAGTGGAGGGCAGTTCCTGAACAAAGATTTTGAAGAGGGTTAGTAATAAAAATGGTGAGGTTAGGGGAAGTGAAAATGAGTGGCATGTACATAGCCAGGGTCACTTTGTGAGAGGAGCATACACTCGTTCAGTGAAAATAAACGGTGCCCCTCCCCCCTCCAACACAAAGGGTTCATGGCCAAATACGCCCCCACCTAAACCAACGAGGAGTGTCTCTTGGTATCTTCAGGCTCGCCAGTAATTAACACTGATTTTTATGTTACTTTTTATTCAGAAGGGGGAGGGTGGATCTCATCCAGAGCAAGGGACGGATATCCCCCCATCTGATCAAAGCATTCACGGGGCATTAAAAACCAAAAACATCATGAGCAATCACAGGTATCTCTTTAGGGCAATCCAAGAGTCCATCAGCTACACTTACAACCACTACATCACCCACCCCACATAACCTGGGCACCAGATCTGACAGTCACACACCTAGACAAACCACTACCCATTGCCACAAGATGTGTTAATAGCACCCCAATTAACACACTAGACTGCTGCAAAAGAGGTGCCCATAAAAGAACACACCAACTTCTACGGAGTGATTTTGCAATACCACACAAAAGACCCTGTAAATACATGACAAAAAGGTACAACCCCCCCACAAAACAATGCACATAATCCATGGTACCGCCCTCCCACCATGAAAACCAAGCATCCATCCCGCAGTAAACATCGAGCCCCATTCTGGGGCCCCAACATATTTCCTAAATGTTGTTACCCGGGACACCCAACCAGAAGAGACAACCACTGTCAATGTTTTGACCTGGCTGCCGTCCCAATCTAAACGCCACATCAACTCACTCAATACCGACAGCTGCACTTGCTGCCATCACACAAATCCAACGCATCTCAACCTAAGGACGCAACATGGTGAACACTCGGACAACTTTTAGACAAGTGACACGGAATGCTGGATCTGTGGGAGAAAACCTTTGATCCCACAACCTGTGCTGTAGAGCCCCATCAACGTAACTGCAATTAAGTGGGGCTGTGCCTTCGGTCAGACTGTCCTGGGGGACCCAGGACAGTGTGCATTGGGTGTGAGGTTAGGGCAATCGAGGTGGTGTTTTGTGTGTTCTGGGGCGTGATTGCACCTAGTGCATGTTGGTGTTTGTGTGAGTTTTGTTCTGTGTTTGTATTGTTGCAATATGGGTGAGTGTCCCAATCGTTGTTGGAATAGGAGTGCTTTGTTTTATGTGGTGGTTGTTTGTTTAGGATGTGGTTATGCGTGGCAGTGTATAGGTGGTCGTGAGTGTGAACTTGTTTTATTAAGGTATGGTATAGGGGGATGGGGGGTTAGGTTATTGAGCTTAGCTTGGAAGTAAGGTACTGGGATACCTTTTTTTTTGTCTGGGTTGTGTTGTAAGGTGATGGTTGGGGCGGGGAGGGATTTGTGCTCTGCTAAAGTGTTGGGTTGCTATCATGTCTAGGTATATTTTAGTGGGTAATATGTTGCTTTCCACATGGAGATGTGGGATTGGTGTAGTTTTTGTGCATCTTCTGAAGACTCTGAGTGCATTATTTAATGTAATTTGGAGCTGTTTGGAGTGAGTGTTTTTGAGTGCTGGGTGCCAGACCAGTGCAATGTAGTTTAGGGTAGTTCATATGAATTCTTTGCATAGTATAGTGAGTGATCCTTCTGTTGCACAGATATAGTGTTTTGAGGGCATTAATTTTCTTTGTGGCTTTGTTTATTATCTTGGTTGTGTGTTTTGAAGGTCATGTGAGTGTCAAGCGTGTGATGCCTAGAAGGGTGTTGGTTTGGTTGTCCATTTAGTTTAATTGGGAGGGGAGGGGGGGGTTGTTTGATCCATGGTTGCTGGAGGTGAATAGGTTAATGATGATTTGGCCATGGATACCATCATCCTGTTTTGTGTGAGCCATTGTCCCAGTGAGTTAAATGTATTGTTCGAATGTTCTGTGTTCTGGTAGTAGTGGCGATATTGTGATGTGCTGTGATAGAGATATTCGCGGTGTTCATGCGAATGATTGGTGGTATGTCATGAGTGAAGAGGTTGAAAAGTAGGTGAGAGATTAGCTTCTTGTGAGTTTTGTTGTGGAGTTGTTTAATGTGTGTTTTGTGTATTACTTGGTAATGGGTGAAAAATATAAAGTTTGTGAGGCATTTCTTGTCATTGTTTGGGAGGTCTGTGTGGTGCATGCAGGGGGCCTTGTTCATTGAGGGCATCTAGTATGTGTGGTGTGAGGTTGGTTAGGAGGGTTGTTGTGGAGTGAGCTTTCCTCAAGCCATGCTGTGTTGGTGAGAGGTGTATGTTTGGGATCATTCTTTGGTGTACAAGTTTTTATAATGTTTTAGATAGGGTACACAAGAGTGAAATGGGCCAGTGTGAGTTTGGTTGTGTTGGGGACTTGCCTGGTTTGAGAATTGGGTTGATATGTGGTTTTCAACATGCCTGTAATGACTGTAATGACAGAGATTGATGTTTCCTAGGTACTTGAGGTAGATGTCTAATATGCTGTCAGGGCCTGTTGCTTTGGAGTTTTTAACTGATTTAAGTATTAGTTGGAGAATTTTCAGTGGTGAAAGGAGGTAGTTGGTCTTTGTTGTTTTTTTGTTATCATTTGTCTGTGAGTGGATAAGAAACTGGTGCTGGAATATTGTTCCATGATGATATTGCAGTGGTGTTTTTGGGTTGCTACGAGGGGCGGTCAATAAGTTTTGCAATTCGGATATAAGGAAAAGTGTTTTATTATTTTTCAATATAACTACCCTCGACTTCAATGCACTTGCGCCAATTGTCCCTGAGGCTTCGAATTCCCGACAACCAGAAATCTCCCGACTGCTGTTCAATCCACTCCTGGACGGCGAGCTGGACCTCTTCATCGTCCCCAAACCGGCGTGCACGCAGTGCAGCCTTGAGCTGGCGGAATAAAAAGTAGTCGCTAGGGGCCAGATATGGACTGTAGGGAAGATGGTTGAGCTCCTCGAATCCGCACTCGCGCAGGGCAGCTTGTGCAACTCTAACCTTGTGGACTTTGACGACGTTGAAGTCGATCATGGGGCCTGAGGTTTCTAGGGACCCAACGGGCAGAGCCTTGGTCATGGCCAAATTGTCGTGGATGATGTTGATAACACTTCCATGTGATATTCCAAGTTGTCGCTCGATTTCTTCGACCTTCACCCGTCGATTTTCGAGGATCCTCCTCTCCACACGGGCACATTGTCCTCGTTGGTCACGTCTGATGGGCGTCCTGGACGGGGGTCATCTTCAAGGAACTCACGACCATAGCGGAACTCCCTATTCCAGCGAGCAATGGTTGCATAGGAAGGGGCGGTATCGGTGTACACTGCAACCATATCTTCATGGATCTCTTTTGCATTCTTGCCTTCCTTGGTCAAAAATTTGATCACTGCGCGGTGCTCAACTTTCTCCATTGTTGAAAAGTTTGTGACTGACGATCTGCGATCAGCTACTGCTTCTTAAATAGACGAGGCAGGAGCGTGTGGCTGCAGGTCCTGACTTGTCATAACTTGTCCTAACACCCCTACAAACAGCCATCCCTTTCCTGTTTTGCCCTACCAATTTGCAAAAATTATTGACCACCCCTCATATTTTGTTGTTTCCAGTGATGAATGTTTTGTGTGTATGGCAGGGAGTTGTGTTGATGTGTGGATTTTCTTTAGGGTTCTCCAGACTTGGGTCATGTTTGTTTTGTAGTCAATTGTGCTTAAGTATTGGTTCCAGTTTTTTATTTGTTATTTTGCAATAAGGGATGTAATGTTGGCGTTGAGGAGTTGGATATTTTTTTTTGTTGTGAAGGGGCCCTGTTTTGTTTCAGGGTTTTCAGATTTTGATGCAGTTGGAGATTTCATTAGTGAAGTTAGGGTTGTATATTTTTTCCACAGTGGGATGTGTTTTGCCCTGGCATCACTATTGTTTTGTTGATGTAGAAGAGGGCTTTGTCTAGGGAGGTGTAGTAGTTTATGGACAAGTTTTGTAATTTTTCTTTTAAGTGGTTTGCGTAGGTTAGCCAGTTTGCTCTTTTGAAGTGAGTTCATATGGTCTTGTGAGAGGATGTGTAGGATATGTGGTTTGGAAGGTGCGATGATAGGTAGATGGTTAGAGGGAAGCTCAGCTATTGTGTTTGAAGTTATTTTAGTGTGAAGGTGGGGCAAGCAGAAAGTTTGTCGCTGGAGGTGCTGTTTTGGGTGTGCTGGGAAGGTTGTATAGTTGGTTGTGAGGTATTGTTGAGAATGGTTAGTGTGTGGAGCTGGCCTGAAATGCATGTGCTTTATTGTTAGCTTGTTGTTTTTGAAGCCATGTTGGGTGATGTACATAAAATTGATACAGATAAGTTTGGAAGTTGTGTGAGTGGTTCTAAGGTAGGTTTATAGTTTGATGGGATCCTTCTGGATTTGGGTGGAATGTATAAATTTATGAGGGTATATTTGGTATTAATGATTTTAATGCTGATGGATTGTATTTTTAGATTTGCATCGTTGAGTTGGAGTGTTTTGTTGTGCTTGTGAAGGGTAGTGTGTTGTGTATGAGTGTTATGAGTGTGGGTTTTGTGTAGTGTAGTGTCAAGTCTCTGTGTAATGTATTAGTAGATTGGGTGTGTCTTTTTGTTCCATTGTTAAGTGTAGGAAGTTTTGTAGTTCTGTGTGTTTGTTGGTGATGGAGTGTATATTCAGTTGTAGTATGTTAAGGGTATTAGTAAAGGCAACATATGAATATCTGCCAACTAAATCGTTACCAAACAATTTCTTCACCAATATGTTTGTAAAGGTGTGTAATAACATGGTTTAAAATGTTGAAATTCAAGTCCTGTGGGAAACCCTGAAAAAACCTGCTTAAGTTCGGGTATCGATAAATGATTGTTGAAATATTGTTTTTTTGTTTTTTTTTATCTGGCCTTAGCTAAATTATGAGGGGTCAAATCAGGGTTTTTTTTTCAGGATTCTGAGTTGATTGTTCGCATTTATATTTCACCACAAACACTCATTTGTGGAAAAGTAAATTCTAAATATATCTTATAATCTACTTTGCAGGACATTGTAGTGTAGCAATATGGATGAAGACATTACTCCACCTATGCTCAATTGCTTTATCTGTGCAGGCTCGGATGCAACCAGCTCAGAGGCTCATACAGGCGACTCCAAAGGATTACTCTACTTTTTTGAAACATGCAGAAGCTGTCAAAAAACCTACAGTTGCGGAATGTATGAAGGAGGCTCAAACGGGAGGAAAACTGAGGTACCACATGAAGTGTAAAAATGATCTGTACAACAACTTTGTTGAGATCACCAAAAAGTCAGCTCAAACATCCAAAGCAGAGAAAGAATCATGAAAGTTGAAGAGAAGACGCACTTGCTCTGAGTTCAGTGCATCTACTGGCTGTATTGCTAGAAGCTCAAGGTCAGTTCACCTCCCGTATAAGGATCCCTTCTTTGCCACCAACCTGCTCAGCTCTACAAAAATAATCTAGCAAAAGCTAGAAAGAAATATAGAATGCCGGATAATTTGACCTCATATAAAATGAAGGCAAGCTTGCTGAAGACAGCACAGAGTCGCAGGGATGACTGGGGTACTGCAGTCACTGGATGCCTGGAAGGGGTCAACGACTTGGTAGCAGAGGAAACACTGTACCATTTGCGCTTCAAACTTCTTTTTGAGAGAGGTGACCATTACTCCGATAATGAAGAGGAAGGCAAAAGGAAGAGAGAACAGAGGAAAATTGATGAGGAGCGAAAGGCAGTTTTTATTGAATTCTGCGAATGGTTTGACTCAGAATAAGAGCATGGGGTGATGAGGCTTGACCAAGTCCATGAAAAGCTGCAGGAGTTTGATCAGTCACCAGAAAAGTGCCCCTTTTATTCAAAGTATTGGCTAAAGATAAAACTCCAAGAGAAATACCATGACACGTGGTATTTCACAACACAGGAGAGAAGGGCAAATGTGCTCTGTCTCAAAGATGGCACCAAGAATATTCTGCGAGAGCATCATGCTAATGTTGAACATGGAGATGAGAAGACTCAGATCATAGGTCCAAGCGAACACTAGCAGCGCAATGGCAGGCAACTTTAGGATCATAAAGACAGCTCTCAAGCTCATATGCAATGACATTGCCATCAGTCTTCACAGTAGGGCGCAGGCGAGCGCTCCATCAAATGGTGGCGAGTCCCGCGAGTGTGTCCGATTCGGAGACGACAGAAAGCAACCTGAAGCCGTCGCGGCATTTGAGGGTAGGTCCAAGCGAACACTAGCGGCGCAATGGCAGGCAACTTTAGGTTCCCCTCGACCTTCTCCCATCTTCTTTGCCATGCAGCCCGGAAGGCTGCCGGTATTCCTGCCATGTAGTCGGTGTGAGGAAGAGAGAAACGCTAGTCCGGTCGCCGAGTCCTTGCAGACTTTTTGGCACCCTGATTCCCCACAACTCCTACATGTCCAGGAACCCAGCAGAAGATAATCTCGACATCCGCCCGGCTCCCAAAACCGTGGCGTCACGGATATCGCAAAACAGGGGGATGAGGAGATTCCAATGCCCTGAGAGCACTCAGAGCGCTTTGTGAGTTAATTTAAATCACAATCAGGTCTCCGAACCAGGCAGGGCGCGTTATCTCCCGTACCAGCTCGGTCGTTAAGACAGACGCAGTGCCTGCTAGAGCCCAGCTAAGTTCAAACAGAGGGGACACGGCGTGGAAACCGAGCCCCTCTTGGGACTTCGAACCATCCGTATACACTGGCACAGCTCCAGCGTGACATATAAGTGTGCTCCAAAAAGGTCGAACGCAATACTCTCGGCGCTGTATAAGCTTTGGGAGCAAAGGCGTGGCAACAAATAGTCAAAGGTGGTACCCTCCTGGGTGGCGTCCTGGGCAGAATTAGGGGCACATCACCGGCCAGAGAGTTATACCAAGCTCAAGAAGTTTTCTAGTCCTAAACCCAAAGGGCTTAGGGTATTACTGACGTCTCTCGGCGGCATAGGCACCGTCGAAATCAGCTGCGGATGCAGTGAGAGCTGTTGGCAACCGAGGGAGGCGCCGGGCTCGTGCGTACAGGCGAATAATACACTTTGCACGGCGTAGAGCGAGTGGCATCTCCCTAGCATCGAAATGTAGGCTCTCAATGGAGGAAGTGCGGAAGGCACCGGTCGCCAGGCGAAGGCCGGTGTGGTGGATCGAGTCCACCTTCCACAATACACGCTCGCCTGCGGATGCATAAAACTAACATCCGTAGTAGAGCTTCGAACGAACAAAGGATCAATAAAAAAATAAGGCAGTAGCCCTATCAGCACCCCAAGCGCTGAACGTCACGGAACGGAGAGTATCCATGGCACGGGCACAAGAGACCCTAAGGCTGCGAATATGAGCCTCCCGGGTGAGGCGTCGGTCAAAGACAAGACCAAGGAAACTGCGATTACACCCCTTCTCCCGCATCGAAGTCGGTGGAATGTATGCTGAAATAACAGTATACCTCCTATCCAGGTGCAGCTGCACTGCTACTGCCTGACAGGAGGTATCTAAAGCAAAAAGAAGAACCAACACCTCATACAGGGTGTAAATCGCGCATCCTCCTGCCCGGCCCCCACACCGTGGTGGTGGGGTCCCAAAGCCCTTATACCTCGGGAGGGGGGAAGGGGGCACACGCCCAGCATTGTCTCTTGCAAAAAGATGGGTAACGGGAGGAGAGGAGCCTAAACAGCTTCTCCCATTTGGCCCATAGTCCGCGCCAATTCCATTGAAGGAATATGTCCTCCAGGCCTAGGTCGGAGATGCGGGGGCCCTCTTCGAAGAGAAGATCCTCAAGGGAATGGCCTTACGCTTCCCGGAGGCAGAACTCCGGGCGCTGTTGGTCCAACAAAGTGTTGAAGGCGCTGTCTCCTTCGACATGTCGGTGGAATTTGGCTCGCAATACGAGTCTTTTCCTCCCCCGTCCTGGAAACCTTTGTAAGGCAGGGGTCCCTCCTTATACCTCGAGAGGGGAGACGGGAGCACACACCCAGCGTGGCCGTTTCGCCTTACGGGAAACAGTCACGCTGGGGGTAGGGTGGGGAAAGAGGTCGGTTTTTGCCGAGACTGGCTATGAACCCTTTGTGCGCCCAGCTCTACCTGGGTGGCGTAAAGGGGGAGTAGAACTCGAAGAAGGGTTCCGAATGAGCGCGGAAACGACCGTTCTCGTAGGCCTGGATGGGCATAAGACGTCCCAGGCAGCGCCGGGTGCGCAAGGACCAAGTCCTTAGCCTCTCTCTCTCTCTCTCTCTCTTAAAGAAAGTAGAGGGAGAGGGGACGCCCCCTTGTCGCGGGAAGAGAGCTTGTGTGTACTTTTGACTTTTCGAGCTATGTCGCCGGGGGTACCTCTTCTGGGTACCCCTGGTAGGGCTTCCCTTGTCGATTTGGTCGGAAACGAGGTTCCAGACTAAGTGCGTCATTCCTTCCTTTTTCTTCTTTATCCTTCTCCTTTTTAACTTTTATCCTATCTCTCCCACTCATACAAAAACAAAAAAAAAACTACTCCTATCATGTCACTCTTTCCCTTTTTTCCCTCTATCTACATATAAGGACCTGGCAGCTACCTCACGCGTCAGAAGAGAGGCTTTGGAACCTCTATAAACAACGCCAATCGACGTTCACTGGTTGCGAGAGACTAGGACTAGAGGTGTCCTAGGCGTTGGGGCACGATGAATGGGATGAGGGTAGTGCCCCGTTAACCTCTTCCCTGGCGCGTAATTATTGACCGTTCCCAGTGCCCGTTGACGGGTGCCTCTGGTAGCATCGGTCCGAGGTGACGGCCCTTTGTTCCCAGGTTGGTTGCCAGGCCAATAAAAAGCCTTGGGTGGAGTCTCTTGGTGGGGCGGGATATCCATTGAACGCTGCTTCGAGATCCTGGCCGTTGTGAAGGGAACTAGTAGGAGTTTAGTAAGGGGCGTGCTTCGTTGTTGTTCACCTGGTGACAAATCGATGGCCCCTTCGGGGACCGTCTGTGCTGCTTGGTTGGGAGCCACGGCACGCCGAGGCTTAACGACTCGGTCGGACAAACAGCAGCACATGGAGCGTGCTTTCTGGAAGACTCCGAAACGACTCGGATCAATAGGCGGGAGCGACTCACGCGGGGAGAACTCACCAAACCCCCTCCTTTTTTATCATTGATTGGTCGCAAAGTATTGAAAGAGAGAAAGTGTTCAAAATGACCGGCAAGAAAGGACCAGGAGCTCTAAAATACACATGCACAATATGCCACATAGATAAGTGGTGCGTGGACTTTCCGGAGGGGTGTTTTTTGAAATGCCACTCGGCCAGTTCCTGCCCCGACTGTATTCTAAACGGCCAAATCAAGGAGCTAAAAGAAACATGCAGGGCTTCAGAGGAAAGATCCCGGAAGTTGGAGGCGAAAATAAACAGCCTCGAATTAGAACACGCCGGACTGATTCGCAGGCTAGAGGTCAGAATAGCAGAGCTAACGTCAAGCCCTGTAGTAAACACTGCATCTGCAGTATTACCCCCAGAGCTAGGTCCGCATGCTACGGATAAACCCTCAAAGAAAAAGAAAAGGAAGGGAAAGAAACAGGAAGAAGAGAAAGTTGAAACAGAAGATAAAGTAGAAGCTGAAAGAGAGAAAGTTGAAGCAGAGGAAGAAAAGATAAAAACAGAAGAGTATATAACAAAGGAAGATAGGGGGAAAAAGATGAATAAGAAAAAGAAGAACAAGAAAAATGAGATGGAGAAGAAAGAGGGAACCGAGAGTTCGCTTCCGCAAGGAAAGCCTCAAACCTCTGCACGGAAATGTCCGAGGGTTACCCTTGTGGGCGATTCCCAAGCACAAGGTTTGCAGCCCCTGCTATTGGCCCGCCTTCGCACTAGTGTGGAGGTATGCTGCCAGCCAGGACGGGGAAATCACCACATTAGGGTAGAGGCTGAGAAATCTCAGATCTCCGAGAATTCAGTTGTTGCCCTGATGGTGAGTGGAAATGACCTCTACCTCCGAGGAGGCAAAGTAGGACCCAGCGAGAAAATTCTCAACACGGTCATGGGAGCCGTGGACGACTGCGGATTGAGAACTCGCAAACGGGTCGTTGTAGGGATGCTCCCGAGAAGAGGTCCTAGCCGGAGAGCTCACTCAAGGAACGTGACCCTGAACCAGCGCCTGTCCGACCTCTGTACGGCGGAAGGGGTCTTCTTTCTGGACCCTCACCGCACCTTTTACGGTCAAAACGACCTTTACCAAAGGGACGGAGTGCACTTTTCATTCAAGGAAAAAGCTGTACTCTGTAACTTAATCCAGGATGTCGTAGAGCTGACGCAGAGGAGCGTCCGACCCAGAGTGAAGGCGGACATAAGACAGTATGCCCGTGTCACTCCTGGAACAACGTTCTTAGATGTGGCAAAGAGGGGTCCTGCCACACAAAAGAAGCCGGGAAACGGAAGAGCGTAGGGAGTCCTACACTGGGGGACTCCCTCAAAGTTCTTCTGTTCAACGCAAGGTCAATCAGGAATAAGTTTCTTGAGCTCCGTGGCCTCGTAGCAACAGAGGAACCTGAGATGGTAGCCATAACGGAGACGTGGATTAAAACCTCAAGCCAAGATTTTGAAGGTGAATTCACGATTCCCGGTTACCAGCTCTTCCAGAAAGATAGGCCAGACAGAGAGGGTGGTGGTGTGATGTTGTATGTCAAGGATACTCTCAACTCGACGGATTGCAACATCGTATCCGACCATGAACTACTAGGTGTTGACCTAGAGATAGGTCCTGCCAAATACAGGACCCTGGTGCTTTATAGACCTCCTGCCCAACTTGTTGAAAAGGACAGAGATCTGTACCAGCTACTAGGAGAACTTGTCGAAGACAGAGTGTGTATCATCATGGGTGATTTCAACACACAAGTTGACTGGGAAACCAGAGAACCCTGTGGCGAGAACGCACTACTCCTGGAATTCACGAACAACGAGTTCCTCACTCAATGGGTGAGAGAGCCAACGAGAGGAGACAATATCCTCGACTTGGTTTTCACCTCTGAGGATGACATCGTTGAGGACCTCTCTGTTGGCGAAGAGCTCGGTGGCAGTGACCACCGAATAATTAGATTTGTAGTCAAAGTCCCCAAGGCAGAGCCTGCAACTAGTAAATCGAGGAAACTTGATTTGAGAAGAGCAGACTTTGCAGGTCTACGCGCGGGACTGACTGACGCGAGGCTAGAAGAGTGCGAGGCTGTTGAAGACTCTTGGAACAGTTTCAAAACCACATTCATGAGTCTTCAATCGCGTTTCATCCCTCTGAAATGCCCCCGTCGGTCCTCTGTTCAACTAAAGTGGTTTAATCGAAAAATCGGCCAACTGCTTAGGGAGAAGAGAAATGTGTACCGGCAATCGAAGATCTCGGGTGACTTTGACGAATACCGGAGGCTAGCCAGGAGAGTGAAGTCCAGCATAAGGGCGGCTAAGCGGTCTGAGGAACTCCGAGTGGCGAGACTCTGTAAAGAGAATCCCAAGGAGTTCTTTGGATATGTAAACAGCCGTAAACCAATCCCTTTGAGGAATGAGGAGGAGACATTAAAGCATTCAGATGCAGAAAATGCTAACCTCAACGACTTCTTCTCTTCAGTGTTTACTGAAGAGTGTGCTCCCATTCCCCAGCCGACGGATTCCTACTCGGGGGAAAAGCTGGAGGTACTGGACTTCACCGAAGGAGAAATAAAGAAAAAGATCGCTGACCTAAAGACGAATAAGTCCCCCGGACGGGATGGGTTTCTATCCAAGGTGTTGAAGGAAGTGTACGATGAATTATCACGACATCTCTGCGCTATCTTTAACATGTCAATCCGAACCGGATGCGTTCCTAGAGACTGGCGTGAGGCGGAGGTGACTCCGATCTTCAAGAAAGGAGAACCCAGCCATCCGTCAAACTACCGACCCATCAGTTTGACTTCGATAGTCGGTAAACTCATGGAAAGCATGATAGTGGACAAGATAACGTCTTATTTAGAATCAAACCTGCTACTGAAGAGTTCCCAGCACGGCTTCCGAAGGCAACGGTCATGCCTGACGAACCTTGTGGAATTCTTCCACTTCGTCTTCAGTGAGCATGATCGGGATAAAGCGGTGGATGTTGTGTACCTTGACTTCCAAAAGGCATTTGATAAGGTACCACACCGCTGCCTTCTCCGGAAAGTGCGTGCACAGGGCATAGACGGCAACGTAGCAGGTTGGATAGAGAGCTGGCTAAGTGACAGACGGCAACGAGTAGTGGTGAATGGACGGGCCTCTGAATGGGCGCCCGTATCTAGCGGTGTCCCTCAAGGTTCCGTCCTTGGACCATTACTGTTTATTATCTATGTCAACGACATGGACAGAGACATGGTTGCCAAAATCTCCAAATTTGCCGACACCAAGCTTGGTATCAATGTGGCAAAGGGGGGAAACACTGCCCGCCTCCAAGAGGACCTTCAAAGGATTGGGGAGTGGTCGGACACGTGGCAAATGCCTTTCAACGTGGGAAAATGCAAAGTAATGCATATCGGCCACCGAAACCCCAAATCTCAGTACATCCTTAAAGGCACTGCTCTTGAATCGAGTGACACTGAGAAGGACTTGGGTGTTACTATCACTAGCGACCTCAAGTTCTCGAAACAGTGCATCGAGGCAGAGAAGAAAGCCTAAAGGATGTTAGGCTACATAAAGCGCCAGTTTGGATACCGTGACAAGGAGATAGTACTTTGTCTGTACAACTCCCTCGTTCGGCCGCACCTGGAGTATGCCGTACAATTTTGGAGTCCTTCGTTTCGAAAGGACATCGCAAGGTTGGAACGCGTACAAGCTAGGGCAACCAAACTGATTCCCTCTATCCGACATAAAAGTTATGAGGATAGACTAAGGGAATTAGATCTGTTCTCGCTGGAAACCCGTAGATTGCGTGGTCAGCTCATCGAAGTCTTCAAAATACTTCGAGGGTTCGACAATGTTGACTACCGGGATATTTTCACACTGAGTGAGAACAGAACGCGCAATCACGGCTTCAAACTTGAACTGAAGCGTTACAACCGCAATCTGTGTGGAAATTTTTTCACCTACAGTACCTGCGGTAAGTGGAACGCACTTCCAGTGGAAGTTGTCAACAGTGAATCTGTTGACCAGTTCAAGTAAAGACTAGACAAAGTCTTGAAAAGTGGCCGTTTAGGGACGCAAAACAATTGAGCAGCCATGTGCCCACTCGATTGCTAGTCCAAAGGTACCCTCTTTGAATGGACCGTAAGGTCTCCTAGGGTACTTTCTTTCCTTGTAACTGTAACTCCTTGTAACTCACAAAAAAAAGAAAAAAGAGACGATCCTTAGCCTGAACGGCCAGGATTTTCTTGTCTAGGGTATACGCACCGCATTCATTGTAAGAATCAGTGTGCAGCTCTCCGTAATTGACCATACAAGAGAGGGACATATTATGTACGACCTTGGAGTAACTTAAACAGACTTCGGGCAAACCCGATTCGTATGGCCTAAGCGGTGGCACTAGTAGCACCTGCGCAGCAGCGGCACGAATGCCTTCACGCGCTAGCGATACTAATTGGCACGCACCGACTCAGGGAGCCTGCCATTGTCGAACCTGACGAAGAGCGTAGGGGTGAGTCTCAAGGTCCTCCTCTGTTTTCTCATCACACGTTCGACTTTGACTGCCCAATCATGATGTCATCTATGGAGGAGTCCATGTGTTCCCGAGCCTAAACCATTCGTTTCACGAAGTTCATGGTAGAGTGCAGCCATTAAGTGTCCGAGGGACACTAATCATGGCCATTGGCCACCTCGGAACGTCCGATGGATTCGCCAGAAGTCTCCCATCCGAGAAACGGATACCTTCGGCTCTCAACCAATGAAGCTACCTACTACTCCTCTAATAAAACATGTTGCCCTTGGTCAACATGCTGCTATCAGTGGAGCGAATAGTCAGAAGACGTTTGAAGCCAGCGGGCTTGAAAACGCCAGGTAGTCTCTCAATGAGAGGCCCCGACGTAATCGAGGATCAGCTCAGCGCACTTGCGACTTTGGTCTTGGTTTGGGTCTCCCGCCAGAGGGCGCCTCAGGGCCGGAGGTGCCGATCTTGACCTGATCGCTTGCCGAAATAGCTGCGGACCAATCAAGGAGGCCCACCTATTCTTCTATGACTTGTTTTTTTTCTTTCTTTTTACTAGAGAAGGGCGAGGATTGAACCCGCTTCTCTCCACCCCTGAAGGAGCACCTAGGTCCGATGGACCTGCCTCAGCAAGATCATTCTCCGAGATGGAGAAGGGCTTGACTGTTAAAGGGGCACCAATCGGGGGAGGAGGTCTCTTCTCTCCTTGTGGGTCTACGGGTGCCCGAGTCATGTAAGGAGAAGCTTGCATTGGATCGGACTCTTGTTCGGTGTTTAGCACTGAGCCAGGGTCCGAACCCATGTAAGATCCTGCAGTGTGGGGGTTGGGTCACCTTTGTGACCCCCCCCCCCTCCAGCATCGCGGATATCAATTGAGGACTGTCTTTTGGTATTTCGTCTTAGCTGGCGAACCGACCTCCATCGGGAATAGGGAGGGCAGGTCAGCTGACCCTCAGCAAACTTGTAATGCAGGACTGTATGGGGCAAGGACCGATGGGCCCTGCTATCCCTTGTTCCCCCCAAAAGAGTTGGGCGGGCCTATACAGCCTCTCCCACCGGGAGCAGCCAATTTTGAGGCCGCCTGCACCTCTCTTGGTTTGGCAGTCCCCTGATAATAGGAAAGGGGGGAGGGGGCTGCTGCTTGTAGGGAGATGGAGTCGCGCAAGGGAGCCTCCAAAGAAGGGGATGAGGGGGAAGCCACCGCACCCATAGTTCTCTGAGAGGAGTAAACCTCCTCTCCGGTGAAAGAGGGTTGGAGGGGTCTCTGAGAAAGCACAGGGGGTGTCCACCTCTTTTTCAGAGGTGGAGCTGGCGGAGAGCGGCTCCAAAGATGGCAATGGGAAAGCCCCTTGGTGAGAAGGGCGCCTCTCCACTGGTTAAAGAGGTGTGATGTGTTACCTCATCCGGATCAGAAATTCCTGAATACGATCCTTTACACATACTCGGTCCACGGATCCTGCATTGATGGGCTCAGCCCCCTGCCCCCTTCCCCCTCCAGCTTTAACCATAAAGGATGGTACCGACGTAGCCATCATATTTATGTACTGGAAGAAGGTGAGCAGAGTCAACGGCCCAACACACCCCATGTCTATTCCTAATACTTGCACTAGCCAGGGGGCTTTCCGTCCTCGCAGCAGGTAGGGACCTCACGGGGTACACAGCCCCTCAACTAAGGACCCATAAGAGGACGAAAGTGCGCCGGGCAGACAGAACATCTGTGGATAGAAGAGCAAGTGTGGAAGGGAGTAGGAAGGAAGGTATGCAATAAAGAGAAGTAGAGATATTGGGGGGGGGGGGCACTAACGAGTAGGGTGGGTGATCATACCCTGGTGCTAAGGTGATCCCAGGATGAGATGCAGTCCATGAAGGTACGATGGTTACTGGACTGAACTCTGTCCATGAGGAAACAGTCCTCTTGGTAGAAAATGCAGGTAGAAAACGTTGAGGGGATAGCCATAATAATAATATAAAATAATAATACACAAATATAATACATAATAAATAATATTAAATACTAATAAAAATAATACTAAATAATAATAACAATAATAATAAAAAGGTAAAAGAGTGCCGAGTGGAAAAGACCTCCATTAACTTCCCCAGGCCCCATCAGAGAGTTCAAGTCAACCCAGGTTGTGACGGGGAAGGCGCCCCTCATTTGCACTCAGGCCCCGACGTGCAGCTCCTCCGGATACCCAAGTGTGGCAGGCTACAAAGGGTACCCCTCCCCCCTGTGGGGTGGGGTGTTAAGTATGAAGTGCACGTTTAAGTGGGGGACCAGGGTTGGCTTTGAAGTCCCTAGTAAGTAGGAGGAGAGTGGGGGTGGCTAGGTCACCGAGAGGTAAGGGGGGGCGGGGGGTCCGGACCCAATTTGGACCTAGTTGGGAGACCCGGGAACGGCGTTTTGACCCCCATTGTGGAGGCGACACCTCCAGATCCCATTTTCCACTCCTCTTTCTTCACGGAGATGCCCTCGTTGATTTCTGCTTCAAATTAATAGAAAAACAAAAGACGGTGTAGCTTTAAGGGGTCTAACGCCCCCATTTCAAATGTCTTGGGGGGATATAGTAGCAAAAAGACCATGGGGAGATTCTTCTCTCAAGTTCCAAGGGAAAGACTAACGAGGGCATCTCCCGTAGAAAGCGGTGAAGTTGGAGGAAGTGAAAAGGGTGGGAGATATTTCGCTTCAGATCTACCAGCCTGCGGGCACGGGGGTGGAAGGGCAAACTGCGACTGTTGGGGATGGGTGGGCATACAACCTCCAAAATGTCAGCTGTAGCATGACTGCTCATGCTACATATGGCATCCCCTGGTGGGCTATATAAGGAAAAGAGGGGGAGAGGGACTAGAAGGGGGAGCGAGTGAGAAGGTCGCAAGCGTGTTAACTACCCCTGAGCTGAGAGGGAATACCTCCCCCCCCCACCATTTACACATGCACTTCATACTAGCACAACACCCTGCAGGGGAGGAATGAGCATGTCAAGGACTGAATCTCAGGTAGTCTCAATCTAGTTTGAGAGGCACTGGGTCCGAAAAGGTGTGCTGCTCCAGGTGCAACAACAGTCTACACAGGAAATCGTCGGAGGGGGGGGGGGGCTGAGGGGGGAGAATAAAGCACTGAAGAAATGAAGTAAAAAAGACCATTCAACTCGGGCTAAAGTCCATGGGGTCCACTCCTGCTTATTTGAATCTTTCCTGTGGACTCGTGTTTCTATTTTCGAGTACCGCTGCCCTTCCCCTTGAATGGCTAGTCATCCCTTATAGGCCGGCCGGCAGCCTTGACGAACTTTGCCCAAGGTTTGGGTGGTGAGTGAATCTGAGCTTTGCCAGGGGGATTTAGATCTGATGTAAAAGATGGTTCTCATTGACATCATCGACCTCCTGAACACTCCTCGTTCTGTCCTTTGCTCGATGGGTGACTGCTCCTTCTCAGTTTGTGCTCTTAGACTCTGGAATGCTCTTCTTGCCGAAGTCCGATCCCCTCCCTCCCTCGCTACTTTTAAACGTCTCCTGAAGACTCATCTCTTCAGAATTGCCTTCTCTTCCCTCTAAACTTTCTCTACACTCGCTACACAACCTGCGCTCTGTGAGGGCTAACAGCCCTAAGGGCGCATTATAAATACCTAGACCCTGACTGCCACCACCAACTGAGAGACGACACTACTCATCTGACCATCACCTCGCCTTCCCTCAAACACCTCGGAGCCTACTATCATGTCACCTCACTTGGGAGACCTCTGGAGACTACTTGCTGTGGTAACATTCCTGAGTGTGGCCAGGTTTGACTGAGAACCACCCCTGGGTGCCACAAAAAGTAAATGGATGTGTTATGTGTAATGGAGCTTGACTGTGGGATGTTGGGATACCTTAGAGTATTATCGGGGTCTTGCATTTGTTTGGTGTTGGATGGTAGAGACTTTATAAGTGGCAGCAAGAAAGGTTTCATGTTGGACTGAGGTGGTGTTGTATGTGTTGGGAAGTGTCTTTGTAGGTCAGGCAAATGTGGTGCTAGTGTTTAGCTCTGGCAATGTTCAGAGAACATTGGCAAGGTGAACCTTGTGTGATCCAGGGTGACTTCTGGGTTGGTTGGGTTGGATGTTTAAGAGCACAAAAATACTTCTACCAAAACTGTAATTTTTAAAAGAGGGGTGGGGGGGATACATACGGCCAAAATATGAATTTCATTGAGGTAGATGTCGATGGTTGCCTTCTGGGTGAATCCAGGTGAAGGCATAGGACCCGGCTCCTTCTTTGTGCCGTCGCTGATGAAGGTGATCACATCGGAGTGGATGTTATAAGTGAAGAAGTCTGTGAGAAACTCCTTATGTCTTTGGCCCCCCAAAACAAAGAGTTGCCTCGTTGTCTGAAAAGGGGAGAGAGAGGGAGTGGTAACAAGCAATGGAGATTGAACTGAAAAAAGCTACCAAATATTCCTTCATGCAGTTCTTTATCTGCTCAGACATTGCCTTTGGGCGAGTCCAGGGGGAAGCATGAACAGCTGAAGCCGCCAAAGGAAACTTGCATTTGGCTCGGGCAACAAAAAACAGTGGTTCCAAACTTTATGTCAAGTGCAACACACTGGTGATTTGATGCAGTTTTCCTCTCAAATTAAAACTTAGGCAGATAGTGTAGTAGGTTGTTTTTTTCGCCTCAACTCCCATGTGCCCACTCTAATACCCATTTTTCACTTCAGGTTCGGGGGAAGGAGAGAGGACAAGCTGCTTGGAAGCAATAAAAGAGTTGTGAAACTTAAAACAAAAGAAAGCAACATTTTGTTTCCGAGTCCAGGAAGACAAGCGGGGCTGGACGGAAAGCCAGGTGTGTATAGGTAGGAATTTCTTGTGTGTGTGTATGGGGTCTGTATATGAGCTAGGGAAGGGGGATATGTAACATCATCAAGGAATGAACAGGGGATAATTCCCCCAACCCCCCATTTTCCAGCTCCTTAGGTACTGCTGACTGCTCTCATTTTGGAGTGAGGAAGGAGTCGGGGAGTGTGGAACTGGGAGACCTCTCTGTGTGGCGTGATTTGGGGACCCCAGCTGTCCCTCTCCCTGGTCCGTTGTTAGCGAGAAGACAAGGATGTAGCAGTTCTAGCCAGCTAGATGCCAGCCAGCAGCCCCTCCCCCCCCTCCACACTCAAGGAGAACGAAAGGATTCACTATAAATGTGCGAAAATGTTAAAGAGACTGCCCCGGGGCAAATTAGTTACCACAAATTAGAGTTGGCTAAAATTGCGGTAGTGGCAAAACCACAATTGAGTGGGAGAGCTCGCTCATGTGAGGTCGAGGGTGTAGACCATTGTATATATTGCCTTAATTTGTCTTATATGCACTGAATGTTATTAATTTAGTTGGTATTATTTTGTGTGTGTGTGTGTGTGTATATATATATATATATATATATATATATATATATATATATATATATATATATATATATATATATATATATATATATACAAAAAGGAAAAATAAATAGGTGTTTTCTTGAGCCTCCTTCCAATCTAATAGGTGGTTTTCGGGAGTGTCAGCTACCATATTTAAATTAATGTGTAAATTATATTTAAAATTAAGAAATGGTAAATAACAAAATAGCTGGTAGCACAAAATACAAAAATTAATGAAATATAGCAACTAGCACTTCCATGCATGAAAGTGTAACAACTAATTAGTTTTGATCGTAGCAATCCTGTGAACGTACATAGGTCTGATCGTTGTTAACAAAAGCGACTTTTGTTTTTTCATCACTAACTCTATAATTTAAGAACAGGATTTTTTTGAGTATTTGAATAATAATTTGATCTTAGTTTGGTTATAACTTAAGTATATTTTAGGTTTTTATCAAGGTAATTTCTAAGAATTTCTTTACAGTTTGAAAAAACAAAAATAGTTTAGTTCAGAAAAAATAAACATGATTATCCATCCAATGCTTTATAATGTTTTAAAAGAAAATGAATTACAATTGGTGAAGTTCAGAAAATTGATTAAAATTTAAGTAAGGTTGCTTTTTTATTTTATCTCTAACTATTTTAGCAACGTGATTTTACAAAAGGGAGGAAATAGTTTAGAGTTCCTTTTTAAAATTATTATAATTGGCAAAGTTCAGAAAATTTATAAAAATTTAACCACGGCTGCTTTTTTTTTAGATTTTAAATTTTAATCTTAGTAGTGAAGCGCAAGCTCTCCCAGTAGGGGAGAAAGGCGAAGCCATTGCCTGGTACTTTGATAAAATAATCTCTATTTTCTTTTTGATTTGGGACACTAATTTATCACATTGCAGCAGTGTTGGGTATTTTGTTGACTAGGCTGTGGCTAGGCAATGTTAAAGGTTTTGCTGTTGGTCCAATCATTGTTTTGCCTGGTGGTTTGAGCCGGTTGAAACCTTCTTGTATGAGCTGGGTGATGTTAGTGAGTACAGTGCTTGGAATGAGTGAAATCTGTGTTGGGAGTCATCTAGAGGGATGATTTTGTATAGAACTAGATGTAATATAATTTTGAAAGGGGTGGAGAGGAGGGAGATAAAATAATATGATGGAGCGGTGGGTGGATTGTTTGGTTTGAGAATGAGTATTATGTAGGCAGATGTACAGATATATGTGAGGGTGTCACTACATCTCATACCTAGGTGCATGATTGAGAGGTTGTCAGGGGCAGAAGTTTGGAGGATTTTGCCTGCTCTACCATTACCGTGGTGGATTATGTGGACAAGTTGTACTCTATTCAAAAGTGTAGTTGTTTGCTGGTATTCTGTAGAAGATTAGTTGGCATGTTACTAATTTTTGCAGTCTATGAGTTCCTGCATGTCTTGTTTCTCACTGTTAGAGTTGGCAAGTCTCCCAATGGGTTTCCAGAATTTCTTGCACTCTGTAATTTTTGAGAGCTGTTTGATCCTCGGAGAGAAGTCATGGTTGTAGTGTGATAGGTTTACTTTAGAGATATGATTGTTACTTGCCGTATAAAATGTTGGCAAGATGTGGGCCTTGTTAATGTCGGTGAACTGAGAAGCTGTATACCCTTGGGACTTAGAACACCTGTTCAATATGGTTGGTGAAATGGTCCAAGACAAATCTGTTGCAGTTAGTCAAGTGGCTGGAGTTGGTGCAGGTATAGGCTTCTCAATATCAATTTCAAGAAGATTGGTGATGGACAGAGTGCAGCGTGTGTTTTCCAGGGTTTTAGTGGCTAGATTTGGTGAACAGAGGGTGATGTCTGGGAAGTTGTCTTGGTATTTGGTATTTCTGTGTGGTAGTGGAAGGGTAGTTCAGGATGAATACATGCTTAGGGGTTAAGAGATAGTGCATGCTTTTTGTGTCTGGAAATTCTAGCCAGGTTCAGTTATGGGCAATAAAGTCACCCATAAGAGTGCTATTCTCTCCAGATGTGATCCAGCACTGGTTTATATTTTGGTGGGCAGCATTGAGGGGGGGGGGGGATGTACACTTTGGTTAAAGTGCTCGGAGGGTTTGGATTTCATGTGGGTTATGGTAATCAATAGAGGATGAGGTACCTCTGAGGCATTGTTTTTTTTATATAATTTAAAGTTCTGGCAACTGCCATCACAGGCATAACTGCCAAAATTAAAAGAGTTAATTATTTATCCTATTTTTAGGCTATATTAAAAGGAACAACAAAATTCCACTAAGCCCCCTAGAGGTAAAGAACAATCAAGAGCCAGACAGTGTCTTGTTGAAGAGGATGTTATCTCTTGACATATCGGCTGAGACCTCCGACTCAGTCTTTTCTGTGTCTGTCTTGCCTAATGTGCACAATGCATGGTATTTTGTTACTGTGGGTTTTGAGTTTTGTTTCTTGGATGAAAGTGAGTGACTGAGTCATTCTCAGTTCTCCTAGATCACACCATGGCAGGGAGGAGACAACATAAAGGCCTATTTATGAGTCAAAATATAAGATTTTCATGGGCCAAGTTTTTATTTTCATCAATGAAGCTTGCAATGTTGCTCAGGGAGGTAGCACAGCAAAGGCATATTGATCAGAGAGGTAACACAGCAAAGGCATGTTGCTCAGGGAGGTCCAGTAAAGGAATATTGATTGGGGAGGTAGTACAGCAAAGACATGTTGCTCAGGGAGGTAGCACAGCAAAGGCATGTTGCTCAGGAAGGTAGTACAGGAAAGGCATATTGATCAGGGAATTAGCACATCAAAGGCATGTTGCTAAGGGAGATAGACACTTCTTTGTGAACATAAGCTTGAATTTGGTAAATTACAATTTAAATTATAATAATTTTAATTCAGTCAAATGAATGTGTTAAGGAAATCATATTTCAAACTTAAGTTCTTGTTTATTAAGAGAACCAGGCAATGGCTTCGCCACTCCCTCCTAGTGGGGGGAGCTTGCGCTCCGCTACTAAGATTGAAATTTAAAATCTGAAAAAAAGCAGCCATGGTTAAATTTTTATAAATTTTCTGAACTTCGCCAATTATAATTATTTTAAAATGGAACTCTAAACTAAATTTCCCCCCTTTCAAAATATCACGTTGCTAAAATATAGTTATAGAAGAAGATATATAAAAATAAATTTTCTGAACTTGAACATTTGTAATTCTTTGGGTTTAAAAAAAAAAAAACATAGGTCATAACCAAACTAAGATGAAATTATTATTCAAATTCTCAAACAAATCCCCTTCTTAAATTATAGAGTTAGTGATGATGAAGATAGAAGAAAAAAATGCGCTCAGGGTTTTACCCTCTATCAGCAGTTATTTAGATGTCTTTTATTTCTCAAGAGGGAACTATTTCTTAATGCGGAAGCCGCCGTGAAGGCAACCCGAATCATGACTCCATCCAACAACTTACCACACCTAATGATGCTTAACTTCTCTAAAATAGGAAGTGGTGTTTCCACTTGATTAAGCCATATGAGACAAGAAGGCTAAGAAGTCGGAGGGAAAGAAGAGGGAGACACCGAATAAAAAATATAAACAGAAAGAAAACCATAAATGAATTAAATGGGAACAAGGAATGCGATAAATATTTTTTTAAGGCAAAGTCAATTCATGGATGGAAAGTCATTTGGGAATGGTGACCAGAATCAAACCAGTGACTCTGACATCAAAATAAGGCAAGTGCCTTACTGGCTAACTTACCTTGCAGGCCCCACCTACCCCTCTCATGTGAGGTGGCAGCCCTAGGAAGGCCACCCCGCTCCCTGGGTGGGTTCACAGATCCTTAAGAGAACTGATGTGTGCAGTGCAAGGTTATGTGAGTGTAGGTGTTTGATGTTGTCTGGCCTTTATTTGCATATGCTGCATGTTCATTCTCTGTTTGTATTGTTGGAGTATAGTGGAGTGCCCTGGTTTGAGATAGGGTGTCCGGGCAAGGTTTGTTCTTGGAGGCTCTTCCTAGCAGGTTCGAAGAAGCCAGAAAGAGAACCAACTCCAAGAAGTCAAATTCAGCCAGCGATGAGTACAAAGACATCCCTACATTCCCTGCTTGACCCTCGGACTGTTCCCTGATCTCAGCATTGGTCCAATGGATTTCCTTACCGATTAACCCTCCCATAGCTAAGAGGCTACGTTCAAATCGAACCTATAAGTCACCTGCTTTTTGTGTCTCACCAACTGCTACAAAGTCCCGAGCATTGGCAATGCATAGATGGTACTAGCTCAAGTAGCTTAAAGAGGAGATTACATCGAGGAATAGAGATCGGGAGGATGCAAAATTTGAGATAGGCCTTTAGGAAATGAACCTGTTGTCTACCTTATGCTATCCCTCAATTTCCTTCATTCTTACCCATAAGTATCGGCCCTTGATTAAGGAATCGGGTTGAACGACCAACCAGGAATCCCCCCTCCCTGTCATTCTAACTCTATTGTTCAAGTCAATGACTCACGTTGTGGAAAAGCATTGAGTGTCCGATTCGTGCTTTTATCCTGGAGGAAGACGTGTGGGCGCCGTCCTCTCGCAGCAGGGTCCAAGTGCTCGTTGCCACGTGATAGGAAAACAGTCCGGAATATTTGTGTTCACGGCTTCCGCTGAAACACAAAACATCGCCCAAGGTAACCAACCAATGGAGATGATGAGGCGCTTGATGGACACCACCATGCCCCACATTTAGTTCCCTTTACTTTTAGTCGCATGCGAGTCTAGTAGTGAGCGACTCTACATCTCACTATGTCGGGCGGGCCACGTTTTGCTTCTTCTTCTTTCTTTTTTTGTAATAACATTGTAACTATTTTGCAGATTCTAATGAAATTTGAAACCCTCATGTTGTTTTACATTCTCTTTTGAATGATATAATGCCAAAAGTCTTCCCAAGGTTAGTTCAGCAATTAGTTTGTTTTGGCAATAACATCATAACTATTCAGCCAATTCTAATGAAATTTGAAATCCTCATGTTGTTTTACATTCTCTTTTGAATGATATGCCAAAAGTCCTCCCAAGGTTAGCTCAGCAATTAGTTTGTTTTGGCAATAACATAATAACTATTCAGCCAATTCTAATGAAATTTGAAACCCTTATGTTGTTTTACATTCTTTTTTGAATGTTTGTTTTGGTAATAACATCATAACTATTCAGCTGATTCTAATGAAATTTGAAATCTTTATATTATTTTACATTTTCTTTTGAATAATATAATTGCCAAATTCCTCCCTAGGTTAGTCAGGGAATTATTTTGCTTTGGCAATAACATTATAACTATTCGGCTGATTTTAAAAAATATTGAAAGCCTTATGTTGTTTTACATTCTCCTTTGAGTGATAGAATTGCCAAGGTCCTCCCATAGTTAGTCCAGGAATTATTGAAAGTTTTGAAGGTTGTAAGGTCATAAATCAGAATAAGTGAGAACACAAGATTTTTTGGTCAGCTCACCTTGTTTTCAAGACAAGGTATTTGTTAGAGTAAATTTTAGAAAAAAGAGTGTGCTGTTTGATTTTATAAGTGATGGCTTGAGATTAAGCACATATTTGACTGTTGGCATTAAGTTAAGCCAAAAGTATACTTGATAAAAACAAGAGGAGTTAGTGCAGTTGTCAGGTAAGGATTGGGTTTGTCTGTGTGTGTATGATTGTGTAGATAAGATTAGTGTGGCTGTTTAAAAGTACCTTTGACTGAAAGTGACCTATCTTTTCCAGCTCCTTAGGGCCTGTGAGTGCCATCACAAGTGCATGTACAGGTTGTAGTATTGTGTCCTAGCAGTTAGAAAGTACAAGTCACACAACACAGTCAGTCTGTACAACTTTATTTGGGGACATTCTCCAAAGAGTTTCCCCAACAGCTATTCTGATCTTCAGTGGTGAAGCTCATTTATATTTATCAGAGATGGTCAACAAACAGAACTTTAGGTACTGGTCTAACACTAGAAAAAAAAAATAAGGATCCCATACACTGAAATCACCTATGGTACACTAGATAGTAAGTTTTGGACTGTGAAGTGTCACCAGTGGAGTTTCTGAAGGCTAGTGCTAGACCAGTACCAAAATTTCTGTTTGTTGACCATCTCTGATAAATGGAAATGAGCTTCATCACTGGAGATCAGAATAGCTGTTGGGGAACACTTTGGAGAATGTTCCCACACAAAGTTGTACGTGTTTCATAATCTTCCCCACTAAACTCTTGCAGAACCATCATTTTATAGGAATGCATGTGGAGTGCCCTGTGTAAAATTCTGCAGACACTTCAATCAGACATGTGTGGGGCAGCTGCATGTTTTTGTGAGAGACTGGGAGACTGTTGTAACAAAGCTCTCACAGCTGCCACATTTTCCAGGACTGTTTGGGTCCTAGGTTGGCTTGGACTTTTCCCTTTTAAACTGAGCGTTCTCATCTAAAGTTAGAAACCCAACAACAAATTGTTTTTCCATCTGGAGTGGGATCATGACGCGCAATGTATACCCAGAAGGCACACTGTATCATTATTATCGAGTCACCATTCTTAACATACTCTTCAACAACAAAAGCATGATGCCCTCTACTCCATGACATATTGGTATCTGAAACATCATGATCCCATGGACCTAGAGCAACCACGTCCACTGCTGTACCTCCCCCACAAGCAGAGCAATACTTTCCTAAATTTATCATATTTGTTTGTCTTTAATTAGTATTGATTGTGCTAGTTTTAAGTCTCGTTTGCTGTTGGATTTGTAAATAATTTGAAAGTTTTTTGAGATGCCATTTATTTTTATTTGTCCATGTACTATTCTTAAGTGTTTACAAATTTTTCTAGGTTTGAAGTGGTGTTATTGTGATCTGGTTAGTGGTAAATCCAATATATGAGGATGTACAGTCATCACCAGGACAGTTGAACTGCTATACTACATGAGTGTCATTTAAATATACTGCAAAAAGATTTAAGAAAAATCTCCTTGATCGTGAGATATCAAAACCAAAGGACAATTTTAAATCAACATAAAGAGAATGTTTTAAACTCATGTTAGAACTTATAATATAACACCACAAATGCATAATTAATTCTCTTCAGCAATACTCTTCCTATAATGCAATACAGAAAAAAATAGGACATAGAATTCCATCACCTAAAGAAACTCAGGATTTATATGGCAGTGAAATCATAATGAAAGAAGAACGCTTGATTGTCACAAATCTTTTAACTTATAATCTAAACAAACATGAATCTAATATCTTAAATAAAGGGCTAAATTTCAGTTTACCGAAAAGACCCAAGGAAATACAAAAAAGAATTGAAACAAAAAAATGTACAGCAAAATTACATAAGAATGTAACGCAAACAAATTGAAAATAAATGAGAATATTCTTAATATGATGAAAAAGATTTTTGATATCTCACTTAAATAACTCAGGAAATATTGATGAAAAATGAGAAAAAAAAGCAATAAAATCACAAATCTAACAACCGGATGAAGGAGGAGATGCTTTCATAATGGATAAAACCACTTATTACAAGAAACTTGAATCTATTCTATAAAAAAAAACTAAATTGCTAGAATGTTGCAAAGAAACCTCCACTAATACCAAAAAAGACATGAGCTTTCAAATATAATATCAACTCAAAAATCAAACAAATGTGCAAATACAATAATAGTCACTTAGATGGTGGATAAAAAATCCAGGAACTTTAAAATTATTTATAAATCCAACAGCGAACAACAGTTTAAAACTAGCAGAAGCATAAGATATGTTTTTTTTAATAAACTAATATTTTTTTGTCTTATTTTCCTTTATACTTCAAGCACCCTTTCTAGTATAATATACTTGTAAAATATAACTGGTGATGAGTTAGATGGCCATGTGTTGGCAGCGATAAATTGTCCCATTCTTCCTGCAGTCTAGGATGAGGGCACCTGTAGGGGGGTCTGAATTCACCTTGGGAGGAGCCTACTTTTGGCCATCTCCTTTTGAAGCATTAGAGACCCTTACCTGGGACTTGATTGATCATCCTCTGAGGTTAGCTGAGTGTGGAGGTGGGTAGTGAAGCCCACCACCCCCTCTAGGAAGAAGTTAGAGAGGTGTGACAGAAGCACTTGATTTGGCCAAAAGCCTATTGGAAAGTGTTAGGTGGGATGTAGATGTTGTATGTGGGTTTGTTGCCCTCTTATGGCAGCAAATGGGAGTTTATAACTGTGGTCGTTTTGTAGAAGTGTTTCTGTGTTCTGGTGGTGAATGGGACATCTTTGTATATCAAGGTGAGTGAGGTGCAGTGTGCTGAGTGTACATCATGCCATAGTGTTGTGGAAAGTTTTTAGGTATGTTTGAGGAGTTAAGTGGGGGCAATGCGGATGTTTTTGCTATTCAAATCTTTTTGTAATTCTTTCTGTTTGTTTTTGATGCCATCGGTCTTGAATTGAAGAATGTTGAGGGAGTGAGTGGCATGTGCAGTTGTTTATGGACTGTAAGTTGGTGCATTGGAGATGGTACCACTTGTTGGATGATTTTTTTTAAAATTTAGGAGCCTACTTAGGTCATAAAACACCATACTCACCAAAGTCTACTACTAAGTTATATTAAAAAATAAATAATTAAAAAAAGGCTAAAAAAAAACAACAAAAAAGGGAAAAACAAAGCAAAAAGATGTTGAAGTGATCACTACCATGGAGGTCATCGACCACCCCTAACCCAAAATCAGGCTGTGCATCCGGAGAGCACAAGGATAGATCGAGACAGGAAAATGAAGCGGTTCTCGGACATCGATGCGTAAACTCAACCACATTTATGACACCGATCTCCAGCTCGTCGATCGGGTCAGCAAGGACTTGACCTCTGGGATTAATCAAGTAGTCTCCCCAGAGGGGGTGTCTACCGTTCAGATCTCCGAGCAAGAGAAAGGGTCTCGGCAACCGTGTCACGACGCAAGTCCCCCCGCGTCGAAGTCGGCTGACGGTGGAATGTACGCGGAAATAACAGTATACTTCCTATCCAGGTTCAGGTGCACAGCTACTCCTGAAAGGAGGTATCTAAAGCGAAGAGAAGAACGGAGACATCATGCCGGGTGTAAATGGCGCATCCTCCGCCCCGACCCCATCCCATGGTGATGGGGTCGCAAGACCCTTATACCCCGGGAGGGTAGGCAGGGGGCACGCGCCCAGCATGGTCGCCTGCAAAAAGATAGCTAACGGGGAACGGGGGACGAGCCTCCGAAGCTCCTGCCAGTTGGCCCATACTCTGCGACAATTCCATTGAAGGAATATGCCTTCCAGGCCTAGCTGGGAGATGTGGGGGCCCTCTTTGAACAGAAGACCCTCATGGGGATGGCCGTACGCTTTCCGGAGGCAGAACTCTGGGCGCTGTTGGTCGGACAATGCGCTGTCGCCTTCGAGGAGTTATCGCGGGAGGTTGGGCTCGCCATGCGAGTCTTTTCCTTTCCCCACCTTGAAACCTTAGGTGAGCGGCGCAGCTTCGGAGGCGGGGGTCCCTCTTTTGGAGGATCAACCGTATCCGAGTCACCCAGCTTACCACTGGGTGTGGGCAAACGAGCCGAAGCTCCTTTAGTGCTGTCCTCCTTTCGGGGGGCAGCTTTAGGAACTCCGGAAGATGGCCTCACGTCCAACTGCAGGGGTATTGCCTCCCGTGATTCTAACAACTCGTTGGAGGCGCACGGCCGTTTCACCTTACGGGAAACGGTCACTCTGGGAAAAAGGCGGGGAGCCTGGTTTTAGCCGGGGCTAGGTCTGAACCCTTTGTACCGCCAGCTTTACTAGGGGAGCGCCCGGGGTGGGTAGAACATGCATAAGGGTTCCGAATGGGTGCAGAAACGACCGTGCTCGTAGGCATGGAGGGGCCAGGAGCAGAGGGTATCTTTTTCAACATTGAGGCATAGGACGTCTCTAGTAGCGCTGGGGGTGCCAGGACCAAGTCCTTAGCCTCACAATATGAGAGACGATCCTGTGCCTGAACGGCCAGGATTTCCTTCTCAAGGAGATACGCACAACATTGCTTCGAAGAAGCGTGGTGCGGCTCTCCGAATTTGACACATTTGGCCACACATAATTTGGACTTATCATGTGCGGCCTTGGAGCAACTTACACAGACTTCGGGTAACCCCGACTTTGCGCGTCGACAGGAGCGATTAGTATGGCCGAAGCGGTGTCAGTAAATAGCACCTCCGCGGCAGTGGCACGAATGCCTTCACGCGGTAGTGATTCCAAACGGCACGCACCGACTCAGGGAGCTTGTCACAGTTGAACGTGACGAAGAGTGTAGGGGTGGGTCTCGAGGCCCCTCACTTGTTTTCTCATCACACGCTCGACCTTGACCACCCCATGGTCGGCCAGCTCTAAGGTGATGTCGTCTATGGAGTAGTCCACGAGTTCCCTCGCATAAACTACTTTCACAAAGTTCATGTTGTTAGAATGTGGCGTCACACCTACAGGCCTGCCATCTAGTGTCTGCCTCGGAGGGATTCGACGCATTCACCAAAGGCTCCTTCCTGTCCAAGAAATGGGTCACCTTCGGCTCTCTACCAATCACACTAGCTAGAGCTCTCCTCTGATGGATCATGTTGCCCTTAGCCAACATGATGCCATCAGTGGAGCGAATAACAAGGAAGCGTTTGACGCCAGCGGGCTCTAAAACACCTGGTAGCCTCTGAATGAGGGGCCCCGATGTAATCGAGACTCCGCTCTGCGCAGTTCTGGTCTTTAGTCTGAGACTCCCCAGGTGGGGGCGCAACGGGGCCGGACGTGCCTATCTTGGCTTGATCGCTTACCGGCAGCAGATCCAGCGGCTCTCGCTTAGGGAGAGGAGCCCTTAGTCTATTTAGTCCTTTCTTTTTAGGAGAGGAGAGCGGGGAATGAACCTGCTTCTATCCTCTGCCAGTAGGAGCCCCTAGGCCAGATGGGCCGGCCTCGGCAAGATCCTTCTCTGAAATGGAGAAGGTCCTGCTCATCACAGGAGCACCAGCTGGGGGAGAAGATCACTCCTCTCCTTGTGAGGCCTCGGGGACCCGAGCCGGCTTACGAGGAGCTTGCATAGGGAGGAACTCGTGTTCTCTGCCTGGCGCTGAGGACGGGTTCGACACCATGGAAGATCCTATCATCTGGGGCTGGGTCACCTCAGGGACTATGTCCATCTCAAGGGGGGGCCTCCATCTGGCCATCCCCCCACGAGAAATCACAGGTCCCATTCGAATTACCTTTGGTCATCTTGTCTTTGGCCAGTGAACTGGCATCTTTGTGGAATAGAAGGGGGGCACGTATGTGCGCCCGCATGTCTTTGGAAGGCATGGGCCGCCGGACCCTGCCTTCCCTCGCCCCCCTAAGGGGGTTAGCTGGTATCGCGTTAATTATGGGCCACCTGCCTGCCTTCTTGGCAGTCCCCTTGGAAAGCAAAGGGGGAAAACTGCCCTTAGAGAAAGGGCAGAATTTTGGAGGGAGGGTTCCCTGTGCAAGTACAGAGGGGGGACCTCCATTTTTTTCTGTGGAGCTGCATGAGGGTAATTCCGACGATGGTCGAGGGAAAAGTAGAGAGGGAGTATTATTATTTTTTTTTCAAATCATCACTGGGCATGGTGACCCTTTTTATAGCACGGAATGCAAATGCTCATCATCACACACAGTAGCCCACTCTGCGAGGGGTGAACACTAGGCCGTCAGAACCGGCTGTCGCCATTTGAGGCCACTCCTCCCGCCTAGTGGCTGGCAGCCCATTAGCATGGCGGCTCCACCTTGGGCACGGTGTAAAAATTGATAGAGATAGAAGGGAGAATGAAAGGGGATGTGAGGTAGGTGTGGGTTGGGATGAAGCAGGTTGTTAAAAACCCACCCCCCCAGCTGGAGCTCAGGGGTTGAGGGAATGTTGTCCCTCCACCCTCAGCTCTGATCCAGGGTGGTTGAGTAAGAGGAAGCTGGTCGGCAATCTGCCCTGTGAAATTAGAGGCTGACCAGAGTGCTGTGGGAGAGGTTGTAGAGAAAGTGAGGAAGGAGGGTAAAAACAAATGCTGTCAGAAAGAAGAGGATAATTTGTTGGATGAGGTGCAGAGGAGGGAAGCTTTTGAGTGGTGGATACATCAGTCACAGGTGGAGCATAGGTAGGTGAGTTGGCCAGGGTATTATTCTATGCCATGGCCGTTGCCATACATTCTAGATACCCATGGTTCAGATCCCACATTAATCAGTAGGCCTCCACTGAGAAATAAAAGCATTTTAAATGAGTGCAGATTGGGGGAATAAAACCCCTACCAGTTTCTTTCTCTTGTTTATTGAATGGAACCATAAAGCCCATTCCACTGGACATTAACCCAAGAGCCAACATCCATCCCACATCAACACAAGGTGCCGTGCCAACACACTCACCATTTAAAACTAAACATATACAAATACCGCACTGGTATGACTGACAGATATTTCCAATTGCTGCCACAAGAAACCATACAGAGTTCAACCAATATTCACACGCTGGATACTTTGGACCAGGTCTACCAATAAGACGAGTCCTGAATCTCTGGGAGAACAATGGCTGGTGAGAGGAGTTTGTTTGTCTTTTAAAGTTAAAACCAACCAGGGGGGTCTCCTGCATGAAAGATGGTAAGGGGAGATCTGTAGATGTGTGGAAGATATATAGCTGCAGCTGTCGAGCATTGGGGATAAGACACAATCCTCCAGATGTCAGCTGCAGCCTGGTTGGCCACGCTTCCCCTGACACCCACATTGGGGGAGGATAGTAATAGAAGAGAAAGATGAGGGCAGTAGAAGGGGAAAAGGGAGGAATGAAAGCAAGGAGCTACGAGGAAGGGGAAGCCCTGCCTAGGGAATGAATGACCCATAGCTGGGCGGTGACTAGCCTGCATAATTACCAACCTGACAAGAAAATTTGGCCAAAAAAGACTTGTAAAGAGAGAGTAATAGAAATGTGTAGAAGGAAAAAAGCCTAAGTAGTTTCAGACTCCTGTAGGCCATGAGGCTGTGCCACTTCTCCAGATGCAAGGGTATCTACACAGAGCACCCCATTGCGGGAGACACGCTTAAAGGGAGGGATACTAGCCAGGGGCAATGTGAGCAAGCAACAAGTCCCTTACCTGCTGCTGACGTAAAAATCTTCGCTGACCGTCACGATCCGGCCTCCAAACACGTAAATAATCCTGTTTTCAATGTCCATGGCGATCTGGTGATCGAAGATGATGCTCGGCCCACCCACCGTAGCCGTGTCTTCTGATATCAATGTCCATTTATTTGTTTCAATGTCATACAGGTAAAAGTCGCTCTGCATCCAGAGTAAAAAGATGAATAAGCAAATTGAAGAGGACCAAAAGACATTAAAAAGAACTCAATACAATTTGTGATTGTCTCCTTAAGCAAGATTTAGTCATATATTGTGCCATGGTTTAATGTGAGCCCCACATCTTAGGTCAGTTTGATTGCAGGAGCTGTCTAGTGGGTGTTGATTGGTGGAATTGCACCCCATGCTGAGGCTTTCAGTTGATATAATTTGCATTTCATCAACTTTGCAGGGTGACATCGTTAACAGAAACTATCCATCTACCTTGAAACAAATAATTGATGCACTCTTCTATCCAAAAGGCAGAAATATTTGCTTAGATTAAGTTATTTACTTTTCAAATAACTCAATAAAAGATTAAATCATCTCAAGACAACATACACAATGAATTAGGCACGAATGAGTTTCAATACGCTTCAAGATAACATCTGCCAAATGAATGAAATATCAAGAACTAAAGAGTTAGGATGATTTCCTAGAAAAAAAAAATATATCACACCTTAAGGTTCTCTTCAGTTCGCATGGAGGGATCGACAAATCGTCCGAGGGTAAAGATTTGTCTTCTTTTTGAATCGAGACAAATCTTGTGACAAGACCTTCCACATGGGCCATCCTAGAAAGTAAGATTGCTGAGGAGGCATCTCACCTTATTGAAAGCAAACTTATGAGCCATTTCAATGATACAAGCAAAATCTAAAGTGTGCAACAAACCTCTTGCTGAGTATCGCGGCTGATGCAAGTCCACTCCTGGGTGGTGATGTTGAATGACCACAAATCACTGAGATCTTGCGTTCCATCCCACCCACCAAAAAGGTAAATGGTCTGCGACATAGATAATAAAGAGCGTAGCCAGAAATTGAAGTACTTACAAAAGGCAAATACATAAATTAAGTGAATTCATAGTTAAAGAGATTATAAAGCAAAAAAAAATGTATTTTATTATTTGAGGGACTAAATTTCACACTGTGCTTTTAAAGAACCAAATGCCATTCAAGCCTAAGTATCGCCTCCTCTTCAACAACCATTTACTATAGCAACCAGGTCCTAGGCACTGCAAAAATAGAAAAAAATTAAGAAAGATTTCTTGACATTTATGGTGGAAAAATGAGAGTGCAGGTAGATCAGATGTTTGATTAGCGAGTTGTTTGAATGACCTCTGGGGAAAAAATTATGCTATGTGCTGGTTTAGGGGATATGTAAAATGGTTAGAAAAGTTAACAGAAAGGGCAACCAAGAAAAAGATAGATGGTCTCTATCAAACAATGTCATAGAGGCTCCCATTTGGCAACTGCTGCCAAAGAATGTGTGTGTGTGTGAAAGAGGAGTATAACTAAAGCAAATAGAACATTCAGGGAGTTTGCCAGGGGGTCTAGTGTTCCTAGGAATGAACTCCTCACAAGAGAAGTCTGACATGATATTTTCTTCTCGGCCCTTCCCTACCCCGGTCGCCGTTTTTGATGAGTCGTTTCTCGGTAAAAAACTCATCCATTAAGGTTTTGGCCTAGACTACAGACGGATGCTCTTCCCCACCCCTCCAACCTTCCCTATTTATCCGAGCTTGGGACCAGCACTGAGTTGGGCTGACTTGCCCCACCAGTGGCTAAGTAAGCTTCCAATGATTTGCATATTTCCTCCTAATGCCTTTAACTTGAAGTAGTTGTACCTGGGTCTTCTCCTCCCAGTAGTAAGCTTGGCAACACGCACACAGTAAATTCATAAGCAACTTAGGAGGCTATAGTGAGGGAGTTCGAAGAAGCTGATTTCCAACTTTTTATTCTTCCTTGTTGAAGTAAGCTGGATAAAACGGCGATCCTGCGATTCCCGTAGATGGATAGGAGTATGCCTTTAAGTTCTCCAGATCTTTATTTTGACAGAGCATTTTATTTTCTCTATGATATTTGATTAAGCCTCATTTATTTATTTTTTTTACAGTAAGAAACTACTTCTAAATCTCACTTTATTTTTTACTAAGCTTAGATGGTTCTTGCAAGGTGTGTAACATCACCCTTTTAGTTTGGCCAACTTGAAACCCATTAGGTTATTTGATTTTTTTTCACTCATCAAGGGACCCTAAGCTAGTTTCCCCATGAGCTCTGACACACATACTCACTCTGGAGGTTTTGTCTCAACTGTGCTAGTGTTGGGCATTTAACTAGCTGTTGAATATGGCTGGCACCTGGTAGCATATGTCCATGTTGGTCAGGCAGGTGAGGCATATGTTTGGTTTTAGGTGGCAAACAACCTCATACAAAGAGATAGAGGAATGCACCCTGTGCTCACCAAAACAACCTGGCAACCCCATACTGCATCATTCTTTGACCACACTCCAATCATTATACAAATAGCACTCTAGAAACCCATACTACACCAACCACACACACTTAAACTACGACAAACTGACTGGGACCTCTTCAACTATACTGAACAAAAAGTCCAATGTCTCTCAGTTGCCCACATCAGTGACATAAAAAAATGCCTACACAAGCCTGATCAACATCCAATAAGAAACATCTCAAGAAGAAATAACATATTATAACCAAGACTTCTCCCCAAAAATCAGGGACAAACCAGGGACAGCCTATGAAAGCAACCACAAACCCTAAACAGACATTAAAACATGAAAGCAAAAATGGACACTTATAGAGTAACCTGGGATAGCCTATTTAAGCAACCATGAACTCAAAGCACTATTTTAACCATTATATGAAAATAAAAACAGACATTAAAACAACATGAAACATCCAAGCACTGATCCAACCACAGAGATGACACTAACAAGCCTGCAGGAGCATTTTAAATCATAAAACACACAACAAAGAATTATGGAAAACTATTAGGGAACTTGCAAACTTAAACAGAGTCAACCTCACTAGAGTGGCAAACCTCATACAACACTAGCAAAAATAAGAGAACTCCTGACCTCACACAAAACCACAAATACTCACACTTACTTTCAATTGACCAGGACATACCAAGATAATTCATGACAGAAATAGTATAGCATCTTATATGGCATGCAAAATCCTCATTCACCTCTGGACCAGACAACATATCAAACATTCACCTAAAAAGTCATTAACAGCCAAATAAAATCCTCAACCAATATCTCCTAATGTCTGGCAATTTGATGACCCACTGACCATGCATCATACAATTCAACCACACAACTCTTTTCACTCTCCAAAATTCATTGAATGTCTAGTACTAAGCAAAATGAACCCTCCTATCTTACTAGACAGCTCCCAACACGTTTTCTGCCCAATGTACTCAACAACTACTTTACTTATCAACATCAACCAACTTATATGAGGCTTTGAAATAAGCATGGCCTTTGGCACAGCACAGAGACACAGGCAAAGCCTTTGACACTGTACTGAATCATAAGCAAAGTCTTTGATAGGGTACTGAGACATAAGCAAAGACTTTGACACTGTACAGAGACATAAGCAAAGCTTTTGCCATGTTGCAGAGACAAACAAAGCCATTGAAACAGTACCAAGACAAGCAAAGCCTTTGACACAGTATTGAGACATAAGCAAAGCCTATGACAGTACAGAGACAAAGTAAATCCTTTGGCAAAGTACAGAGAAAAAAAAAACAATAAAACACTATACTAGACAATACTAAAACAATATTACAATACTAAAAAAAAACCCCTAACATATAATAAACGATGCAATACTACTAATAAACAATAAAACAGCATGAAATTTCTGGAAAATGATAAAACTTTGCCAACTCTTAACAATGGTGATGAGGAACCCCAAAAGCCATCACTTGGAGGACCAACAAAGCCCAACTTCAACAAGATGGAAAGTCTTTCTAATGACTCGTGTCGTTTTGTGATAAGATAAATGGTTATCGCATTGAAGGTTTCCCATGGTTCAAATCACTTACAAGTGCCTTTGAATGGCTAAATGAGGCTTCTGCCACTAAATGGCCCCACCCAGTGCTAAATCTAATGGCAGATTTGAAATCTCCAAGGTGAATAACCATAGGTCCCATGGTCATATGGGTCATTTCATGGCTCTAAATGGGTACAATTGAACTTTACTCCTTTTTTTAAAAAAGCGACGCCTTGACCTGGTGCTTTGGCACAGGTAAAAACTAGTACTAGAAGAGAGGCCTTTACAAATAGAACCCTTTTTTCTCCTGACAATCTAAAGCAAAATACCAATGAGGGCATCTCCCGAGAAGAGTTCTCCCCGGCGCAGGAACATGTGACCTACAACAAACAGTCAAATGAAGTAGAGGAGGCCAGCCTCCTCCAAAAAGTCAAATAGTCCGCAAGTCTGTGTGCACGAACCAGTCTCGAGTACAAGGGACAAGCAGTAGCTACCATGCTCATCCCGGTACTGGGACAGGTAATGTGTGCGAAGATCGCCTAGACTGGAGACATTCAACAAGAATGCGCCAAACAGTCTGGGGGACAATGCAGTCATCACAGTAGGGCGCTGGCGAGCGCTCCATCAAATGGCGGTGCGTCCCGCGAGTGTGCCCAATTCGGAGACGACAGAAAGCAACCTGAAGCCTTCGCAGCATTGGGGGGTAGGTCCTTGGGAACCAGTCGAGGCGCAATGGCACGCAACTTTAAATTCCCCTCGACCATCTCCCATCTTCTTTGCCAAGCAGTCCGAAGAGCTACCCGTATTCCTGCCATGTAATCGGTGTGAAGAAGAGCGAAACGCTGGTCTGGTCACCCAGTCCTCGCAGACTCTTTGACGCGCTCATTCCCCGCAATTCCTACATGTTCAAGAACCCAGCAGAAGATAATCTCAACATCCGGCAGCCTCGCAAGAACTGTGGGATCACAGATATCGCACACCAGGGGATGAGGAGCTTCCAATGCAGTGAGAGCACTCAGGGAGCTCTGTGAGTCGCTATATATCACAATCCGGTCTCCGAACCGGCCACGACGCGTTATTTCCCGTACTGAGCGGTGTATTGCAACCAGCTCAGCCGTGAAGACAGATGCAGCGCCTGGCAGAGCCCCACTGACTTCAAACAGAGAGGATGCAGCATGGAAACTGCCCCCTCCCTGCCTATTGGGACTTGGAGCCATCCGTATACACTGGCACGGTTACAGTGTGACACACGAAGTGTGCTCTAAAAAAAAGGCCTAACGCGATACTCCCGGCGCTGTACAAGCATTGGGAGCAGAGGCGTGATGATAAATAGTTAAAGGTGGCATCTTGGGCAGAACCAGGTGCTCCACCGCCCCGAGAGTTATACCAAGCTCTCGAAGGAGTTTCCTAGCCCTAAACCCAGAGGGCTTAAGGTATGAATGGCGCTTCTCGACGGCATAGGCAGCGTCGAGATCAACTGTGCATTATTCACATACATGCGAATAATGCACTGTGCACGGCGCAGCGCGAGTGACACCTCTCCAGAATCGACAAGTAGGCTCTCAATGGAGGACGTGCGGAAGGCACTGGTCGCCAGGCGAAGGCCGGTGTGGTGGATCGCGTCCACCTTCTGCAATACACGCACGGCTGCGGGTGCATAAAACTCGCATCCGTAGTCGAGCTTCAAAAGTAAAAGGATCGATAAAAAAGTAAGGCAGTAGCCCTATCAGCGCCCCAAGCGCTGAACCTCATGGAACGAAGAATATCCATGGTGCGGGTACAAGAGGCCCTAAGGCTGCGAATGAGCTTCCCAGGTGAGGCGTCGGTCAAATACAAGACCAAGGAAACGGTGCGAGTCCACCACTTCCAGGCGAACCAAATTAAGAAAAAAGTCTGGGTCAGGGTGGAGCCGTGGATGGCGGCAGAGGTGCACCACCTTAGTCTTCGCCAAGGAAAACTGAAGCATGTGCTAATCTAACATTTACCAATTTCTCCGTCAATTTGCACACGCAGGATTAGAGATTGGGCGGAAACAGGTCGGGGGGTAGAGTGATATCTGTCGGGTTTGCGAAAAGTGAGCACAATAGCGATTCGCCCGGAATCTGGGAGGAGACCCTCTACCCAGATCCTGTTGAACAAATCTAACAGAAAGGCCATGCCTCGCTCACCCAAGTTCGAAGCATGGCGTACGGGGCATCGTCCGGTCCAGGGACGGTGTCCAGCGAGGGCGGATTGCAACTCACTCAATGTAAATCTGTCGTTGAAGGGTTCTCCGCGTCTGGAAGTAGTCAATTCCAATTGGCGGCTCTTCGCGAGATCACGACGTGCATTGAATGCTGGCGGAGAAGCATCCCCACTAGAGAATGCAGAGAAAGCGGTCCGAGATTGGAGTCATATTCTCCTGGAGAACAGGAAGGAAACCTGCGAGAACGTGCCCCCGAGTCCTTTTGACTCGCTTCCACACCTTTACTAGAGGGGTCTTACCGTTAAGTGAAGACACGTATGTCCGCCAGGAAGAGCAAAGGGCGTGCTTCTAAATATACCGGAACCTAGCTCTGGCTCGAAGGAATTCACCGACACTGAAATCGTTCAGGCGGCACCTATAGCGCATATAAGCATAACGCTTATGTTTGAGGGCCACCTCACACTCGGCTGACCACCACGGAAGCGGTCGGCGTGCAAAACGTCCAGACCTTCTAGAAAGAGTAGTTAGGCCCACGACGATGAGGTTACCGGATAGGATCTCAACGACCTCATTTACCGACCTAAACTGCTCGACTGAGAGAGAAATCAGTCATTTCCTGAAATGCGAACCACCGCACCAAACACCACAGAGGAAAGACGAGGGGGGGGGGGAGCTCTCAGTAGGCAGCAGTCAAGAAAATGATATTTAAATGAAATGGAAAAGTGATCACTACCATGGAGGTCATCAGCTACCACCCACCCCAAATCAAGCTGTGTATCCAGAGAGCCCAGATATAGATCAAGACAGGAACAGCTCTCTCCAACTAGTCGATCATATGGGCAAGGACCTGACCTCTGGGATTGATTGAGTAGTCTCCCTAGATGGGGTGTCTACCGATCTAATCCCTGAGCAAGAGAAAGGGCCTCGGCAAATGTGCCACGACGCTGCGGAACTCACCCGCGTCGAAGTCGGCTGACGGTGGAATGTACGCGGAAATAACGGTATACCTCCTATCCAGGTGCAGCTGCACATTTACTGCCTGAAATGAGGTATCTAAAGCGAAGAGAAGAATGGAGACATCCTGCCGGGTGTAAATTGCACATCCTCCCGCCCGGCCCCCATCTCGTGGTGGTGGGGTCGCAAAACCCTTATATCCGTGGAGGGTGGGCAGGGGACACGCTCCCAACATGGTCTCCTGCAAAATGATAGCTAAAGGAAAACGGGAGGACCCAGTTGGCCCGAAGTCCGCGGCAATTCCATTGAAGGAATATGCCTCCCAGGTCTAGCTCGGAGGAGATGCGGGGACCGTCACGGAAATGACCGTACGCTTCCCGTAGGCAGAACTCCGGGGCTGATGGCCGGACAATGCGCTAAAGGCGCTGTCGCCTTCGAGGACTTATCGGGGGAGGTTGGGCTTGCCATGCCTCCCTCCACCTCGAAACTTTAGGCAGGTTTTGTGACTTCAGAGGCGGGGGGTCACTCAAGTTTCTTTAGTGGTCCTCGTTTGGGAGGGGCAGCTTTAGGAACTCCAGAAGATGGCCTCACGACCAGCCACAGGGGTGTTGCCTCCTGTGAGTCTACGTTTCACCTTACGTTAACTCGTCACGATGGTGGAAGGGAAGGGGGGCTGGTTTTAGCCGGGGCTGGGTGTGAACCCTTTATGCCGCTAGGTGTACCATGGGAGCGCCCGGGGTGGGTAGAACCCGTGCTTGTATGCCTGGAAGGCCAGGAGCAGAGGGTATTTTTGTTAATGAAGAGGCACAAGGCGTCCAAGGCAGAGCTAGGGGGGGCCAGTATTAAGTCCTTATCCTCTCGAAATGAGACGATCCTGAGCCTGAACGGCCAGGATTTCCTTCTCAGGGAGACACGCACCACATTACTTCGAAAAAGCGGGGTGCGGCTCAACTCAAGTGACACACTTGGCCACACACAATTTGGACTTATCGTGTGCGACCTCGGAGCAATTTACACAGACTTCGGGTGACCCCGACTTTGCACGTCTACTTGAGAGATTCGGATGGCCGAAGCTGTGGCAGTATTAGCACCTCCGCGGCAGTGGCACGAATGTCTTCATGCGGTAGCAATACCAACCGGCATGCACTGACTCAGGGACTTCGTCACAGTCGAACATGAAGAAAGAGTGTAGGGGTGGGTCTCGAGGCTCCTCCCTGTTTTCTCATCACACATTTGACCTTAACTGATCCATGGTCGGCCAGCTCTAAGGTGATGTAATCTAAGGAGTAGTCCACGAGTTCCCTCGTATAAACCACTACTTTCACGAAGTTCATGGTATTATGGCGTAACACTCACCGCTGTGCCATCGAGTGTCCGAAGGGCACTAATCATACCGACTCGGAGTGATCGGACGCATTCGCCGGAAGTCTCCCGTCCGAGAAACGGGACACCTTCGGCTCTATACCAATCACACTAGCTAGTGCTCTCCTTTGATGGATCATGTTGCCATTGGCCAACATGCTACCATCAGTGGAGCGAATAATGAGAAAGCGTTTGAAGCCAGCGGGCCTGAAACGTGCCAACGTAATCGAGGCTCTGCTCTGGGTAATTACAATTTTGGTCTTGGTCAGGGACTCCTCACCAGGAAAAGCACCAGAGTGAAGGTACCAATCTTGGCTTGGTCGCTTAGCGAAACGGCAGCTGACCCGTCCGTCCCCGTGGCTTCCGCGGAGGGAGAGCAGCTCTTAGTCTTTTTCTTATTACTTTTCTCTTTACGAGACGAGGGTGGGGAATGAACCCACTTTTCTCATCCGCCGGAAGGAGCCCCTAGGCCAGATACATGGATCTCAGGAAGATCCTTCTCTGAAATGGAGAAAGGCTTGGCTGTCACAGGGGCACCAGCAGGGGGAGGAGATCCCTCCTCTCCTTGTGAGGCCTCGGGTTAGACCCTATCTAAGATCCTTCCATCTGGGGCTGGCTCACCTCAGGGATTATGTCCATCTCAGGGTGGCCTCCTGTGGCTATCCAACCACCCCCAAATAATTCACGGACCGGCATCCGTCGAAGAAGAGAGGGGGCACGTACAGTGACCTCCTGTAAACTTAAAATGCACGCCAGCAGGACTTTAGAGGACATGGGCCCTGTCATCCCTTGTTCCCCTAAGGGAGTTGGTCCTATTGAGACGATGGGCCGCTGGCGTGCTTTCTTGGCAGGCCTCTGTGAAAGTAAAGGGGGGAGAGCCGTTCAAGGGCAACTCCAGAGCAAGGGTTAAGATGGAATCCCCTGCACCCATAGTTCGAGGAGAGGAGTAAGCCTCCTCTCGAGTTAGGGAGGTTTGGAGGGTCTCCTGAGAAAGCACAGGGAGGACCTCCTCTATGACGTAGAGCTGCTCCAAATGGTGGTAAATGGAAGTGGAGAGGGTTTTTTTTTATTTCCATCATTGGGCATGGGGTGACCCTATAAAATTCACGGGACACAAACGATAATTCCCCCACACAGTAGGCCGCTCTGTGAAGTATGAATACAGGGCCGGCAAAGCCAGCTTCCACCATTCAAGACCACTCATCCTGCCTAGTGGCCAGGCAGCCTTTCATTATGGCGGCTCCACCTTGGGCTTGGCGTATAATTGATAGACTGTGAAAGGAGAAAGAAAGAGTATTTGAAGAAGCTGAGGTTGGGGATGAGGCAGGCTGTTAAAACCCACCACCCCAAACTGGAGCTCAGGGGTGAGGGGGCATTGTTCCCTACCCTCTCAGCCCTGATCCGAGATAGGTGAGTGAGAGGAAGCTGGTCGGTGTCTACCCTGTGGAATTAGAGGCTGATCAGAGAAAGCTGTGGGAGAGGTTGTAGGGAAAGTAAGGAAGCAGGGTAGGAAGACAAGGTATCAAAAAGAAGGAGAAGAGGCTGAGCTGGGGCCGGATGGGGCGCTGAGTCCCGTCAGCACATTGGCCAGGAAAGCAAATATTCGTGCCCCTTATGGGGGATTGAGGCTGAGGGCAAACACAGGCAGTGAGGCTGGGAGAGCACACAATTCTCCAGATATCAGCTGCAGCAAGGTTGCCCATGCTTTTCAGGACATCCTTCAATCAACTATGCCACACCTGCCTGGCACCCAAAACAGACACTTCAACCAAAGCATTCATCTGAGGATGCACAAAAAAACACTTCCAACCCACAGAAACTAAAATTCTAACAATTGGAGTAAACAAGACATCATAAGAACTCAACACTTCAGCCAAGCACTCAACTAACCACCACCACACCACAACCCGAAAGAGGATCCCCCACACACTAGTACCAAGCTCAGCTAAACAACCTCACCTTCTTCCCTCTCAGCACAACCTAATAAAACAGATTCCCACAATCCACAGTAACAGACACCTAAACAATCTCTCCATAAACGTCCTAAATGATCCCCCTCCACCTCCAAGACCACACAGAGTAATCTTAGCTCATCTCCGATTGAGACACCTAACCATTATAAAATGGAGACAAACCCATCCCGAGTAGAAGAGACAAGTGGTAGCGGCCCCACTTATCCAGATACTGAGATGGGTAATGCGCATGATCACCCAGACTGGGACATTCAACAAGAATGTGCGAACAGTCTGGGGGACAACGCAGTCATCATGCTCCATCAAATGGCAGTGCATGCTGTGAGTGCCCAATTCAAAAATGACAAAAAGGGCGGTAGGGCCATGGATAGTGCAAACCAGGGGGTATGAAAATTCCAATGGCACAAGAGCACTCAGGGTGCTTGGTGAGTCACTTAACATCATGATCCTGTCTCCGAACTGGCCACAATGTGTTATCTTCCATACCAAGTGATGTAATGCGAGCAGCTTGGCTGTGAAGACAGATTCAACACCCAGTAGAGTTCTGCTGACTTCAAACAGAAGGGATACAGGGTGGAAACTGCCCCCACCCCCCTGGACTTGGAGTCATCCATATACACTAGCACAGATCCAGGATGAAACGAAGTGTGCTCCAAAAGGGCCAAATGCAATACTTCTCCTAGCGCTGTAGAAACTTGGGAGCAGAGGGATGAAGACAAATAGTCAAAGGTAGTAGCTTCCAGGGTGGCGTCCTGGGCAAAACCAGAGGCGCCACTGGCCCAAGAGCTACACCGAGCTCTTGAAGGAGTTTCCCTGGCATATTGAGAAGTGTATGATACTAAAATATATATATAAATGTAATGAATATTGAAGAAAAAATGGGAGAAAATATTAAAACTACTATCACAATTGGAATTCAAATGATTTGAGAAAAAAGTGAGTTGTACTTTTCATATTTTACCTTATTCTCAAAAACTTCTCTTTCTTTTGTTCAAATGAGTATATCTTTACTATTTATTGGCTCATTTAAATGAAAGAAATCTAAACTGGAGAGATTTAAATGCACAATATCGATATAGAGCTCTTTTTTTTTAATAGGTCAGTAATTTAATGTCATAATTGGATGACTATACAAAATTCTTCAATTTTTTTAACTAATAATAGAAAAATATATATTTCAAATTTCATTATTGGATAATCAAAATGTTCTATATCAATATAAGACAAGTTTAACGACTAGTATACCCCAAAATTCAGAAGATTCTATTCAGTAAGTAAAAAGATATGCCTTTCCCCCCCCCTCCCCCCCAAAACTAAGATCTATACTTTGGGGCCCCTCCTCCATCCACTCCATAGAGGGAAAGAGGAGGGGGGTGGCGAGGGGAAGATGGGGGAGGGCAAGGGGAAGAGGGGGGAGGGGCTAAAAATATTTTGTATCTATGATTTAGTAACATAAATATCATCCTAAAATAAGACACAAATTGGAGAAACTTTTTTGACATTAGGTAAATCACATCCCCCTTTAAAAAGGCGTCTGACTGTCATTTGTTGTCCTATAACTATATCATTTTTATTTTAAGCTTATTTCTGCATTATCACAGCTCTAATGAACCTCAGTCCTTCATCTTTTAAGCAAGCAAGGGTTAAACACTCCATTGAAAAAGTGTTAGAGTGCCCAACATTCACTTTAAAACTGTCCATTGAGACTAAAGTAATGTTTGCAAACTATTAATATTTTGTCAATGAGATTATGAGGAGAATTAAATCATGTAAATGATCATCTTTACCTGGGTATTGATATCAATACACATCTGGTGACCACCTCTCATGCCCGGAGACTCCTTGAACGTGCATCCTCCAATAGGAGTAATTGAGGTCCACTTCGGTTTATATTCTTGCTGTGTTATGTACTGCTGAAAGTAGCCGGCTGAAATGGAAAGGAGAGTCCCCAAAACTTTGTACAAAGATGTTGAGTGCAGCATAATAACCCTTTGGAAAAGCAAAGGATTAATTATCTTTTGGGTAAATGACACATTTTTAATTTTATCTAGCTTGCATTTCTGTCCATTTTGTGCTAGAAGATGTTTCTTAAAAAAAAATATTTAAAGAAAATTCATTTACAAGGCAAACTATATCAAATAAAAAGATCATTATTACTCATGGCTTTTTCTATGGATATACACACAGATAGGGTCAATAATAAATTACCACTCATCAGTAAACCCCTCAATTTGAGGCAATATTATTTATTTCAATGAAAGTGAAAATATATTGCTCCTGAGTGAGATATTGGAGTTGATACACACCAACCCACTTTGCCAGAAAACAGTTGATGATGGAAATAAAAAAAATAATCCCAATGGAGAAATATGAATACCACCATTGTAATGTAGCTAAGCAAAATAGAAAACTAAATAAGATCCTACTGAAAGGAAATAGACACCCTGTTAGGAACTTATTCTCAGCTACTATATAATAATCCCACAAATAAAATCATGTTGGATTAGATAACAAAGACTCATCGGTTCAAATCGTGTTAAAGGTGTTACTCTACCTCCTGCTCACCTTCCCCAATTTCATAGCTTTTCTTTAGAATTCAATGCCATACCAATTCCCATCACCCACTCGTCTCATACATACGATATCAGTCCCTGAATTAATATTTAAATTGTGCTTTTGATGCAGTGTGTAAGTTTATTCCCTTTTATCGTGTCACACCATTTCACTTAATTTTGTGGGAGTGCTCTGAAATAGTAACACATTTAAGTTAATACCGGACAAAATAAGCAGTTATTTACCCAAGTTCCCAACTGGAATTCATCTGCCTGAAATTTAGCTGGTGTGCGCATATGGGGCTAATGTATGTACATATGTGCCTGCATAGTTACATGCATATAACTAGGTGGTTGCATGACACATACATGAGGACTAGCAAATATATTTATGTGTATTTTACATGCATCTTAAACCCTCGTTGGTTATTAATTATTCCCATCCTTTTTATAGGTGTTTGTCCTTCATATTCCTCAAAAGCCAGAAGAAATTAATGCCAAAATGCCATACCTTACCGCAAATATACAAATGTATAGGGTATTTTCAGTAGAATCATACTAAGCAAGAGACTCTTATTGTATGAATAATAAACTAATCTTTGCATTGGTATAAATGAATATCTCATATTGTAAGTCAGTTATTAAGGCCCAAATTTCACTAAGTCAGGAACTCAGTGAGTTCTTTGAAGCGGATAATTCTCTCCTCTGGGACAAGAAAATCCATGATTTGAGAACTGTATATTACATAGTGGAATTTTACATTGCAGAAATAACTCCTAGTAGTACCATTTTGTATTGCAAGAATGGGAACAAAATTTATGAGTACAGCTTCCCAGGCTAGTGCCCTCTATCAAGCTTTGTCACTTTTACAACATACAGTAAAAAACCATGGTATTCTTTCAGCTCCACATACAGATAATACATAATAATATAATCATAATCAGTAATTGCTTTTCTACAAAGCAGGGACAATGCAACTAAAGTCCACTCTCAAATACAGATAATATAATCATCAGTAATCATTTTCCTACAGGGACAATGCAACTAAAATCCACCACACTTTCCTCCCACCCATGCAAAATTAACAAAATGGAGAAATTTTTATTAATGCCCAAAAGTTAGATACTGTCTTTCCCGCCAAGGCAGGGTAGCAACTCCGCCTTGAATATGTGCAGGTATTTTAAGATTTTGGGCATCAGCCTTGATTTCAAATTCACTTTTTTAGAAGCATATCAGAAAGGCTTTTCTTCCAGTGCACAAAAATTGCTATTTAAATAAATTTTTAAAGATATTTTGGGATCTAGCCAGACTGATGAATTGAATTCATTTATTTTACTGTCTTGATTAATGTTAGCCAGTTGAGTCTTCTATACCTGACTCACATATATTGTTGGATGAAAAAGAAATCTGAGTACCATTAAATTTCTTATTCCAAATCTAAGTATCAATCTCTGACACTCATCATTCAATTAGCCCATTGTGTTATGCTTTAGAAAATCTGTCACAATTCTAATAAGCTTGGCCATCCTCTAAAATTATATCATCTGGCATGTCATACAGGAAATGCAGTCAATTCTAAGTCTTACCCTTCCTTGGGTGAAATCCAATACCACACAATTTTTTAAGTTTCATTCTAGCAACCAAGCTGAAATGAGCTACTTAGTTGTGTGGTTGAATTGTTGGAGCTTCAAAATTCAAATTGGAGTCCAATACAATTTTGTTGAATTTTATTTTTTTTTAATTTAAGGGGCTATCTGGCAACTCAATTTTGTTGAACAGACCAATGTAAGAAATACCTTACTTTAATGGTTTTATCTTTTTTTTCCTTAATGGGTTGCTTTCCCCACTGGAACCCTTGTGCTTTGAGAACTTTTCCTAGTGAGATTGAAACTTGTAGAAGACCTTAACAGTCATAAGACTGGTAGCCATTTTCTCAATTCCATCTCCTTTAGGGAACTTTTAATTTTAAGTGCCGTTTAGACCATTACACTGGCCTCTGGTGGAGTAGTGCACCCTCCTGGCCCTAATAGTCTGAAACTAGATGAATAATGCAGAAAGGATGTAAAGAGAGATCTAAAAAGAAAATGGTGAAGTTAGAGGAAGTGAAAATATATGGAAGATGGCTGCAAATACTTCTGCAGGCATTGGGACGTGGAGGATACATAATTTCCCAAATGTCAGCTGCAGCCATGCTCCACTTGACATGCCCTTACAGCCAGACCAGACCAGGGATAAGTTGGTGGAAACTGGTCAGTGACTAACCAGGAAAATTTGCCACTGGACAAGAAAAATTTGTGAGAAGGATGTAAAGAAAGTACAAAAAAAGTAAAAGAGAAAAAGTCTTTAAGGAATAAAGCCCAGGTAGTTTCAATCCAGTAGGAGACTGCTGGAGACAAGAATGCACTATTTTAGGTACCGGTGTAACAGTCTATATAGGGAACCCCCTTGCAGGGTCTCTATCACAAATGATGTAGTAGAAAGTAATTTTTCCCAATCTCCTAAAATGATTACAATGAAAGATTTTCTGAGATGGTCAAGGGTAGGGAGGGTAGGGGATGAAGTGGGTGTGTTTTAAATTTGCTACCATTAGTATGGTTGTTAAGTAGGATGTCCTTGTGAGACAATTTAGAATTAAAGCCAATTTATCAATCCCTCAAATTTGGATAAATTCTGGTTCTAGCAAGATGTTGCAACTCTTCTAGTTATTGTAGTGGTAGTAGTCTGCATACTTCAGAATATGGTTAATCAAATGTACAGCTGAATTTGAGTAGGCTACCTGTAATGATGCGACCTATTGTTGAGGTTGACTATAGTTTTGCTGTCAGTACTTCAATACTAGGTGGCCTCTCAAGGTCCTGTAGAAATACTCACCTAGTCTATGCCCATCATCTACTTTATGAAGATAAACAATGACCTACTTAAGACAAAACTATTGACACAACAACTCTACCATGCCTGTTTCTATTATAGCCTGAATGATATATTATACTCAATTTACTAACCCCTACTAACACTTTTATCGTGCCATATCTGACACATCACATCATCTATGGTGAGTGTTGTTAATTGTTGTTCATGCTATAACTATCATTAATAATATATATATAAAGATATATTACACTACCTACCAAAGGTACAGATTTAATACCCACCACCCTCCTTCATGATATTTATTAATATTTTCTAAAAGTGTTTCATTTTTCAACAATAACACAGTTGTGGTTATTATAGCAATGACTAGCCAACTTCATCGGCCATGTCTGGGGAATGCTCTTCATCCGCACATTAAATAGACGAATCTAACAGCCCTAAAAAGAACTGTATCAATTGGGTAATTTAACCTTCGCTTTGGCCGTCGCAGGATCGTTTTCACCTACCCATGGGGCCACACTGTATCTTGTAATAGTAAGGAACTGATACAGTAACAGAGTGAAGGTTAAAATACCGAATTGATACATCTTTTTACGACTTAGATTTGTCTATTTGATACAGTCAATTACTTGGCATGGATGAAGAACATCCCTCAGGTGTGCCTGAAGCAGTGTGAAGATTGCCTCTCATTACTATACTAACTTCATAAGATCACTGCATACATTACAGTTTACCATACAATACTACAGACATTATGGAACTGCAAAAAAAAAAAAGAGAAAAAAAAGAGAGAGAGAGATCTGGTAAATCAAGGGCAGAGTGCAAAATTATAATCCAAAACTTTAAGCAAGAAAAAAACAGAATTTTTTTTATATAGAATCAAGAGCAGCAAAGCCCCTTAGGTCCACTCTATGGATAGTTTAGAAGTGGGAAAAGTAAGGTAAGATCTTTAGATGTGCTATAGAGAAAAAAAAAGGCAAGTTAATACCATTTTATTCTGTGTGGTTTATTAATTTAAATTAAATAGGTATTCATCCAATTTATTTTTAAACGTTGATTGACATACTTTAAACATTTATTGGAAGAGAATTTCAAGTTGAAATGATTTTATAAGTGAAAAAGTTCCTCACAATTTTTGTTTTATAAGGATTTAATTTCAATTTATGATCATTTATTTGTTATTTATTACACCAAAAAGCGAATAAAAGAAACAGAAAATGGGATAATTTTTTCTTGGGAAAGTTATTACCTTAGAAAAAATCTGTACTGGGGTGGGATTCAAACCGAGCACACTGTTACTTGCGGTATGCTGGATTTATTTCATCATTCTTTCGTGCTCATGAAAGACATTATACATTGTATAATATCTATAATGTGTTTAACTCAATTTCTCCATTGTCCTTTGAATTCCCAATGTGAGCCTCCCAGGCGAGGCGTCGGTCAAATACAAGACCAAGGAAACGGTGCGAGTCCACCACTTCCAGCGCACCCCAAGTCTGGGTCAGTGTGAAAACATGCATGGGGGCAGAAGTGCACCACCTTAGTCTTGGCCGAAGAAAACCGAAGCCTGTGCACTTTGGCGTAACAAGAGACGCAATTCAATGCCTGTTGGAGTCGACGCTCCAGAGTTGGCATCTGGGCAGCACCAAAAGAAATCGAAAGGTCATCTACATAGAGCGTAGCGAGAACATCTTTCGGCAGCACCAACGTGATGCCATTGATGCTCAGGGCAAAGTATGACACTGTAGACACTTCCCCCCCTCGTAGGCAGAATGGACTATCTTGCAAAAATTCACATATAAAGATTGGGAGGCGTCTCCTCACCCTCACCGTGTGGAGAGTCTCCATGATACTGTATCGCCATGTGGTATCATAGTCCTTCTCCAGATCGAAAAACACCTTGGCGTAGTGCTATCTACGAAGGAAGGCCTCGCAGATGGTATTTTCCAGTTGGAGCAAAGCATTCAATGTGGAGTGGAACTTGTAGAAGCCACACTGTGCAGAATACAGATGGCCTCTGCTGTCCAGAAAAAAAGGGCAATCTAACATTTACCAATTTCTCCATCAATTTGCACATGCATGCAAGAGGTTAGAGAGATTGAGCGGAAACCAACCGGAGTAGAGTGATCTCTCCCCGGTTTGCGAAAGGCGAGCATAGTAGCGATTCGCCAGGCATCTGGGAGGAGACCCTCCACCCAGATCCTGTTGAATAAATCTAACAGAAAGGCCATGCCTCGCTCACCCAGGTGTCGAAGCATGGCATACGGGACATCGTCCGGACCAGGTGTAGCTGCAAAGCTACTGCCTGAAAGGAGGTATCTAGAGCGAAGAGAGGATCGGAGACATCCTGCCGGGTGTAAATGGCGCATCCCGAACGGCCCCCAGCCTGTGGTGGTGGGGTGGCAAAACTCTTATACCCCAGGAGACTGGGTAAGGGGCATGCGCAAAGCATGGTCTCCTGCAAAAAGATACCTAACGAGGAACGGGACGAGACGAGCCTCCGCAGCTCCTCCCAGTTGGCCCGGAGTCCACGGCAATTGGGTCTAGCTCGGAGGAGATGCGGGGGCCCTCTTCGAAAAGAAGACCCTCACGGGAATGGCCATACGCTTCTCGGAGACAGAACCCGGGGCGCTGTTGCCTTCGAGGACTTACCGGGAAAGGTTTGGCTTGCCCTGCAACCTTAGGCGAGCGGGGCGGCTTCGGAGGTGGAGGTCTCTCTTTTGGAGGATCCACCATCTCTGCGCAACCCAGCCCGCCACTGGGTGTAGGCAGAGCAGTCGAAGCTCCTTTAGTGCAGTCCTCACTTCCAGGGGCAGAATTGGAACCCCGGAAGATGGCCTTATGACCAACTTCAGGGGGGTGGGGGCGCGAGTCCGTTTCGCCTTATGCGAAACGGTCACGCTGGGGAAAGGGAGGGAAGCCCTGGCTGGGTATGAACCCTTTGTGCTGCCAGCTTTACCAGGGGAGCGCCCGGGGTGGGTAGAACCCTCAGAAGAGTTCTGAATGGGCACAGAAATGACCGTGCTTGTAGGCCTTGATAGGCCAGGAGCAGAGGGTATCTTTTTCAAAATTGAGGCATAGGACGTCCCGGGCAGCGCCGGGTGCGCCAGGACCAAGTCCTTAGCCTCGCGAAATGAGAGACGATCCTGTGCCTGAAATGCCAGGATTTCCTTCTCGGAGATAGGCACCACATTGCTTCGAAGAAGCGGGGTGCGGCTCTCTGCAATTGACACACTTGGCCACACATGATTTAGACTTATCGTGTGCGGCCTTGGAACAACTTACCTAGATTTTGGGTAACCCTGACTTTAGACATCGACAGGAGCGATTAGTATGGCCCGAAGCGGTGACATTAATAGCATCTCTGCGGCAGTGGCTTGAATGCCTTCAAGTGGTAGCGATACCAACCAGCACGACCGACTCATGGAGCTTGTCACAATCGAAGGTGATGAAGAGTGTAGAGGTGAGTCTCGAGGCCCCTCCCTGTTTTTTCATCACACGTTCGACCTTGACTGGCCCATGGTCGGCCAGGTCTAAGGTGATGTCCTCAATGGAGTAGTCCACAAGTTCCCTCACATAAACTACTCCTTTCACAAAGTTCATAGTAGTGTGGCGTCACACTCACAAGCATGCCATCAAGTGTCAGAAAGGCACTAATCATGGCCGCCTCGGAGGGATTCGATGCATTCGCCAAAAGGCTCCCGTCTGAGAAACGCGTCACCTTTGGCTCTCTACCAATAACGCTAGCTAAGGCTCTTCCCTGATGGATCATGTTGCCCTTAACCAACATGCTGCTATCAGTGGAGCGTATCACGAGGAAGCGTTTGAAGCCAGCCGGACATGCAGATCTTGGCCTTGTCGCTTACCAAAATGGCAGCAGCCCCCTCCCCACATCTTTTTTCTATTTTTTTTCTTGTTGGGAGAGGAGAGCAGGGAATGAACCCTCTTCTTTCCTCTACTGACAGGAGCCCCCAGGCCAGATGGACCAGCCTCAGCAAGATCTTTCTCCAAGATGGAGAAGGTCTTGGCTGCCACAGGGGCACCAGCTGGTGGAGGAGATCTCTCCTCTTCTTGTAATGTCTTGGAGACCCGAGCTATCTGAGGAGGACCTCACTCAGGGGCGGACTCAGGTTCAGTGGTTGACACCGAACCTAGGTCCGCACCAATAAAAGGTCCTACCATTAGGGGCTGGGTTGTCTCAGAGACCATGTCCATTTCAGGGAGGGGGCGGATTCATATGCCCCGCGCCTCCCCAGGACATCACAAGTCTCATTGGTTGTTGTGTCTTTGGTGGGGAAAAGGAGGGTGGCACGTACGGTGACCCCCTCTAAGCTCAATATATGAGCATGCATGTCTTTTAGAGGAAAGGGGCGGATGTGCCCTATCTTCCCTCCTCCTCCTAAAGGGGTTGGCCCTATCGTGGCCACCTGCCTTTCTTGGCAGTCCCCTAAGAAAGTAAAGGGGGGACTCTGGCTAGAAAGAGGGAGGCACCCGAGGGCACCTCCATAGAAGGGGGTGAAAGCGAGTCCCCTACACCATAGGCAGAGAAGAGGAGTAAGCCTCCTCTCCCATTGAAGAGTTTTAGGGGGGTCCCCTGCAAAAGCACAGAGGAAGGGATCTCCATTATTCAGTGGAGCTGCCCGAGGGCAGTTCCGTCAATTTTACAGGGAAAGGTAGATGGAAATTAAGGGTTTTTTTGGTCTTGATCATTGGGCATGGTGACCCTATTTATTCTGCAGGATGCATACACTAATCACCCCATGCAGTATCCCACTCTGTGAGGGGTGAGTACACGGCTGACAGAGCCATGTGCCACCATTTGGGGCCATTCCTCTCACCTAGTGGCCTGGCAGCTCCACCTTGGGCACGGCATAAAATGGATAGAAATTGAAAGAAAGAAAGGGGAAGTGAGGGAGGTGTGGATGGGGATGAAGCAGGTTGTTAAAAACCCACCACCCCAGACCAGAGCTCAGTGGTGAGGGAACATTGTCCTCTCCCCCTTGAGCCCCTATCCAGGATAGTTGGGTGAGAGGAAGCTGGTCGGCATCTACCCTGTGAAATTAGATGCCAACCAGAGAAAGTTGTGGAGAGGTTGTAGAGAAAGTGAGGAAGTAGGGTAGAAAACACAGGCTGTCAGAAAGGAGAAGAGGCTGAGCTGGAGCTGGACGGGGCGCTGAGTCCCGTCAACACGGCAAATTGCCGAGCTGTTTACAGGGAGGCTAATGTAGGAACTCATCTGCCTATGGAACAACAAAGACTAAGAAGACATGCTCGTAAAGGACAAGAAACTTGTACTAAACAATATGTAGGGAATGTGAACTGCCACATTGTAAAAAATGCTTTGCACTACCTCATAAGTAGTTTGTATGGTTAAGAATCTTTTTATAAAACTCAATTTTGTTCAATATTTTTCCTTTAGTTCAATGTTCAATAAAGGTCTAAAATCATATAAAAGTTTACAATGTCGGTTGTGATTTATTTGTCCCATTGCTATAATTAACATTAAAAAGGCAAGTTTTTTTTTAATTTCATGGAAAAATTTACTTTTTGGGTCCATTAAACGTTGAAAACCTAAATATCTATTTTATTTTTAGCGATAAAAAGAAATTTGTCTTAAAAGTGTTACCATATGCACTCCAAGCTTTTGCATGCCTCCTAATTTAAACCGAATGAAACACTTTTTGAAAACTGTTACGAAAACATTTAGGATATAGTGATGTACTTTTGAGAAGTGTCAAGACATAAATTTTTTTTATCTCATTTAATAAAAATTTCATGACTTACTCTCTTGCAGAGGTGCCTGATTTTTTAGTGACCTGATATAGGAAAAAAAAAATTAACGGTAGTTAATTAGGAGACTGGCGAACTAAAGAATTAGACGTTGTAAGATTGAAGATGGGCAGCATCCCAAATGACTAGACACTTATTGGGCTATAAAAATACTGTGTCGTAGAATGACTCCCGACGATACTATATATAACACTATTCATTGAGGGAACTTCCTTAATTATCTTTAGAGTGCGTTTTACTGTCTGGCGGCCGATATTATGTATCTTCAAAATGCTTAAGAAGTGGAACTGAGCTCAAGGATAATAATATTGCTATCATTAATAAAATAGAGTTTTATTAATAATAACTATCAGCAAACACAAAAAAACGGAAAATATTGACAAACAGAATGGAAAGGGTCGTGGAGACTCGGGCTAATCCAAGGATTTAAGGGATCAAAAAAAGGTAAAACAAATATGGAGTTAAAGAAATGGGATGGTTCGATAAACCATTTAAAGCACAGGATAGAATTGACAAATAAGGGATCAGTACTCAAAAGGTGACGCTTGGCTTACGTAACTTCATTAGGGTGCAGTGGAAGGTACTTGAAGGAATATTCGGTCCGCTGGCGAGTTCCAGCCAAAGGGGGGGGGATAAAAGGATCCTGACGTGGCGTCTTGGAAAGGAGAACCGTTACTCGACGAACGGCTTGACGAACAATGGCTGTTCTAGGTTGTTCTCTTCTGAACAAAAGGGGGGGATGAGAACCGTCTCTTGTCTACGGGCTCAAGAACAATGGCTGTTCTAATGTTGTTCTCCTTTGAACAACAGGGGGGGTGAGAACCGTTTCTTGGCGAAGGGCTCAAAACGAACAATGGCTGTTCTAATGTTGTTCTCCTTGAACAACAGGGGGGGATGAGAACCGTTTCTTGGCGAAGGGCTCAAAACGAACAATGGCTGTTCTAGGTTGTTCTCTTCTGAACAAAGGGGGGGGGATGAGAACCGTCTCTTGTCTACAGGCTCAAGAACAATGGCTGTTCTAATGTTGTTCTCCTTGAACAACAGGGGGGGGTGAGAACCGTTTCTTGGCGAAGGGCTCAAAACGAACAATGGCTGTTCTAATGTTGTTCTCCTTGAACAACAGGGGGGGGATGAGAACCGTTTCTTGGCGAAGGGCTCAAAACGAACAATGGCTGTTCTAATATTGTTCTCCCTTGAACAACAGGGGGGGGAGAGAACCGTTTCTTGGTGAAGGGCTCAAAACGAACAATAGCTGTTCTAATGTTGTTCTCCCTTGAACAACAGGGGGGGATGAGAACCGTTTCTTGGCGAAGGGCTCAAAACGAACAATGGCTGTTCTAATGTTGTTCTCCTTGAACAACAGGGGGGGGGATGCCTTGGGGACTTGGTGTCACTAAAGGCTCGAACCTTTGGCACTCAAGGAATATTGTCCTCCTTCTGGACAAGTGATGGTGAATCTCGAGGTTGAGGTCCCTTGGCGCACAAAGGGAGAGAGGGTCGTGGTGATGTTTCGCGACGAAAATCTGGATCTCCAATCTGATCTTAGTGGTAAAGTTTCCATATAAATAGCCAGGACATCTCCTTGGCGTGGGGGAGAATGGGGTGGAAGCTTCGAGGGAACGCACAGCTGGGCCGGAGAAAAATGCCTTATCTGTCCATAAGCCTAACTCGATCTGGCGAGGTCGGCGTATGGGGGCGAACGGGGGGGACGATAACCTCCTTGTTTAAACATTGACGTCCGGTAGCTGTTGATAAGACTCCAAGCCTCGAATCGAAGATGCACGTGGGCCTCCTCGAGGTTTTAACTAATATGGGATAGGAGTTGAATTTAACACAGATTCAACTCGTTCTATCACATACTGGTTGTTTAACAGAAATCACTATCAAAGCTATCCAATGAGGAGTGGTAGCCATCAATGCCATCGAATGAGGAAAAGGTCTGATGGATCAGGAAAACATCCTTATCTTTACTCATTCAGGTGACATCTTTTTCTTACCCACATTTAGAGTCTCGCCACCATTCTTGGCAGAGGCAACTTAATATTCTTAACTCAAAAACCCACAAGGGGGAGACACATGTAGCATGGACCAGGAAGTTAGAGCATGAACTAATACCAACAGAAGCATCTGTGGCTATATATCTTCTTTACATTTTACTTCGATCTTAAACATTCTGTTTACAGGTCTATCCTTACTATCTTTCTGAAGCTATGCCCCAATCAGTTTTTGCTTTAAATTAAAAATATCTTTATTCAATAATAGAACTCAGTCTCTGGGTTAAGCAAGTTAGTTCAATCCAGAGCGAGTCCCAAGCCCAGATAAATGAGGAGGGTTACCTCTCAGGAAGGGCCTCCATGGCATAAAACAAATGCACCAACAAACGATGAAATGCTTGAAATGGAGCAAATCATCCAACATCTAACCTCAATAAACCAAAATTGAGAAAATCTAAAAGGATTAAGTAAGTTTACTCAATAATAGAGCCACATTCTCTTGAATTTACCCTGTAGGTCCCACTCTTACTTATTTACAACACTAACATGACGCACAAAATATTCTTGGCAATAGCACCACTAAGTAGGGTCAAAATATAAAACTATATGGTCAATTTATCCAAACTTTACCTTCATAAGCCTTTTGGATTAAGGCCTCACACCTCTCATAATCCCCCTTCTTGACAAGGCAGTCATAGAATTCAGTAAGGAATGGATCTTCTAATTGAACATTGGAATGCTGCAGAAGACTCTCAAATGCTCCTGTATACTCATGCTCCCTGAGGTGTTTTAGGCACAGACGAATGGCCTCTTTTTCACGATACTGAAAAAACAAAATGTAAATAATGTGAGATAGAAATAGAATGAGGGTAAGACCAACTTATAAATAAAAAAAATAAGTAGTAATGCTGGAAAGAATGGAACTAGGAGATAGTACCTTTGAAATCGCCACGATTCTCCTTACATAAAAATTCAATCACTTTGATCCTACTTCCTGATTGCTTGCTTTAACAAAGCCTTGAAAAATAAATACAAAAAAAAGAGTCGGATGCACAGTAGTGAGTTTTATAAAATGTGAAACAACCTTTGGGTGAAGGGTGAAAAAACCTGGAATTGGAACTTAATGAATAATGATCCCATGAAAAAAATATCTTTCAAAGGGTTGAGAGATCAGAACCTTATCATCTACCATGATTTCAAAACACACCAACCATCATGGTTCAGAACAGAATTGGCAGACAAGAGAGGTACAAAGATCTTACAATTTCCTACATTCACCACACAAAACAACACAGTTTAATCAACCAGGCAACCGTCCTTCAACCCACCCCAAATTGTACCTCCCAGACATAACATTTTGCATGGAATGCAATAGCAGACATCCAATCAGACCACTTTTCAATCATCATAACATTATAAACCACCTACCCTGACTAAGCATTATTTAAAACCAGATACATTACACAAACTAAAAAAACAATAAGCTCCACCACCTATATGCAATGAGCTTTTTTGCTTTTTTTTTAATGCCCATCTGGCTACCCCCTTTAAGGGCATAATTTTCCTACTGAACAACAGAAGAAATGGTCACGATATGAGAGATAAGTTACTGCTAACAATAATAACCTTTACTAATATATACTACTAGTAGTAACCTAATAATAATGATAGTATAATAGAGCACCTGATAATGCAGGTATTCAAGAAGCAACAAGCAATGGAAATGCCTGTGAAGGGGAAAGCACACCTGCTAACAACCGGCCGACTTCTATACCGAGGAAGAGACCAGACACCATGAAAAGCTATGCAAATGAAATAGATATGCAAATCGTGAGGGAGCTGTAGAAGCTGCGAGAACAAGGGGGGCTTCTAATAATTCTAAAAATGAAAATGACCCAGATCATCAACTCCCATTAAGCCTTCTTCCTCTAATGAAACAACTGTCGCCAGCTGACAATCTTGACATCAAGATAGAAATACATGAAGCCTTTCGGAGGAAGATCTTCAAACGCACCAACACCCAACCTGGTATCAACCCCCAATACAGTTACTGGACTGGGCAACACACAACTCATACACCATCACCATATCCTGCAAGCAACAATAGTTCTGAGTACATTTACTTCTGAGAACTAGCCTAAACTAGGAGTGCATAATGTATTTTTGTTTACATTATTCACAATGAGAAATAAAGGATATATTTTTGTTTACTTTATTCACAATGAGAAATAAAGTATGTCTGTATTTTTTGTTTGATTTAAACCAGCCTGAAATACAAGACCCCTCTACTTGCCCTTATTTTCAGTAATCCACTTCTTACTGCCTGTTGATTCTGACAATTTGATTCAGTCAGTGTGAACGGTGCTAATTCAAAATGACTCAAAGTGAATGATTCTCAATGAATTGATTCAATTTTTATTAGCATGGTGTGAATGCAGCCTAAGGTGGAGGAGAGAGCTCCATCAAATGTTGGTGTGTCATATTAGTGTGCCCAATTCGAAAATGACAGAAAGCCATCAGAAGCCAATGCAACATTGCAGGGGGGAGGGGGCAATGGGAAAGGTTGCAGGTGCAATGGCATGCAACTTTAAGTTCATCTCGGCCGTCTCTCATCTTTTTCAACAGGTAAGAATCAGGGCAGCCCTCTGGGTTGCCCTGATTCTTGCCATGTAGTTGGTGTGAGGAAGAGCGAAATGCTAGTCAGGTCACTCTTTGGCACCCTCATTCCCTGCATGTCCATGAACCCAGCAGAAAATAATTTCAACATCCACTCAAATCACAGCAACCTTGGGGTCACAGATAACGCGAACCAGGGTGTATGGAGATTCCAATGCCCTGAGAGCACTCAGGGCGCTTTGTGAGTCACTATAGATCACAATCTGGTCTCCGAACCGGGCACAATGCGTTATCTCCTGCACAGTGCAGTGTATTGCAACCAACTGCACGCAAAGATGGATGCAGCACCTGGTAGAGCCTCACTGACTTCAAACAGAGGGGATACGGCGTGGAGAGTAACCCACTCCTAGGACTTGGAACTATCTGTATAGACTGACACGGATCCAGCGAAACATTGAGTGAACTCCCAAAACACTGAACGCAATACTCCTGGCACTACATAGGCTTTGCGACAAATAGTCAAAGGTTGTAGTATCCAGGGTGGCACCCACCCTGGGTAGAACCAGAGGCACCCCCGGCCTGAGAGCTACACCACACTCTAAGAGTTTCCTAGCCCTAAACCCAGAGGAGTGGGTTAGGGTATGAATGGCGTCTCTCAGCAGTATAGGAACTGTTGAGATTGGCCGCGGATGGAGTGAGATCCTTAACAATTAAGGGGGGGAGGGCAAGGGCTCGCACATACAAGCATATAATGTAGGTCAAGTGGCATCTTAGTGACATCCAAGTAGGCTCTCAATGGGTCAGAAAGGGAAGGCACCAGTCACCAGGCGAATACCAGTGGTGGATAGAGTCTACCAACCAAAATACACATTCAGCTGTGGGTGCATAACACTTTCATCCGTCGTCAAGCTTCAAATGAATAAAGGATCAGTAGAAAAGTTCTGAACATCACACAATGAAAAATGTTCATAAACTGCAAATATGGGCCTCCCGGGTGAGGTGTTGATCAAAAACAAGACCAAGGAAATGGTGCGAATCCACCAGTTCCAGGTGAAACCCATTAAGGAACAAGTTCAGGTTGGGGTGGAGCTGTGGATGAGGCACAAGTCTACATTACAGAGTTGGCATCTGGGCCACAGTAAAAGAGATTGAAAGGTCATCTATGCAGAGCAGAGTGATAACATCTTTTAGTATAACTGCATTGATACTGTTGATGCTCAGGGCAAAGAGTGTGACTGAGCATACTTCCAGCTCTATTGGGCCAGAGGGGGCTCTCCCCACGCATACATGGAATCGATGATCTTGCAGTTATTCAGAAATAAAAATTGGGAGGCATTCCCTTGCCCCCACCATATGGAGAGTTTCCATGATACTGTATCGCCATGCAATATCATAGGCCTTCTCCAAGTCAAAAAGACACAGTGGCGTAGTTCTGTCTATGAAGGAGCAGCCGATGTGGAGTGGAATTTGTGGAAGCTGCACATTGTGCAGAAGACAGGAGGCCTTGTCTGTCGAAGAAAAAGGCTAATGTAACATTTACCAATTTTTCCATCAACTTGCACATGCAGGAGCTCATAGAAATTATTGGGCGGAAACCGGCCAGGGTAGAGTGATCTCTCCCTGGTTTGCGAAAAGTGAGCACAATAACCATTCGCCAGGAGTCTGGGAAGATACCGTCTGTCCATATCATGTTGAACAAATCTAGCAGAAAGGCGATGCCTCACTCACCAATGTTGCTTGAGAAAAACTCAACAGCATCATCCATCAACCTGACTGGGGGCAGAGAAATCGGTCATTTCTTGAAATGCAGACCACTGCGCCCATTTAAAGAACAACCAGGGCTTTTTTTTCAGGCAGCTGCAACCCAAGAAAGGAAAAAGAAGCAGTTCTCAGATAGTGATGCATAAAGTCATTCAAATCACCAGCTTCCCTCCCTTGAGGGCCTTGGCAACCATGACATGAGGCAGAAATAACTTGCATGAAATCGGCCAATGGTGGAATGTACGTGGAAATAACAGTATACTTCCTATCTAGGTGTAGCTGCACTGCCACTGCTTCAAAGGAGGTATCTAAGGCTAAGAGAAGAACAGAGACATGTTGGGTATAAATCGCACATCCTCCCCCCTGGCCCTCATCCCGTGGTGGTGGGGTCGCAAGACCCTTATAGTCTTGGAAAGTGGGCAGAGGACACATGCCCAGCATGGTCTCCTACAAAAACAGCTACCTAGAAATGAGAGGAGGCAAGCCTAAGCAGCTCCTCCTAGTTGCCCTGGAGTCTGTGGTAGTTCCATTGAAGGCATATGGCCTCCAGGCTTAGCTTGGAGGAAATGCGGAGGCACTCTTCGAAAAGAAGACCCTCACAGAAATAGCGTACTCTTAACAGAGGCAGAATTCAGGACACTGTTGGCTGAACAATGCGCTGAAGGCGCCATCGTCTTCGATTACTTTTGGGGGCTCAATATGAAAGTCTTTTCGACCCTCCCCACTCAAACAAATCCTTTTGGTGGGCAGGGCAGCTTCAGACCCAGGAGTCCCTCTTTTGGAGGATCCTGCATCTCTGAGTCACCCAGTACAGCCTTGGGCGAGGGCATAGGAGCCGAAAGTCCTTTCGGGAATAACTATAGGAACCCTAGAAGACAGCTCCTGTATAGTTATGCTCTCAGGGGTGTTTTAGGAACAAATATTACTCATCCTGGTGCCGGGATGAGAGGGGTCATTACCGCTTGCTACTGCATTGTACTCGGATGGGTTTGAGCACACAGACTATGGAAGAGGTTGGGTGTGAACCCTTTGTGCCGCCAGTTCTACTAGTGGAGCGCCCAGAGTGGGGATGGAGGTGGGGGTAGAACCTGCAGAAGAGTTCCAGATGAACATGGAAATGACCGTGCTTGTAGGGCTCGAGGGGCCAAGAGCAGTGGTTTTGTTTTTTTAAAAATGAAGCATAAGATGTCCTAGGCAGCACCAGGCACATCAGGATCAAGTCTTTAGCCTCATGGAATGAGACAATCTACAGCCTGAATAGCCAGGATTCCTTCTCCAGGAGATACGTACCTCATTGCTTTGAAGAAACGGGGTGCAGCTCTCTGCAATTCACACACTTGACCATACACAATAGGGACTTATCATGTATAGCCTTGGAGCAACTTACACACTTTAGCAAACCCCAACTTTGCACATCTACGGGAGCAATTCATATTGCCGAATCAGTGGCAGTAGTAGCACCTCCCCAGCAGTGGCATGAATGCCTTCGCACCATAGTGGTACCAAGCGGCGCACACTGACTCAGGGAGCCTATTACAGTCAAACATGATGAAGAGTGTAGGGGAGGGTCTGGAAACCCCCTGCATTTTCTCATAATACATTCGACCTTGACCACCCTGTGCTCAGTCAGCTCTTCTGTCATGTCTTCTAAGTAGTAGTCAACGAGTTCCATGCCATAAACCACTCCTTTCACCAAGATCATGCTAGCTTGTTGCTCTTCCACCCATTTTTACCTTCCCTAAGCTCAATATTATCTTTACAAATCTCTTCTTACAAACTTCCTACATCCTTGTTGTTCTTCCACCCATTTTCACCTTCCCTAAGCTCAATATTATCTTTACAAATCTCTTCTTACAAACTTCCTACATCCTTGTTGCTCTTCCACCCATTTTCACCTTCCCTAAGCTCAATATTTTCTTTACAAATCTCTTCTTACAAACTTCCTACATCCTTGTTGCTCTTCCACCCATTTTCACCTTCCCTAAGCTCAATATTATCTTTACAAATCTCTTCTTACAAACTTCCTACATCCTTGTTGCTCTTCCACCCATTTTCACCTTCCCTAAGCTCAATATTATCTTTACCAATGTCTTCTCACAAACTTCCTACATCCTTGTTGCTCTTCCACCCATTTTCACCTTCCCTAAGCTCAATATTATCTTTACAAATCTCTTCTTACAAACTTCCTACATCCTTGTTGCTGTTCCACCCATTTTCACCTTCCCTAAGCTCAATATTATCTTTACAAATCTCTTCTTACAAACTTCCTACATCCTTGTTGCTCTTCCACCCATTTTCACCTGCCCTAAGCTCAATATTTTCTTTACAAATCTCTTCTTACAAACTTCCTACATCCTTGTTGCTCTTCCACCCATTTTCACCTTCCCTAAGCTCAATATTATCTTTACAAATCTCTTCTTACAAACTTCCTACATCCTTGTTGCTCTTCCACCCATTTTCACCTTCCCTAAGCTCAATATTATCTTTACAAATCTCTTCTTACAAACTTCCTACATCCTTGTTGCTCTTCCACCCATTTTTACCTTCCCTAAGCTCAATATTATCTTTACAAATCTCTTCTTCCAAACTTCCTACATCCTGGTTGCTCTTCCACCCATTTTTAACTTCCCTAAGCTCAATATTATCTTTACAAATCTCTTCTTACAAACTTCCTACAACCATGTTGCTCTTCCACCCATTTTTACCTTCCCTAAGCTCAATATTATCTTTACAAATCTCTTCTTACAAACTTCCTACTTCCTTGTTGCTCATCCACCCATTTTTACATCCCCTAAGCTCAATATTATCTTTACAAATCTCTTCTTACAAACTTCCTACATCCTTGTTGCTCTTCCACCCATTTTCACCTTCCCTAAGCTCAATATTATCTTTACAAATGTCTTCTTACAAACTTCCTACATCCTTGTTGCTGTTCCACCCATTTTCACCTTCCCTAAGCTCAATATTATCTTTACAAATCTCTTCTTACAAACTTCTTACATCCATGTTGCTCTTCCACCCATTTTCACCTTCCCTAAGCTCAATATTATCTTTACAAATGTCTTCTTACAAACTTCCTACATCCTTGTTGCTCTTCCACCCATTTTTACCTTCCCTAAGCTCAATATTATCTTTACAAATGTCTTCTTACAAACTTCCTACATCCTTGTTGCTCTTCCACCCATTTTCACCTTCAGTAAGCTCAATATTATCTTTACAAATCTCTTCTTACAAACTTCCTACATTCTTGTTGCTCTTCCACCCATTTTCACCTTCCCTAAGCTCAATATTATCTTTACAAATCTCTTCTTACAAACTTCCTACATCCTTGTTGCTCTCCACCCATTTTTACCTTCCCTAAGCTCAATATTATCTTTACAAATCTCTTCTTACAAACTTCCTACATCCTTGTTGCTCTTCCACCCATTTTTAACTTCCCTAAGCTCAATATTATCTTTACAAATCTCTTCTTACAAACTTCCTACATCCATGTTGCTCTTCCACCGATTTTCACCTTCCCTAAGCTCAATATTATCTTTACAAATCTCTTCTTACAAACTTCCTACATCCTTGTTACTCTTCCACCCATTTTCACCTTCCCTAAGCTCAATATTATCTTTACAAATCTCTTCTTACAAACTTCCTACATCCTTGTTGCTGTTCCACCCATTTTCACCTTCCCTAAGCTCAATATTTTCTTTACAAATCTCTTCTTACAAACTTCCTAAATCCTTGTTGCTCTTCCACCCATTTTCACCTTCCCTAAGCTCAATATTTTCTTTACAAATCTCTTCTTACAAACTTCCTACATCCTTGTTGCTCTTCCACTCATTTTTACCTCCCCTAAGCTCAATATTTTCTTTACAAATGTCTTCTTACAAACTTCCTACATCCTTGTTGCTCTTCCACCCATTTTTACCTTCCCTAAGCTCAATATTATCTTTACAAATGTCTTCTTACAAACTTCCTACATCTTTGTTGCTCTTCCACCCATTTTCACCTTCCGTAAGCTCAATATTATCTTTACAAACTTCCTACATCCTTGTTGCTCTTCCACCCATTTTCATCTTCCCTAAGCTCAATATTATCTTTACAAATCTCTTCTTACAAACTTCCTACTTCCTTGTTGCTCATCCACCCATTTTTACCTCCCCTAAGCTCAATATTATCTTTACAAATCTCTTCTTACAAACTTCCTACATCCTTGTTGCTCTTCCACCCATTTTCACCTTCCCTAAGCTCAATATTATCTTTACAAATGTCTTCTTACAAACTTCCTACATCCTTGTTGCTCTTCCACCCATTTTTACCTTCCCTAAGCTCAATATTATCTTTACAAATGTCTTCTTACAAACTTCCTATATCCTTGTTGCTCTTCCACCAATTTTCACCTTCGGTAAGCTCAATATTATCTTTACAAATCTCTTCTTACAAACTTCCTACATCCTTATTGCTCTTCCACCCATTTTCACCTTCCCTAAGCTCAATATTATCTTTACAAATCTCTTCTTACAAACTTCCTACATCCTTGTTGCTCTTCCACCCATTTTTACCTTCCCTAAGCTCAATATTATCTTTACAAATCTCTTCTTACAAACTTCCTACATCCTTGTTGCTCTTCCACCAATTTTTAACTTCCCTAAGCTCAATATTATCTTTACAAATCTCTTCTTTCAAACTTCCTACATCCTTGTTGCTCTTCCACCCATTTTCACCTTCCCTAAGCTCAATATTTTCTTTACAAATCTCTTCTTACAAACTTCCTACATCCTTGTTGCTCTTCCACCCATTTTCACCTTCCCTAAGCTTAATATTATCTTTACAAATCTCTTCTTACAAACTTCCTACATCCTTGTTGCTCTTCCACCCATTTTCACCTTCCCTATGCTTAATATTATCTTTACAAATCTCTTCTTACAAACTTCCTACATCCTTGTTGCTCTTCCACCCATTTTCACTTTCCCTAAGCTTAATATTATCTTTACAAATCTCTTCTTACAAACTTCCTACATCCTTGTTGCTCTTCCACCCATTTTTACCTTCCCTAAGCTCAATATTATCTTTACAAATCTCTTCTTACAAACTTCCTACTTCCTTGTTGCTCATCCACCCATTTTTACCTCCCCTAAGCTCAATATTATCTTTACAAATCTCTTCTTACAAACTTCCTACATCCTTGTTGCTCTTCCACCTATTTTCACCTTCCCTAAACTTAATATTATCTTTACAAATCTCTTCTTACAAACTTCCTACATCCTTGTTGCTCTTCCACCCATTTTCACCTTCCCTAAGCTTAATATTATCTTTACAAATCTCTTCTTACAAACTTCCTACATCCTTGTTGCTCTTCCACCCATTTTCAACTTCCCTAAGCTCAATATTTTCTTTACAAATCTCTTCTTACAAACTTCCTACATCCTTGTTGCTCTTCCACCCATTTTCACCTTCCCTAAGCTCAATATTATCTTTACAAATGTCTTCTTACAAACTTCCTACATCCTTGTTGCTCTTCCACCCATTTTTACCTTCCCTAAGCTCAATATTATCTTTACAAATGTCTTCTTACAAACTTCCTACATCCTTGTTGCTCTTCCACCCATTTTCACCTTCCCTAAGCTCAATATTATCTTTACAAATGTCTTCTTACAAACTTCCTACATCCTTGTTGCTCTTCCACCCATTTTTACCTTCCCTAAGCTCAATATTATCTTTACAAATGTCTTCTTACAAACTTCCTACATCCTTGTTGCTCTTCCACTCATTTTTACCTTCCCTAAGCTCAATATTTTCTTTACGAATGTCTTCTTACAAACTTCCTACATCCTTGTTGCTCTTCCACCCATTTTTACCTTCTCTAAGCTCAATATTATCTTTACAAATGTCTTCTTACAAACTTCCTACATCTTTGTTGCTCTTCCACCCATTTTCACCTTCCGTAAGCTCAATATTATCTTTACAAACTTCCTACATCCTTGTTGCTCTTCCACCCATTTTCATCTTCCCTAAGCTTAATATTATCTTTACAAATCTCTTCTTACAAACTTCCTACTTCCTTGTTGCTCATCCACCCATTTTTACCTCCCCTAAGCTCAATATTATCTTTACAAATCTTTTCTTACAAACTTCCTACATCCTTGTTGCTCTTCCACCCATTTTCACCTTCCCTAAGCTCAATATTATCTTTACCAATGTCTTCTTACAAACTTCCTACATCCTTGTTGCTCTTCCACCCATTTTGACCTTCGGTAAGCTCAATATTATCTTTACAAATCTCTTCTTACAAACTTCCTACATCCTTGTTGCTCTTCCACCCATTTTCACCTTCCCTAAGCTCAATATTATCTTTACAAATGTCTTCTTACAAACTTCCTACATCCTTGCTGCTCTTCCACCCATTTTCACCTTCGGTAAGCTCAATATTATCTTTACAAATCTCTTCTTACAAACTTCCTACATCCTTGTTGCTCTTCCACCCATTTTCACCTTCCCTAAGCTCAATATTATCTTTACAAATCTCTTCTTACAAACTTCCTACATCCTTGTTGCTCTTCCACTCATTTTTACCTTCCATAAGCTCAATATTTTCTTTACAAATGTCTTCTTACAAACTTCCTACATCCTTGTTGCTCTTCCACCCATTTTTACCTTCCCTAAGCTCAATATTATCTTTACAAATGTCTTCTTACAAACTTCCTACATCTTTGTTGCTCTTCCACCCATTTTCACCTTCCGTAAGCTCAATATTATCTTTACAAACTTCCTACATCCTTGTTGCTCTTCCACCCATTTTCATCTTCCCTAAGCTCAATATTATCTTTACAAATCTCTTCTTACAAACTTCCTACTTCCTTGTTGCTCATCCACCCATTTTTACCTCCCCTAAGCTCAATATTATCTTTACAAATCTCTTCTTACAAACTTCCTACATCCTTGTTGCTCTTCCACCCATTTTCACCTTCCCTAAGCTTAATATTATCTTTACCAATGTCTTCTCACAAACTTCCTACATCCTTGTTGCTCTTCCACCCATTTTCACCTTCGCTAAGCTCAATATTATCTTTACCAATGTCTTCTTACAAACTTCCTACATCCTTGTTGCTCTTCCACTCATTTTTACCTTCCCTAAGCTCAAAATTTTCTTTACAAATCTCTTCTTACAAACTTCCTACATCCTTGTTGCTCTTCCACCCATTTTCACCTTCCCTAAGCTTAATATTATCTTTACAAATCTCTTCTTACAAACTTCCTACATCCTTGTTGCTCTTCCACCCATTTTCACCTTCCCTAAGCTTAATATTATCTTTACAAATCTCTTCTTACAAACTTCCTACATCCTTGTTGCTCTTCCACCCATTTTTACCTTCCCTAAGCTCAATATTATCTTTACAAACTTCCTACATCCTTGTTGCTCTTCCACCCATTTTCACCTTCGGTAAGCTCAATATTATCTTTACAAATCTTTTCTTACAAACTTCCTACATCCTTGTTGCTCTTCCACCCATTTTCACCTTCCCTAAGCTTAATATTATCTTTACCAATGTCTTCTCACAAACTTCCTACATCCTTGTTGCTCTTCCACCCATTTTCACCTTCCCTAAGCTCAATATTATCTTTACCAATGTCTTCTTACAAACTTCCTACATCCTTGTTGCTCTTCCACTCATTTTTACCTTCCCTAAGCTCAAAATTTTCTTTACAAATCTCTTCTTACAAACTTCCTACATCCTTGTTGCTCTTCCACCCATTTTCACCTTCCCTAAGCTTAATATTATCTTTACAAATCTCTTCTTACAAACTTCCTACATCCTTGTTGCTCTTCCACCCATTTTCACCTTCCCTAAGCTTAATATTATCTTTACAAATCTCTTCTTACAAACTTCCTACATCCTTGTTGCTCTTCCACCAATTTTTAACTTCCCTAAGCTCAATATTATCTTTACAAATCTCTTCTTACAAACTTCCTACATCCTTGTTGCTCTTCCACCCATTTTTACCTTCCCTAAGCTCAATATTTTCTTTACAAATCTCTTCTTACAAACTTCCTACATCCTTGTTGCTCTTCCACCCATTTTCACCTTCCCTAAGCTCAATATTTTCTTTACAAATCTCTTCTTACAAACTTCCTACATCCTTGTTGCTCTTCCACCCATTTTCACCTTCCCTAAGCTCAATATTTTCTTTACAAATCTCTTCTTACAAACTTCCTACATCCATGTTGCTATTGAATATACAAAATGAAATCCCCATCAAGGTTTTTTTACCCTTTGGCAAAGGGTTGGATGATAGAATCCCACCACAACATGTCTAAGAAAGTGGGCATATGAAAGGTCTGTATGTAAAGAAGGATGGACTGAAAGAAAAAGCAAAAGGTGGATGCACAAGTGAAAAAGAGGAAGAGCAGATTCTCTCTCTATGAGGGAAGATGATGATGAAAGAATGAAGAAAATTACCAAAAAACAGGTCCTTGTGTCATTAAATTTTATTTAAATTTGTATACAAATTATCAATTAAAAATTACTTGCCAAACGCATTCTAAACTCATTGAAAAAAGGTACCTAACTAAAATACCAGTAAAAGAACCTAACACCCAAAGAGACTGGGCCAATTTACCGTTCCCTTTTAAGGGATTAATTAAAACTTGGACAATCCCACCTCGCTGCCAAGAGACTGAAGCAATGTACCTCTCTGTCCAGAAGATATTTTACATTAGCAGTCCCATCATCCAACCCAATTTAGCAGAGACTGCAGTAATATTTCCTCCAAACCCCATCAATTAAGAAAAAGGCCACCCTCAACCCCATACAAAAGAGACCACTGATAGAAATTACAAAGCTGGAAGTTCTTTCTCACCACCTCCACCCATTTTTTACCTCAAAGAAAGTTTGACTTAAATTTTTGTTAAGTTTTTGTCTTTCAAATGAAATTTTTTTTTGATGCTATCATTAGATAAAAATTGTATCCACCCAAAATATTTATGTCCATATATCTAAATTAAACAAGTTTTCTTATCCCCTTCCACCTCAGTTGACCTCAGCTTCTAAAGCCACTTACATTTTTTGTCACACATTACCTAAGAATTGGAGGTTCCACCACAGCAACAGTTTGTTGGAATAAGTTTTAGAGATGTGTGTATCTAACTAGTCACCTGGATATTTATCAACCAATGTCCATTTTTCATCACAAACAATAATGGTGGAAAAGAGGTTCATTTTTACTTCAGATTAGCAAAGTTGAACATACCACTTGATGCCTTAATTTCTGATATTTGGTCACTTTGTGTGGAATTCATTTATCCAACTGCTTAACAGTTCTGATGGCACACAAATTGCAGGATACAGTCATATGTGATACTGCCATGTCTGCTGCAAGTTGTTTAAGGATTTTCCCTCCTAGTTCTCTTAATTGGTCTTCTTTTATGATAGATGATAGTTTACATTGTGACTCACAGTGAAGATTTTACAGATCTTGTAAAGATGAGGCATCCAAGGTTTTTTCAACTCTAATATAACCTAACCAGCCCAATCTAGAATAGGGTAGGTTAGGTTAGGTTATATTAGGGTAAAAAAAAATTGGCATGCTTCATTAGCTAAGGTCCATTCCTTTAGCTGGCAGCCTCAATGAACACTGACTGGACATGGTTCTCCCAGAGATCCATATATTTGTATATTTTGCCTCAATTGTAGTCTCTGGCATGTTGTGAATATGAGTTGAACTGTGTCTGGTTCCTAGTGGCAATAGAAGCAGATGTCTGTATAGGTTAGTGCAGTATTTGTGTTTAGTTCTAGGTGACTGCACCTGAGCCTTACAAGGGTGACCCATATGTGATGTGATCTTCTGGGATCAAAGATTAGATGATATTCAGTGTTATATGTGTGTGAATTGTTTTCTGGAGTAGTGGTGGCATGGCTGCAGGGAGTTGGGGTTCCTTGAGCTCTGTACAGTATGATTTTGCAGTCTTGTTGAGGGTGATAGGGGTCATGTACATGAAACCCTAGACCCCCATCCTTCTGAGATTATAAGCAAGACCCACGCCCTTCTGAGATTATAAGCAAGAACCCCACCCTTCTGAGATTATAAGCAAGACCCCTATCAAGCATTTGGCAGAGATCCAGATAGTGTTTTATGGGTACAACCTTTGCTTTAGTGTGGGGCTTATTGGGATGCTGCAGGTGGATCTTGTGTTGAGATTGTTTGGTCTTCAGTAGTGTGGTGAGGTGAGTGGAGGCAAATTGGGTGCCAAGATGGCCCACATAGAGGTGAGTGAGGAAGAGATATAATGTTGGTAAGCATGGATGATAGATTCTTTGGATTGCCCAACTGTAGTCCATGCATGCGCTGTGAGGATGTTAATTTTTGTACATCTTTGTTGGTTGTATATTGTCCGAAACTTAGCTGTGTCCAGTGTGACAGTGAACTGGAGCATTCTATTGAAGGGAAGTGGGGTGTTTGATAGGATGATGCAGAGGTGTATATTGTACTCCAGTTTATGTTTGCAAAGAGTGACAGAATTTTAAAGATGACTCATTAGATTTTGTTGCAGGCAGTATTTGAATATTGTCATCTTGCCCTCCTGACCCCAGTACTGCAAGAGAAACTGGCATTCTCTCTCAGGTCATGCTTCGCACCTCTTCTAAATCTCTCACTATATTTTCTATGCCTGGAAAGACCACACAAAGGGTGAAAGAGGGTGTCAAACCTTCTTAAATATTTGAATCATATGATTTAACGCAGTACACCATCATAGTAACCCATAAAAACAAAGCTTAGATGTTTAAGTTCTTACTAAGTTGCATAGATTAATAAGTAAGAGTATAAAAATCTTACCTTTGAGTAAGCATTTATATATTTTTGAACCACTTTCCAATCTCCACAGCCTTTGAGAGATATGTGCCAAATACTAAAGTTGAACGTTGATCCCCACGTCTAAAATTTAATTTCATTAAAATTTTGTTCAACTTAATAAAACACTTAATTTTATTATTAATTTAAGTTATATTTCTCAATATTTTCTCTGAGAAAGTTATGAAAACACAAGAAGTATTCAAATATTATAAAATCATCATTTATTGACAAGATCATGCACAAAATAGGGCCCCTAAGTTACCTGAAGGGGCATAATTTTGAGGTAGCGAATTGGAAACATATTATCTCCAACTGTATGGCGAAGATTGAAAGTTTCTGGAACGGCATTATTCTTCAAACCACTGCAAAATAAACCTTTAAGTTTCATCGTAAATTTATTATCAAAAAGCATTTGAAAACTTTAATTTTATCAAAGAAATATATAATGGAGTATAAATGATTTTAAAACAGAGACTATCATGATTGAAACATAATTATATCTAAAGCTGGAAGCTTCATTTATTTTTGGTCCAATTTTAAACCTATTTCTCACTTTGTCGAAACATTTTAATGTTATATAACACAATAGCTGTAATTTTAGTCAGTATTACCAATTTGGTTAATATTTTTAGGATGGAAAGGAAATAAAGCTAGTATAAATAAAGTTAATTTCAACTCAATAGAAAAATAATGAGAAAAGGTGAAAGAAAAAGAAATTAATGTGCAACATTGGTCTAAAAGATATGGGCTGATAAGAATGGGTTGAACAAGCATCAAAGATATAATTGGTCTAAAAGATATGGGCTGATAAGAACGGGTTGAACAAGCATCAAAGGTATAATTGGTCTAAAAGATATGGGCTGATAAGAATGGGTTGAACAAGCATCAAAGGTATAATTGGTCTAAAAGATATGGGCTGATAAGAACAGGTTGAACAAGCATCAAAGGTATAATTGGTCTAAAAGATATGGGCTGATAAGAACGGGTTGAACAAGCATCAAAGGTATAGTTCAAATACTTTAGAAACAAGTTACTGTGCAATAACTAGGGATACCCTTTCAAAATTTAGCTGAGAAGGAAACCACAACTTAAACAGAATAATTAGTATAAGAAATGAAGAGATGATTATCATAAACAATTAAAAACTTAACTTTTACCTAAATATGAATGCACTTAGATATACCCATGGTAAGAAGCTACCATAAATCATAAGGCTTCAAATTACCTAGAAAAATGAAGTTTCTAAGCACTTCTGCCTCTATTGAACAGGCCTCATTTAGGGAATAAAGAAAAGATACATCTTATATAGGAGAGAAAAGGGAGAAAATACAGACTCCATTACCTAATATTTTACTATTTTGCGATTTGATAATAATGTAAATATTAAAAGGGCCAAGAGCAAACAAATTTGTTTAACCCTTAAAGCACTGCGGCGGATCAAAAGGTCTCAAGCGTACAACCAAGATTCAGACCATTTTATTCTCTAATGGTTTTAGGCCTATGGAAAATTCCATTGAATTCCTAATGGTAGTTTTTCTCTGGCACAGTCAGAGTCCTCCATTTTCTTAGCATGCAGCTTTAAGGGTTAAATAAAGGCAAAAGTGCTCAAAATCTCATTTTCTTTTTCCTGAAGATAATTTACATACTTAAATGTACCCATGAATATGTTACATACTAGTAATTGAATGGAATCTCTTGCATATCTTTTGTTCTAGTCTTGGTAATAACAGCATGCAACACTTCAACATTCTCACCTTTCGAGAAGGAGGATCATATTTTCTTGGGTGAGTCCACCGTATATGGAAAACTTTTTAATATTACACACATGAGCTTTTTCATATTTTCCAAACATAATGGACTTTGCAATAGATGGTTTTGCTAGTTTTAAAATAAGAAACTGAAACAAAAGGGGCATTTTATATAAAAATTAATAGAGAAACCATACCTCGCCTCAATATTTTAAAATACTGACAAGTGACATATAATAAATGTAGTCCAAGAACAATGTATCCCAATGAAGGCCATTAGGAACAAAAGTAGGAAACCATTATGGTGGAATCAGGAGATAGCTAGAAAAATTTCAGAGAAGAAAAGGGTATATAAAAAATTACAGGTAGAAAATAATATTCAAAATTTAAGTGATTATAGAATGGCTAGGAATGAGTTAAATAAGATTATAAAGAAGAACAAAAGGGTGTCAGAAATTAAATTAGCTCAGGGTAGCAACAAAGATCCTAGAAAGTTCTTTAGTTACTATAAAACTAATAACAAGTCTGGCAGAGTTAAAATAGGACCTATCAAATATGAAGGGTTTGTGAGAGAAACTGATGAAGAAATAGTTGAGGTACTAAATGGTCATTTTGCATCAGTATTTACAAAAGAGAAACTAAATAGTCCTATGTATAGTACTCATAGGTCAGGAAAAGAGGTGTTTACTAACATTTGTGTGGATCGGAGGATGATAAAAGGACTAATAGGTGATTTAGATACTACCAAGGCCTCCGGCCCTGATAATATTCATTCTAGGATACTTAAAGAAGGGGTAGAAAGTATCTCAATTGCTCTGGACAAGTTATATACTAGGTCATTGGAATATGGAGAAATACCCGATGATTGGAAGAGAGCGAATGTAGTCCCCATTTTCAAGAAGGGTAGTAAAGAGGATCCAAATAACTTTAGACCGGTTAGCCTAACTCCTGTAGTCTGTAAAATTCTTGAGAAAATAGTTAAAAAAGGGATTTGCCAACATCTAGAGAGGGAGGGGTTAATCAGCGATGCTCAGCATGGGTTTAGATCAGGTAGATCATGTTTGACTAACTTACTAGACTTTCTGGAGTTTGTAACAGATCAAGTAGATAAGGGAGAGAATGTAGATATAATTTACTTAGATTTTAGTAAAGCATTTGATAAGGTACCACACAGGAGACTAGTCCATAAATTAAAAATGATTGGGATATGTGGGGGTGTTTCAAATTGGATAGCTGAGTGGCTGAAAGACAGGAAGCAAAGGGTAGTGCTAAATGGTGTAAAGTCAGAGTGGAGGGATGTTATCAGTGGGGTTCCTCAGGGATCAGTTCTCGGTCCATTATTATTTGTCATCTATATAAACGATCTTGGGGAGGCAGTTAATAATAAAGTGTCAATTTTTGCGGATGATACCAAATTAGCAGCTGTAGTTAAAGATATTGATGATAATTTTAAAGTGCAGGGGGACTTAAATAAATTGTTATCCTGGGCACATAAGTGGCAAATGACTTTCAACCTTGATAAGTGCAAAGTTATTAACATGGGAAAAGATAATAGAGAATTTAACTATGAAATGGATGGGCATTGGCTGAGCTCAGTAGAGGATGAGAAAGATCTAGGAGTAGTAATAGATAGGTCATTAAGGTTTTCTAAGCAGTGTATTGAAGCAAGAAATAGGGCAAATAGAGTGCTGGGTTTTATTAAGAGAAATGTCAGTTACAAAAGTAAGGAGGTTATTCTTAAACTCTATAACTCTTATGTTAGGCCACATCTAGAGTACTGTATACAGGCATGGTCCCCACATTTTAGACACGATATTAACCTTCTTGAGTCAGTACAACAAAGATTATTCCTTCCCTGAGGCACCTTGAATATGAAGATAGACTGAGGGTATTAAATATGTTCTCGTTCGAAAGGAGGTGTGTGAGAGGGCATATGATTGAGCTCTTTAAAAAATTTTCCGGGATAGATAAATTGGATGTTAGCAAGTTTTTTGAGTTAGATGATGGAAATCGGACTAGAGGTCACCACTTGAAAATTAAAAAGCAAGGGTGTAGGTTGGATTTAAGAAAATATTTTTTCACCAATAGAGTGGTAGACTTCTGGAACAAATTACCGCAGAGGGTAGTAGGTAGTCCAAATCTAAATGTATTTAAGAGTAGGTTGGATGAGTTTATGGGAAGGGAAGGTTGTGATGGTTCCTAAGTTTTGTATATATTAATATTGTTTGTATATATCTATAGCTGCATGATTTAGTTCTTGACAAGCCTTGATTGGTGATACCCTTGTTTCTGGATGCAATCCTCTGGATGTAGTTTTCCTGGGAGTTTGGGTGCCTTGAAAAAGAGGCCGCTTGACTCGGATGACCTATGATGAGCCCTTGTGGCTTTTGTCATCTGTTATATTATATTGTGGGGGACTTTGATTTTGTCTTCCCCTGGTGATGGTGCTTTTTGTGGGTGGGTTTTGACGGAGGCGGATGACCTTTGATAGGCCTTTGTGGCTTTTGTCATCCGTGTAATTATGTTATGTTATGTTATGACACTAGTTGCTGCTGCTCAGCAGAAAACATTTTATTGCGGTGATTATGGCAGCATACAAGAGAAGCTACATCAAGGAGTTAATGGTAAGATGAAAGATATTTTTTTTTATGAGCCTAACTGGTGACTACCCACTTGGGCATAAGTCGCCGCAATCACGACAGCCTAGCACGCACTAGGCTACTTTAAAATAAGAATATGAAAACACAACAACGATAAAAAGGACAAAGGGCAACAATTAGGAAGCAAGCTCCAGCATCGGGAGGAGGTCCCCCGGCGCAAGAGCGTGCAACCTACAAAGAAAACAAAAACATAACCTAGTTAAATAAAGGGGAGAAGGTCGACCTCCCCCCCAAAGTCTATAAGTCCACCAGTCAATGTGTACGAACCTGTCCCGAGTACAAGGGACAGGTGGTAGCAACCCTGCTCATCCTGGTACTGGGACAGGTAATGTGCGTGAAGATCACCGAGACTGGGACATTTAACAAGAATGTGCCAGACAGTCTGGGGGACAACGCAGTCTTCACAGTAGGGTGCTGGCGAGCGCTCCATCAAATGGCGGTGCGTCCTTCTTTTTAAGGTGCCTAACTGGCAACTGCCACTGGGGAAATAGCTCCTAACATTTCAAAATTAGCCTAATCTTAGGATAAAAAAATAATAATAAAATCCAATAACACACACAAAAAAATAATTGAAAAGCATAAGCAGCCATCAGATGGAGGCCTGCCTCCCACAGGCACTGGAGCACACCCCCAACCCCAAGTCAAATAAAATGGAGACCCCCTCCAAAAAGTCCAGTATTGTACTGTCTTGAGTGCACATATCTGTCTTGAGTATAGGGCACAAGCAGCAGTGGCCTCACTCATCCTGGTAGAGGGACAGGTAATGTGTGCGCAGCCCGCCTAGACTGGGACACTCCATCAAATGGTGGTGGGGGGGGTAGATCCACAGGAACAGTCACAGTGTGATGGCACTCAACTTCAGGGTCATATTGGCTGTCTCCCATCTTCTTTGCCAGGCAGCTCAGAGGGTTGGCTTGATTCCTGCCATGTAGTCAGTGTGAGAAAGAGTAAAATGCTGGAAAAGTCACCCAGTCCTTGCATTCTTTTGGACTACCTCATTGGTGGACTCCTTACATGTGCAGGAACACAGCTTGAAGCAAACATAGCATCATGGATACCATGAGATTACAATGCCTGGAGAGCCCTGGGTGTTTTCAGTTGCTAAAGATCACAATCCAGTCTTCGAACTGGGCACAACGCAATCTCCCCCTACTGCGCAATGTATTGCAACCACCAAAGAACGATGCAGTGGCTGTTAGAACCCCACAGACTTCATTTTTTTCTATATGCAAGCGCATAAAACAGGGTGTCTGGGGGACTTAGGGAAGGCACCGGGGCAATTATTTAATATATTTTGGTATTGGTAGGAACTTTACCATGGATTTGCATTTATTTAAAATACCTTCTATTTAACTGCAAGGACCTACTGATAAATGTGGGATCCAGACCATAGGTATTTGCGATGATAGTAGCAGCTAAGAAGTAAACCTGAATCAGGACACATCGGGCAACTACCTACAAGGGCATAAGTCACTGTACTCAAGCTTAAGCTTGAGTACAGTCAATATCAAAATAAAAATAAGTAAAAAATACCCCCCCCCCCCAAAAAAAAAAATGAAATAAAGCATAAGCAAGAAGGGAGCACACTGGGGTCAGCGAGAAGTGGGCATCAAACCAGCACAGGATCCTGTGCTGGGTCAAATGAAATAGAAGAGGTCAGCCTCCTACACAAAAAGTCAGATAGTCCACAATCTGTGTGCATGGACCCATCCAGAGTACAAGGTACAAACAGTAGCGACCAAGCTCATCCTGGTACCAGGAAGGACATGTAACATGCGTGAACATCCCCCAGACTGGGACATTCAACAAAAATGTGCCAAACAGTTTGGGGGACAATTCAGTCATCGCAGTAAGGTGCAGGTGAGCATTCCCTCAAATGGCAGTGCATCCCATAAGTATGCCCAATTAGAAAGTGACCTGAAGCCATGGCAGTCTTGAGGGGGGGGTAGGTCCATGGAAACAGTCACGGCACAATGTCATGCAACTTTAGGTTCTCCTCGACCATCTCCTATTTTCTTTGCCAAGGAGCCCGGAGAGCTGCCTATATTCCTGCAATGTAATAGGTGTGAGGAAGAGCAAAACGCTGGTCTGGTTGGCCAGCCCTCACAAACTCTTTGGTGCCAACATTCCCCACACTCACCAAAAGATAATCTCAACAGCCACCTGGCTTGCAGCCACTATGCTATCAGGAATAACGCAAACTAGGGGGTATGGAGATAGCAATGCCCTGAGAGCACTCACATTATCTCCATTACCAATCAGCTCAGGCACAAAGACACAAACAGCGCCCTGCTGACTTCAAACAGAGAGGATATGGCATGGAAGCTGACCCCCACCCCCCTCTGGGACTTGGAGCAATCTGAGTTCACTTTCATGGATCCAGCATGGCACAAAGTCTGTCCAAAAAGGCCGAACGCAATACTCCCGGTGCTGTGGAAGCTTTAGGAGGAGGCATGGAGACAAAAAGTCAAAGGTGGTACCCTCCAGGGTGGCATCCTGGGCAAAACCCAAGAGCTAGACTGAGCTCTCTAAGGAGTTTCCTAGCCCTAAACCCAAAGGGCTTAGGGTATGACTGGCGTCTCTCGGTGGCATAGGCACTGTCAAGATCAGCTGCAGATGCAGTGAGAGCCGTTGGCAATTGAGGAAGGCACCGGGCTTGCGCATAATGCACTGTACACAGCACAGAGTGAGTGACATCTCTCCAGCATCAACAACTAGGCCTTCAATAGGGGGCCTACAGAAGGAACCTGTCACCAGGCAGATACTGGTGTGGTGGATAACATTATCATTCCAAAATACATACTCAGCAGCAGATGCGTAAAGCTTGCATCCATAGTCAAGCTTCACGCTAACAAAGGATCAGTATAAAAGTAAGGTAGTAGCCATATCAGCAACCTAAGTGATCAACATCACAGAATGAAGAATGTCCCATCATATGGATACAAGAGACCATAAGACTGAAAATATGAGCCTCACAGGTGAGGCATAAGGAAAAAACAAGACCAAGGAAACGCTGTGAATCTGTGACTTACAGGCAAAACTCATTTAGCAACAAGTCCAGGTCAGGGTGGAGCTATGGATGGTGGCAGAAGGAAAACTGAAGCCTGTGCACTTCAGCATAGGGAGAGACATGGTTCAATGCCTGTTGGAGGTGACACTCCAGAGTTGACATCTGGACCACACCAAAAGAGATTGAAAGGTTGTCCATGTAGACTCTAGAGCATAGTGAGAACATCTTCCAGCAGCAGAGAGGTGATATCATTGATACTTAGGGCAAAGATTGTGGCACTGGGGACCCCTTCCTCCTGCTCCATTGGGCCAGAGAGGGCTCTCCCACCTGGGACCGCCAAACTGCTTCTCTTGTTGTGGTATACGCAACTGAGCACAGGTCAGTTGCGTTCAAGCCATGCTTGCGATAAGGTGCCTTTTGTGTTTCTCCAACAATTTGTATATTAATAAGTTATACTTCTCTATTTTCCTTCATTTAATTACTCTCCCTGTGAAACAAGTGATTTCCTTTAATTTTAATATATATATAATAGTTGACCGCTTAAATTTACCCTTCCACATGGTCATTTTGACCAATCTTCCCACTGCCATTTTTGCCCCCCCAAAAACAGAACTGTAAGTAATATTTTTGCATTTCTCTTATTTTCATTTACATTTTTTTTGCTATTTCTTTGAGTGTCAGAATTACTATTTGATCTGACAAGGTTTGTCTTGTTTACAAGATTTAACCCATAATAATTTCTTTCTTTTTGTCTCTCTGTGTACATGCAGGAGCTTTCTTGTTTTGCATTGTTTTTTCATTTCTGATTTCTAACAAGCGAATTAATACCTATATTTCCTTTCCAATAAATAATTAATATTTTTACCCCTTTCAGGCATATTAAAATTTTCTGTTTTCTTACAGGCAATTTTAAATACCTTTATCTCCCTTCTAGACTATATATGTAAGTGGAAGCCATCTTGTTTTGTATTGTTTTTTATTCTTGTTTTTAATTTCTAACAGGCGATAATTTTACTTACATTTCCCTTCCAATAAATAATCAATACTTCTTTATTCCAGTAAGTTAATATTCTGACATCTTTCAGGTATAATATTTCTTTGTTTTCCTACAGGCAATTTATATATTGTTCATCTGTCCATAAATAACTTTTTTTTTCAGAAAATTAATATTCTGACCTTTTAAGGGTACCAAAATTTTCTTTTATTTATAGGCAATTTAATACTCTTACTTCCCTTTCCCGTAACTACAGGTCAACCATCCCCATGGCACCACAGCTGACATGTACATGCTGTTCTGGAACGTTCAGCACTACAATCTTCACTAATAGAGACGTTCTCATTTGCAGATTCTGCCAAACAAGCAGAGTGTTGACGGATGAGCTGAATACAGCCCTACACAAGATTGATGCTTTGGCAGAGAAGCTGGAATCGTTGCAGGAATTCATTACTCTTAATATTGGAGCAACTCAGATCCCTCCTGCTTCACCTGCCATCATACTCCATGTCCCGGCTAGCCCCAAACCCTCCACTAACCCTCTTCCCCCAGAGGAGGATTTCCAGGTAGTTAGAAATAACTTGTGTCCCAGGGCCAGTGCAAAGAGGTTCATACCCACTACCTCTTGTCATTAACTGTTTCCAGATTCTTTCACAGGAAAATGAAGAGAAGAATGATGATGAGGTCAGGCTTGTGGGTGACTCCATCATGAAAGGGTAACTCATGGAGTTCTGTGGTAAGGCACCCAGGACTAGGAAACGTTTCTGTATTCCTGGTGGCAACCTGGATGATGTGATTGCAACTGTAGACAAAGTAGCAAGCCTGGCCTCCACCAACACGATGTACATCATACACATACATGTAGGAACTAACAATATACATAGAACCAGATCGGAGGACCTCCTGGTGAAGTACCATCGAATGATACGATGGTTTAAAGAAAAATCTGGAAAAATTATTCTTTCAAAGTATCATTTCCCGTAGACAGGCTGACGACCGATTCTATAACATCACCACTAGTGTCGACCGCCAAATAGCCAACATCTGTAGTGAAGAGAATATTGGTTTTGTCGACACCTAGAACAGTTTTTACTATGACAAATCCTTTTTTTAAGAAGATGATGTCCACCTAAATCAAATAGGCGCTGCCTACCTTGGTAGGCTACTCAATGATGCAGTAAAGGATTATAGAACAAAAAATGGGGTTGCTCATGTTCCACAGGGACAAGTACCGTAGGATGTGTTTGATTAAGAACTGGGAATAACATGAGGACACCCATCCGTTACAACCTGAAGGTTTTCTATGTCAACGCTCATAGCATTCATAACAAATTTTCAGATTTAGAGGAAATTGCATTAACAGATAATTATGATATAATCAGCATGACAGAATCATGGTTAAATATTGAAAACAGAGATTTCCTAGCAGAATATAATCTATCTGGATACAAATTATTTGAAAAAAGTCGAATTAATGAAAAAGGAGGTGGTGTCCTATTTTACATCAAAGAAAATCTCAACCTGATCCAATTAACAAAGCCACAAATCGCAAACATAGACACATCGTACATACTTCTTAAAAACAACCATGGGGCAAAAATAGTGCTGGCTCAATATAGAGACCCCCAGTTCAGCCAACACAAACTGACAGTGATTTCTTTGAACAAATCAGCTAAATAAGTAACGTGCACAATATCATAATTTGGGGCAATTTTAATTTACCAGTACCAAAGTGGCGAGAACCGCTATCTGCTCATTATGGTAATGAACTCTATACTAACTTACAAGAAAGTTTACTAACTCAGTTTGTACTATGACCCACTCGCGGAAATAATATACTCGACCTAATTTTTGCAACAAAAGAAGATTTGATAAAGAATATTAATGTCGGTGAGGAATTTAGTAATAGCAACCACTGTGCAATCACATTTAGTATAAATTTCAATCGTAGCTATATAATTAGTAGCAACAAAAGTCCCAGAGTTTAGAATAGCAAATTTTACTAAGCTCAGAACAAAACTTAAGCAAAAAGATTGGAGCAACTTGTGTGACATAAATGATAAATGGGCATTTTTTACTAGTTCATACTTCAAGATGGTGAAAGAATGTATTCCTTTAAAAAATCATCATTCGCCACATGAAAATAAACCTAAATGGTGGAGTAGCGAGATAGCTAACTGTCTATGAGACAAGAGGAATGCCCATATTAGATCAAAAACTTCTAACAATGAGACAGAATGCGCCAAATATTCAGACTTACGACGTAAATCAAAAAGGTTAATTAAAGAGAGTAAAAAGTCCTTGGAATCACATGTGGCAAATCAACCCAAAAGAGTTCTATAGTTACATAGGACAAAAGAGAGAAACATCTACATCTATCGGACCACTAACTGATGAAAGCGGAAACTTTACCCCGAATGATGAACAAATGAGCTGTATTTTAAACACTTTTTTACATCAGTCTTTACTACACAAGGTCTTAGCAAAATCCCAACACCTACAGCTATCCAAATAGGTTACAACGAGGCATTAAGTAGTATCACCATTACAGAAAGAGACATACTAAGATGCATTGAAAAGCTTAAAGTAAATAAGTCACCTGGCCCGGATTGGTCTTCCCTCAAATATTAAAAGAAGCCAAAAGTGAACTAGCCAAACCGCTGTCATTATTGTTTCACTAACGTAACACCAATATTTAAAAAAGGCAGTAGATCTCTACCTAGTAATTATCACCCAATTAGTTTAACCTCCGTCATTTGCAAAATGTTAAGAGACACTTATATGCAATGAACTCATTAACCACTTGGAAGAAAAGAAGCTACTAACGAGACACCCAACATGGCTTTCAAAATAAACGCTCTTGTCTATCGAATCTATTAGACTTCTTCTATGATATTTTTAATGAATACAACGAAAGTAAAGCAGTCGACATAATCTACTTAGACTTTCAAAAGGTCTTTGACAAAGTTCCACACAAACATTTACTAACTAAATTAAAAGCGCATGAAATTGAAGATGCGATAGTAAGGTGGATAGAAAACTGGCTAAGTAATCGTAGGTAACGCATAGTGATAAATGGAAAATCATCTAGCTGGATAGACGTCACTAGTGGGGTAGCTCAGGGGTCTGTTCTAGGACCAGTTCTTTTCTTAGCATACATTAATGACTTAGACGAAGGCATTTCAGGCATAATATCGAAGTTTGGTGATGACACCAAAATCACAAATTCAGTACTTACTAACGCACAGATTAATGAAATGCAGAACCTCAATAAATTATTGAACTGAGCACAAATGTGGTGAATGCCTTTTAACACTGACAAATGCAAAGTGCTCCATATCGGATACCGAAATGTCAAAGCAAATTACTCACTAAATGGTACTCAACTCTTAAGCATAGACAGAGAGACAGACCTAGGAGTAACAATATTGAGTGATCTAAAGCCCACTCAACAATGCTCATACATCATTAAAAAAGTGAATAAAATAATTGGATTCATTGGTAGAGCGTTTGAGTATAAGTCCAAAAATACAATCCTTACTCTCTATAATTCCTTGGTCCATCCCATTATGGAATACTGCGTCCAAGCCTGGTGCTCGTACTATCAGAGAGATATAGTGAAATTAGAATGAGTCCAATGAAGGATCACTAAAATGATACCAAGTCTAAGGAACAAAACCTACAAAGAGCGACTTAGAGTACTGAATCTCTTTCTGTTAAATCACCGTAGATTAAGAGGGGACTTAATTCAGGTCTTTAAAATTATCAAAGGCATAGACAATATGGACCGCAATAAATATTTCACTATCGACCAGTCAAATTACACAAGAGGAAATGGTTGTAAAATTATAGGTAATCATTTTAACTCACACAAATCTAAGAACTTCTTTTTTAACCGAATCGTCAACTTATGGAATGGGCTTCCTCATAAAGGAATAGACTGCAACACCGTAGATACTTTCAAATGGCGTATAGATAAATACTTTGAATCAAATCCTCAACTAACAGCATTTTTATAGTGATTAACTAACTCCCGAGCATTCCTGTGTCAGGTTAACCCAATTTTCCCTAAATAAATTTCACTTCAGGAGTTCTACCATGTTTCCTGTACAGCTCTTTCTCTCTGACAAGACACTGTGTTGATAAAAAGGAAAAGAAAGAGCATGTTCTGGGCCTAGATGAGTAAGATAATTTGATTCTACATCTATATAAAATGCAAATACGTTTGTCATCTTTCTCAGAACACATAAATCCTAGATATGTACATGAATAAATACATTTAAAAATATCCTACAGAAAATTTGCATCTCCATACAGTACTAGCAGTATCCAATAAGTCAAAAAATTTAAAATAAGAACGGAAGTAGTAGCTGGATCTAATAGATAATAAGCATCAAAAATATAAAAATTTGCATGTTAAAAAAAGAAGTAAAAAAGAACATGTTCTAATATAAGATTATTAAGATAAGTCATATTTTCATTTATTGTTTCGTCTATATTAATGTGTTCCTGCTCTCCTGTTAAAATTTCCTGGTTGTGTCTATTTTCTAACACTACTAGGTATATATTTTCACTATTCCAAGCCTGGAAACGGGTGGGAGAGGTGGGTGGGGAAAGACTTCATCTTTGCTATCCTATGCCTTACATGAAGTATTGTATATAGTTAGAATTTACGATAAAAATAGAGGTACTTCCATTGTAAGATAGTTACTATCTTCCTCATTATCTTTTATCTCAGGCAACCTAGTTTGGACCGCAGGGTCTGTTATGGCCTGTTCATCTATGTAACTCCGTTCCTTTTTTCTCTGAGTGCTATATTATTTTAGTTATCTTTTGATTTGATTCTTTAACCAGGGAGGATTCGTAATATTATATATCTATTGCCATATGCAGGGTTTTGAGGATTTAATTAAACAACTAGGGCAAAAATATACTTTTAATTACATAAAGATATGAAATAAAAGTTTAAATATATTAAGGCTATAATAAGAGGATCTAAATAAAAATTAATACTACCAATGAGTACTACACGATGGTTGATGCAAAAATTCACTTTAGTATGGAATGTTAACAGAAGAATATAAAAAAGTTGGAATCCTTTTACCTTTCAATTAAGTGTGAGGCGGCCCTAGGATGACCTTGAACAAGAATCTCATTGAGGAGGTGAGGTGAGGCATAGGTTGTCGGGGATGTGAAGCTGACTGGAGAAAACAGCTGACAGTCTCTCTGCACGTGGTGGAGTTTATTCAAAAATAATGGCCAACATTGAGGTGAGTGAGGAGGGGCACGTGGTGATGCTTCTTGACTTGATGACATAAGAGAGGGGATAGTGGATGTATGATAATTCCAATACTTGGGTTATGCTTGTGGGGCTTCTCGATTATGAGACTTGACCAAGAGGTGAATCCGCTCTTAAGTGGAATTTCACTTTGGTATTCCTCAATAGTGAGGGATATCTCTGGTTTTATTCAAAAACTGAGATAGGGGGTTTCTCTGATAAGATTGGTATGAGAGAGATTCTCTATACAGGATGGTCTACTCTTTGAGGTGACCTAAAGGAACAGCCTCGGGAATAAAAATCCTGCTCAGTTCCACTTCCTTCTTAATTCCCGGATTAACTCTGGTACTCGTCTTCTCTTCTTTTCTCCAGATCAATCTATATATACCTCAATTATCCCCTGGGGGGAGGGGAGATGAGTGCCCACCTTTAAGACTCTCTCCTAGGGCATCACTTTTCACCATAGTGACCCTTAGCCCTACTGGTCTCTTCTGGTTTTTGTCAGAGAAAGTGAAATTTTGTCTATTTGGCGAAACTAGACCTAAACAATAGGAGGGGAGAGTTAGCCTGTTCATAGGTTTTTATTCTAAAGGCTATACCACCCTCCTTTGTTTATACTAACAGGCTACAAAATCTGCTGATGGTAATCCTTCTTTGCAAGCCATATCGAGGATTATTTTGGGACAGTGGGGGACTGGAGAGGGGGGTAAAGTATCGACCCATCTCTGTTGATGCTGTGTAACCAAACTAGCACCTGTTTGGTCCTCGTGACATTGATTTCCCCACAGTTGTCCATGTAGACTCTATAGCATAGTGAGAACATCTTCCAGCAACAGAGAGGTGATATCATTGATACTTAGGGCAAAGATTGTGGCACTGGGAACACCTTCCTCCTGCTTTATTGGGCCAGAGAGGGCTCCCTCACCTGTACTCACAATCAACAATCTTGCAGAAATTCAGAAATCAACAGTGGGGGACATCCCCTCACCCATATTGTGTGGTCTCCATGATATTGTATCACCATGAAGTATCATAGGCCTTCTCCACATTGAAAAACACAGTGGTGTAGTGCTGTCTATGATGAAAGGACTCACAGATAGCATTTTCCAGTTGGAGCAGAGCATCCAATGTGGAGTGGCAGATCCAGAGACAGGACTCCAAAACTTTTACTTGGCCTGGTAGCCAACAAGGCCACATGGAGTGATTAGCCCATTACACCTAGGGAAGTGGTTGTTGTGACCATTGGGAGATTAAGGAAACTCCAAGTAATGAGAAATAAAAACATAAATTACAGTAAGGCAAGATGTAGAATGCATCTTGGAAAGAAGAGGTTCAATATCATGAGAATGATATTTGTATCAAAGATAGGAATTTTACTTTCAAGAAGGGCGGATGCTGTATTGTGCACATCGAAAGCCTTTTTTCTGAGATAGCATGCGGTAGCTGGTCAGGTCCTTAAGCCTAGACAGAGGGTTGAGGGGATAGTCATAGAAAAGAAGAAATGCTGAGTGGAGGTGAGGGCAAAGCGCATCAACAACTTTCCCAGGCCCCATCAGAGAGTTCAAGTCAACCCAGTGACAGGGAAGGCTTCCCTCATTTGCACTCAAGCCACGATGATGTGCAGCTCTTCAAGGTACCAAGTGTAACAGTCTACACAGGCTATCCTCCTTAGGGGTATAAAAATGGAAGTGGTGTTTCCAATATATATATATATATATATATATATATATATATATATATATATATGAACGGGAAATCATGATAACACATGACATGGTAGATTCATAATGACCCATATGAAATAAGAAAGATGATACATATGCTATTTCATCATTTTATAAGACCAAACAAGGGTCATAGACAAATTAAGAAAGAAGGAAAATAAAGATAGCAAATGGAATAAAATAATATAAATTTTTACCAGTTTAAGAAAGTGAAATAATAAGTGCAGTTTGAACCTATGCCATTGACCACTCTTCGCTATTAAGGCCACCATGTTAGCCTAGTGGTTTGCGTGAAAATGAAGAACTATAATTAACTTAGCCCCATTGGAATAGAGATGTATAAGCAGTGGAATCCAACAAGAATTGGATTGGGAACAAATGTTGTTTATTATTCATACCAAACATTGATTAGTGAATACCATATTTAAATTTGCAGATATAAAGTTCAATGAAAAAGAAACAGAGTAGAGCTACATAGTGATATGGATAAATTGGTTAAGTGGTTAGTTGAATAGAAAATGAACTTTAATTTATAGAAATGCAAATTTCTACACAAATAAAACATAGGGAATATAATTATTGAATGTCTAGATCATTGCGAAAGGAAATGTTAAATGAGGAGTGGAGTGAATAATTACTAAAGACTAGTAAACTTTAAAACAATGAAGAGAATGAAAAAGACGAATTGAATTCCTTAATTCATTTGGAATATTCAGTCCAATTCGTTTAGATATTTGTATAATGTTACTATACTGGAAAGGAAGTACATGATAGCGAAATAGTACCTGGCTTACATGATAGCGAAATAGTACCTGGCTTACATGATAGCGAAATAGTACCTGGCTTACATGATAGCAAAATAGTACCTGGCTTACATGATAGCAAAATAGTACCTGGCTTACATGATAGCAAAATAGTACCTGGCTTACATGATAGCAAAATAGTACCTGGCTTACATGATAGCAAAATAGTACCTGGCTTACATGATAGCAAAATAGTACCTGGCTTACATGATAGCAAAATAGTACCTGGCTTACATGATAGCAAAATAGTACCTGGCTTACATGATAGCAAAATAGTACCTGGCTTACATGATAGCAAAATAGTACCTGGCTTACATGATAGCAAAATAGTACCTGGCTTAAAAGGCAAATTATACAGAGTACCTTAAAAAGAACTTGGTAGGGTTACCTGAAGTAATTAAACTTTATGAAAAAAAGAAGCAATTTTATTGAGGTCGCTAATAACCCCTTTTGAAATATTTTGATAATTATATAATTATTATTTTAAGAGATTAACTATGAACTAAATGGTATAGGCCTTAATCGCACTCAGTTATTTTGTCATTACTGATCTCATAATTTGCTAAACTTATTGACTAAATTACTTTAAAATTATCCAATCTTTGACACAAACTTCTATTAATAATAAAAATTAAGATAATGATAATGAAACTTTTGGTAATCTAGTGGCTGAGGTGCCAGACTTGTGTAACTAGATACCAGGTTTACTCTCATTGAAAGGGGACTAAAAAATCAACACTAAGAGGAAGCTACTTATTGGCAATTACGCTGAACCAGTAGGTATGCAGGCGCCACCATTGCACATAGCCTATCATAACATCTCTCTTTTCCTCCCTTCATTTTCACTCTTCCATCCCAGACCCTACCAAGAGGCTATCCATATTCACACATGCCTGCATGGAATGGCTATGACACTCACCATATACCTTGGTTGAATGCCATACATGACTTGGAAGTTTTTCCCATGAAACTGGCACTGGTACCCTTGGGAATACCAGTCATGTTATTGTGACCATTTATGAAAATTTCATTACCTGGTTGAGGGGGATGGGGGGTCATCCATGAATGAAAAGGGATAGGTATAATTAATTAATATAACACTTACTTGTGGAAATTCATTAGAGTCGGATGACCACCTTGAACTTTGATCACTTGGGTTATCTTTGTAAATATTACTGAAAAAAAAATTACTTAAAATAGTTAAGATGAAATTCATGACAAGATTATTCAAGGTGGAGTATATAGTTTTTACAGCATATTCCAAATTTTATATCTCATTAAGGCCCTACAGATTAATGCGGGTTCCAAACTTTATTGGTATATGGTAGCAAAGAGTAGATTCAACTAACCATATCGAATATGACTTATTTTGATCATGGTAGGAAATGGTGCTTTCACTCAGATCAAATATACCAATTTTTTACATTCAGCTCAAATTGTGTGCTAACATTTGTGTGGCCTACAGCACAGACAGTAAACATTAATCTCACAGGCAGTCAGAGGAAGCAGAAATTCCATGCTCCGACAACATCATTTCTAAGAAGTTAAAAGTCCAACAGACCAAGCAAAATAGTTCCTTTCCCTGAACCAATAAAAGTCACCACATAGGAAGTGTGGGTACAGCTTAGCTCACTGGAAACACTTTCTGGTTACAGCAAAATTAAATCACATTGTGGGACAGAGGCCAATTCAGCATACGTGAATAAAAAAGAAAAGAAAAGAAAAAACTTAAAATTAATAACTACAAACTACATTTCATAGAAAAACCTAACGATGTCAAACAAGGGATTATTGACTCATTCTCCTGTAAGAACTAAATCCACTCTAACAGTTCTATTTCTTCAAACATAACAAATTGTTTTCTTGAGGCTACTAATGGCAGGTAACGAGCCTACACCTGCTTGAGAAAGCTGAAAAGCTCCACTGGATATTATAGAATGAGGCACTTTTTTTCTATTTTCAGTTCTATGTGTTTTACTTTATAAGAAATGACTGAACTTTAAAATTTGCAGGGAGATTATATTCACAGGAAATTTTGGTAATTTTGTTAACTTTTTTTTGTATATACATTCAAATTCTTTGCACTTCCAATAAATTTTATTTATCTCAAACAAAGACCCATTTAAAATCAACCAGGCTTTCCCTTTGAACTATTAAACCCATTTAGACCCATGACCAAGACAGCAATTATTTTCAAATAAATTTATATATAATATATGTAAAGAGGTATAAATATTCTGAATATGTGCAATTTATTCCATTTTATTCATAATTCTTATAATTATATGTGTGTACTCAAATGAGTACACTGGGTTCATGTGTGAGCAAAATAAGGCTTATTTTGTCCCATCTAAAATTTGAAAATGAGAAACGTTTAGCTTCATTTATCTTGTCTAAGTGAGTCTTTTGCAGACACAAACTTACATTTTAAATCTTTATTTCTTTATATCGAAGCTTTCAAAGCAGTCACTTCTATGCAAATGGTTTTGAGACATTTCTTACAGCTCCAACGGACCCACGCATGACAAGCAGCACATCAAAGCTGTTTATCCAGTTTTTTAGGAAAATGCCCTTCTGGGTCATCAACTACGCTTTGCAGTACATTTCCAGGATTACGTGCAGCACAATCATGAGACAGATGGTTACATTTTCTAGAAATACTGAGGTAGTGCCTTGCAACATTTCTAATGGACCCACGCATGACAAGCAGCACATCGCAGCTGTTTATCCAGTTTTTTAGGAAAATGGCCTTCTGGGTCATCAACTATGCTTTGCAGTACGTTTCCAGGATTACGTGCAGCACAATCATGAGACAGATGGTTACATTTTCTAGAAATACTGAGGTAGTGCCTTGCAACATTTTTAATAAAGCATAATAAATCCATTGAGTCTGAAGCAGCTGTTCCGTGGATATTCCATGCATTTACCATGCTTACATTCAGCATGTGGGTAAATAGCACCCACCAACATTTTTTTTCCTCAGATTGAAATTCTATAAGTATTAGATACCTGGTCTAATAGATCGACACCTTCCATTCCAGAATTATAGGAAAAATAAAGGTGGACTGGAAACAGAAATTTTCTTCTTATCAGAAGTTGACCATCTTTTGATACTATCTAGAGGTGTAATCACATCATAATTTGTTTAAATAGCTACTATACTGTTATCTATCCACTTGGTTATCAATATTGAATTTTCTGTTTCTAATCGGTAGTTGTAGTGTCCTCTTGGTTTTTTTTTTTTCATGTCTTGAGTGGAAGGGAGAGGGGGTTTACCTGTGAAATTTTTATGTACCATACCTGTAGCTTTGAATCCTAGTTCGTTTAGTTTTACAGAAGGTCATAACTTGTAAAAAAGTTGTCAAAGACACTATATGGTTATTGGGCTTAGAACCATAGCTCAACAACTGCAATGCTACTTTACTACCTAGAGGAATTCTTTCTGAACTTTGAGTTGTTTGGTGGTTAGCAGCGCAATACGTGTAAAAAGCGTAACAATAGCCAATAGAACTGCACAGCATCCAATCTTTGTATCCAAAGCATATGGGTTTTCCATGTATAAATTGTTTTAGCCTCATCGATGCTGAGATTCCTGTGAAAGATGCCCCACTGCCGAAATTTTGAATTCAACAGTCATTAGAGGATGTAATTTGTACATCCTATCTGAATTATCAATTGAAGAATTATCTGAAAAGTGAATATACTTTTTTATTTCTTGAAACCTATTATGGGACATGTATGAAGAAACACACCCGACCCCTACATCTTCATCAAGAGACCAATATAGTTTTTCTCTGGCCAAACAGTTATATCCACTTAGAAATAAAATACCAAAGAACATTTTCAACTCATCTGAAGATATTGCAAATGTATGGTTATTTTTCTATCAAGCAAATAATAAGGATTGAGAAAGAATTAGCTGCAACACACTATCATCAAAAATGTTTTCAAAAATTTGCACTGGATTTTGATCAGAAAATGTATCTATAACTTTCCTCCTTCATTCTTCTGCACTTGCTGTGCTAGGCATGTCGTAACACTGGTTCATTTTCTTGTCCAGGGGCGTGGACAATTTCTTTTATTAGCTGGTGGATTTCTTCTGTGGCTAAATTATTATCATCCAATTCTTCCTTGTCAGTTTCTTCATCGACTCGATCAGGAGGTAATGCAACGATCTTAATTGTATATGTTCTTGAAGAAGCTAATTGCTCAATAGTAATTGGTAATCAGTTGTGTTAGTTGGAATAAAAAACATCTGAATTCATTTTTAGTTAAAAAAGACTAAGATTTATAGTTAACAAAGTTAAAAAAGGTACAGTAATCCTGAAAAAAATATAGCAATGAATAAATCTGCACACATAATCAAATTCAGTGAAGTTCTGCACCCATTGGTCCCCACTGTACTCAATCAAGTAGGGTCAAAAATACGCTCAAATTGCACCACAAAAGAATTTTTGCACAGCTTAACTATTTGGAGTATCAAATAACACACTAATAAGCTTTTACAAACACATCATTTTGATATGCTAACCCTTCTAGTATTTCTAGTATCATTAAAATGAATGAAAGGGTGTGAAAACTCAAGGCAACATTAAAAACAAGAGAGAACAATTTCCTGAAACACACACGTACTACCATACACCTCTCACCACATCAGGCTTAGTACTAACCATCTTTCTGTTATTCAGTGAAATTTGGCAACCATCTGCGCGATAGTGAATGCACAGCAGCCATTTTCATAAGTGTACTTGAATGAGTATGGTGGGTCTGAATGGGTTAATAAATTCCACCATTTTCCAAAGGTACGAAGCACTTTCCAACATAGTGTGAACCGATTGACTAAACTGTTTAAGGAAATGTTAGTGAATGACTTCAAATATTTTTAGTTAGTTTGTACTGTATCACAATATTTTAACTTGGTTGCATCAGATGCAACCAAAGTCCAGACAACATAGAACACCTACTCATAGACTACCCAAACCTCACACAAGTACACACTACACGCAATATCTCCTCTCTTAGGGACCTGTGGACCCACCCACCTCACAGAAAAGAGGTAGGGTGTGGGAGGCAAGTAAGTTACTATTCATATTTTCAAGGAAATATGAAGTTGAAGTTATTTCCTTTCAAAGATTTTCTTTGGGATTTGGGTTAACTTCATGGTAGCTGCCACACGCTCTATACACCTGGGGTTTGGAACTCCACATTTAATCAGTATGCCCCCACTAAGAAATCAAAGGCCTCAAAAGTACAGAATGGTGGTAGAAACATCATTTTTTTTTTTATAATGAAGTTGTAAGTTAAAAGAACCAAGATATCATAAATCATTTAGAAAGAATCGATAATTCAACCGGATGACAACTAGACTGTTTAAAATAAAAAAAACAAACATTACTTATGGTAGATCTCATAAAAAAAACAAATTGGAAGCCATAATGAAGGGGAGTAAAGTTTAAAATAGCGCAGCCTGAAGTAGAGAGTGTGTAACTCTTCTGAACCAGCAGGTTTTTCCTCTTAGGTCATACCAATATAGAGCAACTCAGTTCAACAAATCAATAAGTACTAATAAAACTTACCAAGGGTAAAAATTGGTGGAATAACTTGAATATTTATGAATAATGTAGTTTAAGACTGTATCATTTTCATCACCAGGACCATTAGTAACAAAACCTGTAGATGACTTTATGCTTTTGGCATCAGGAAAAGCTTCAACATCTTCAGCCATTATCTTTAAAATATCTAGCTAATACTGGTGAAAAAACTATGAACATAAAATATTTTATGCAGAAACTGAAATAAAAAAGGAAAAATTATGTCTATCTTATTGATACGGTTTTGTTTCATTAACAGAGTTTACCTATAAATAACAATGTGTAATGTAAGGATGAAATTCTCATTAACTAGAAAAAAATTATAGGAACAGAAAATATGAGTTAAAAAATATTCATGGATGACAGGACTACCAGACTTGAAAACTTAATAATTTTATTTGGCAGAGCAAAATAACACAAACAAATGAATGCACGCGCAATCAATTTTTAACAACTGTTTAACCCTATGATGAACGATATGAGAGCAATCAACTCGCTATTAGAAATAAAAGGGCTGACTAGAGCTGATCTAATATGCTACACTATATTTCATGGTAAATCAGCAGTTTCTCCAATGAACTGCTTAATCTTGGCCCCAGTAATGACACTCATTCAAACTGTCTCATACTCATGTGTCTTTTGGAGTGTAGAAAAAGAGTTTTGAGTGAGAGGTGCATTGCATTATGAAATCAGCTATCTATCTGGATTGTTATTAAAGCATCCTCTTTAAATGGCTTCAAAGGGATGCTCCATATACACTGTAGAGAGGCTCTATTTGATTTGTAAAAGATCAGCCATTTTGAACTGAAAGTTATATCATGGCAACTAATGTCGCTAGAATAGGCTTCTTGTTTGGTTCCTTTCCAGCAGGAACTGCATCATGTGGATGATGGGTGCTTATTGCAAAGGCTCTTTGATTGACTTGGATGACCTCTGATATACCTGTATGGCTTTTTCATCCATTAAATTATATTATGTTATATTAACACAATATCCGAAATGTATAAGCCTCAAAATTCTGCAAAAGATAATAATTTCCTTATTATATTTGGATAGGTCTGTTACTATTTAGGTTAGGTTTTAGTAGATTTTTTAGTATTTTCTTAGGCAATTTTTTACTGTAGATTCCAAAAATGGCATTGAGATTTTTAAATTTAATATCTCTAGAAAAATTAATATTTAAATCAGCAGCAAAAGCTGCATAGGAAGGAACTAATAATAATCAAAATTGTCAGGGTTAGTGGATTCACGGTTTCACTGGTATTCTTGTAATCAAAAATGACTATATCATAAAAATAGGCCATATTATAAAATATTTATAACAATGCACATTAATTATTATTTAATAAAGGTTCCAAATCTAGTTGAACGTAAAAAAATACATTTTAATGCTACATTTCATATGTTTTACTTAAATCTGACCTTATATTTTTTGCACAAATATGTACAATGAAAGTCTAAAAAATTGAAGTACAAAATTTACCAAACTTGTGTTTATGTGGACAAAAAAAATGAGGTTAGATTTAATGTACCATTAAAATGTAGTTTTTACTCTGCTATCCTATCCTTAATGAACCGGGCAAAATGCACATATTAGAGGTATTAATGTATCTTCCGAACACTTCAATGCAGACAAAACAAATTCTTTTTTGATACTCGTTCAATACCTCCAAATGCCCAAATGCCAGAAACTTACATACATCTATTATATTTAGACTGGCTTGGATATCTGGCTATGGGACATTGGTACCCTTGCTGTTCCCCTGAAGTGCCACCCCCCTACCCTGCAGGGGGTCCTCTTGTGTGAGGCACAAATCCTCACAAAACTCCAGGATTTCACCCACATGAAGCCTTGAGAAGGGACAACCCCACTGCAGCATACAGGTGCGCTTCTATGCCCCAATACCTAACCGTTTGTCTCTGAAGGGCAGCAGCCAACTGATTGGAGATTTCTCCTGTTTTGGTTGCTCCCAACAGTGGCAGTAGCGAGCATGAACAGGCTGATTTGAGATTACTCCTGGTCTGCCCTGTTTGAAAGGAAGGTATCTGTGCGTCTCCTATCCCACATCCCCTCCCAGGACTCAGTAGAGAAGCAATACTGATTGGAGATACCTCCTGTTTCTCCCTTGGACATGGGTGAGGAAGTGGGCAGAGTGAAGATAGCGCCACTGCTGCTCTGATGGGACAGGGGTGATATTTGACCAATGAAGTCCCACAGGAGCCAATGAACCTCCTCTGACCAATGAAAAGCATCCTTCTAAGTGTTTGAGGTAATCTTTGGACAACTGTATATTGGCATAAAAGGCTCAGTGAGCTCAGTAATGGATATGCAGCCATATACCATCAATGGGATTTAGAAAAACTTACCTACAAGAAGGCATCAGATCTGCTGGCCCAAATGGGACTCAAGCCAAAACCAGCCCCTTCAGTCAACACAAGAAGACTGTGATATGCAGGCAGATAGACTCTTGGGTAGGAGCTAGAACCAAGGAAGAAATCAAAGGTCATCAAGTTCGGTGACCTAACACATATTTTCAGTAGTCTTCAAGGAGATAAAGATGGTGGAAAAGGCACAAATGACTAGGCTAAGATTCTTCAGTATGGTCATTGCCTCAACACAAATCTAGTGAGATAAGCACTTCCAGCTACTAACGTGGTTCTCCTGCTATAAGTGGAAGACCACATCACTCACAACTGCCCCCAAAAGGATAAGACGCTCTATTTAGAATGCAGACAAGAAGGGCACTCCTGGATGCATTGTGTCTCGTAGATAAAGAAGTGCCTAAATTGCTCAGGGGCTCACAGAACCATGAGCATGCAGCGCACAGGGAACACCTCAACTACTGCAAAAAGACTGCAGACAGTCTCTTCGAGCATGACATACATCAATGCAGCAAAGACTACACCTCTCCCACCAGCCAACCAACCCTAACCCCAGCACACATGTACTAAATTATGCAGCCCCTGACTCATTCAATATGGAGCTCAACAGAATGCTGGAAGCAAATGGCATGGAACCCCTACAGGGTGTCTACTTGTTTGGTGATTTTGAATTCAAGGACTTTTCAAGAACTTTTTTAAAAATAATCAAGGACTGGTTTTAGCCATTGCTTTTTTTCTTTAAATTATTAGTTACATGACCCTTGTATGCTTTATTACATTTATGAGACATCATTTTTTTAACTAAATAATTTCTATCATCAAAAACTATCCATTTTGTGAAAATTTAGTATCTACATTTGGAAATGCTTCCATTTTCAGGTATAAAAATATATTTTAAATCATTTATTTTTACTCAGCCACACAATTACCCTAATTATACTTAGCAAAAATATCCACTACTTTTCACTCTTCATAACAAAGAATTTTTTGTTTCAAAGTGACCCCCAAACACTGAATCATAAAGCATTTAGGAAAAAATCTGAAATATTTCAATTGAAAATTAAATGTATTACAAAACAGAATGAACATTCATGATTCAGAGGTTACCTTTTAATTTTATTTTTTATTTAATCATGCCTGATGGTTAAAATTTCTTTATCAAGAAGACTTATTTTTGCTACACCTGTAGAGGAAGACATGGACACTGCTGTCCCCCACCATGGAGCCGACTGGCCCAAAGACTTTCCTGATGACAATAGAAGAGGATAAACCTGCACCAAAAGGCAATTCCAAACAAACCTCAAAGTACTACTCACTCAATGCCAAACAGATCAACCTGGTCATCGCGGTCAACAAAAGTACGACCTAAACAAGAACCTTCATCATTGCAGGGGATACTTCAACTCCTCAAATGAGGATGAGGAGGAAAAACAAGTAAAGCTGTATGACTTGACACTCAAATTCTATGAGCTGAGTTTGTACAAAAAACTCTGCTCTGGCAAGTTGTACAGCCCTCCGAAGTACCAGAAGTCCCTGACCAAACCCAGGAAATCATCATGGCTGCAATAAACAGACTAGTGATTCTTGCACAGAATGTGCAAGGATGGGCCAACCACTCCAAGCACCATAATTTACACTTTGGTTTCAGAAAAGAAGACAATACAAGAGGACATAGTAGAAGGATGTAGAAAACTACGGAGACTCTCACTATGAAACTGATTGAAGTCTCATCTGGGTTCATCGCCTTATGTGCCGAGACAAAGGACCTGGACCAGCTCCTATCAGAAGAGGGGGTAAGAATCCTCAAGAACACCGGACTTGAAGCAAAGACCCCTCCACAAGTGGCAGTCAACTGAAGCATGATGTGCTGCAAAGTGGAAAGCTGGGTGGGTGAGCATATGCCTGAGGAGCTCACCAAGAGCAATCCCTGGGCACCAGTTGATGAAATAATCAAATTTCGCTAACACACACACGTATTTAAGATTACTTTTGCTACCACAACATGGCCAAGAAATCGACACAAAATGGAATACATGTATTTAATATGAGAATATCAGGCGATAACATCAAGCAAAAAAAGTACAATAGCATTCAGATGTGTTTTGCATGCTACAAACTAGAGGACCATATTACATTGACCTGCCCAGATAAAGAAAAACTGTCGTGCAGTGAATGCCCCAGATGGGGGCCACCTTTTTGACAAGTGCGAAAACACTAAAAAGAAATGCCTCAATTGCAAAGGAGAGCACCAAACCATGGCCTTAAACTGCCCTAAAAGAAGAGAGATCATAAAGAGGAAGGCCAAAGAAATCACTTACACTAATGCAGCCGCAGAAAGATGAGCCTTTAAAAACATCTGCAACTCCACTAAACCTCTTGAAGAACCTAAGAAAAGGATCTGTATCACAAACGCTAACATCACTAATGCAGTCAAGCCAGGCTGCTACAGTGAAAATGCCTGACAACCCAGTGCTCAAGGATTTTCAAAGAGATTGTGGCCAGGAGCAGCAACCAGGTGAAATCTGGTCTCGAGAAGGCAATCCAAGAAACCCCTTCATTGGAGCAATCTGAGGATGAGGAGGAAAAAGAAGAAATGAAAATCTGGAACTACAATATGTTGATCACATATTATTCAAGGAACGGTACAACAGTGCCGCTATTGCAATAAAAAAAAGGGATTAAATACAAGCAAATAAGAAATCTAGAAGAATCCTATCTCGCAATTGAGGTCAAACTCAATATAGGAAAGTTGGTCATTGCTACCAAATATCAACTGCCAAGGGCAGACATGTTACCAATTCACACACTCACTGGCCTATTTGGCAGAAGAGCCCCCAGTATATTAATGGGGGATCTGAATGCCAGATGCTGAGAATCCGGTTACAGGACATTCAACAGTATAGGAAGAAGTCTGGACCTGTTGCTGGACAGAAACATTGCCCAGCAAATAGGTCCCGACTTCCCCACCTTTGTCAGAGGAGGAAGTGCCACAAAACCAGACATCTGTCTGGCGAATCATCAGCTACTATTTAATTACTACATGGAACCAGTCCAGGTACAATGTAGTGACCACATAGGAATCCTACTCACTATCAACAGGAACCCTATACAAGTCCTAGCTGTAATCAGAAAGAAGTACAAAGGAGCAGACTGGGCACAGTATGCGCGCCTTCTCGAGGCCTACAATCTGCCCAACTTGGATTAGGCAATTCTCAAGGAGATTGATGAGGCACTCAATGACCTCAATAACCATCTCATCAATGGAGATAAGGCTTGTATCCCTAAATCTGAGTATAGGATCATCTCTACCTACAGATAGAGCGAATATATGAAGGATATATGCTGCAAGCTGAAATTATTGTATGAGGTCAATATCAGAAATGCATCAGTTGACTCAATACAACAAAGTCAAGAAATCAAAGAACTCAACCAGTTGATCTTTGAACAACAATTGAGACTATGGGATGATGCGATAGATAGCCTCGATCATGAAGCAACACCAAAGAGTTTTGGAATAAGATCAGACATCTCAAAGGATCAACTGGAAAGAAGATTGTACTACTAAAAGGTGGAAACATTGAAACAGAAGAAGGAAGAATTGAAGAGCTATTCCAAAGTTATTGGGAAAAAATCTTCAGTATAACTGAGGTGGAAAATGAAGACTATGACCTAGAGTTTGAAAGCAGCATCATAAGATGAACTTAGAGACCAAATATACAAGACGCACCCTCACCACCAGGTGGATAGACAGCGCAACTGAGACACCGAGATTACCAAAGAAAAACTACTCAGCGTGCTCCGCTCATTCTGTCATAAAGCCCCAGGACAATTAGGGTTTACAAAGTTAAACTTTGAAAAGGTACCAAGCAATGTCATCAAAGGGATGAGAAGGATATTTAATGCCCATCTGAACATGAGATACTTTCCAGATGCTTATAAAACAGCCAAGATGATTTTCTTGTCTAAGCATGGAAAGGACCCAATGTTGTTAGAGAGCTACTGGCCAATTTCACTTCTAGAATTTGGCAGGAAGCTCTTTGAGAAGATCCTCAACTGAAGACTGGTGTCTCACCTGGAGGAGAACTCTCTCTTCAACCCATATCAATTCGGGTTTAGAAAAAAAGAGAAGTATGGAGATGGCGATTAGAAAACTACTCAGCGTGCTCCGCTCATTCTGTCATAAAGCTCCAGGACAATTAGGGTTTACAAAGTTAAACTTTGAAAAGGTACCAGGCAATGTCATCAAAGGGATGAGAAGGATATTTAACGCCCATCTGAACATGAGATACTTTCCAGATGCTTATAAAACAGCCAAGATGATTTTCTTGTCTAAGCATGGAAAGGACCCAATGTTGTTAGAGAGCTACTGGCCAATTTCACTTCTAGAATTTGGCAGGAAGCTCTTTGAGAAGATCCTCAACTGAAGACTGGTGTCTCACCTGGAGGAGAACTCTCTCTTCAACCCATATCAATTCGGGTTTAGAAAAAAAGAGAAGTATGGAGATGGCGATTAATGTCATCACAGAAAAGTTAGCCCAAGCAAAACAGGAAAGAAGTTACATGGACATTGTTTGTTAGGATGTATCAAAGGCATTTAATAAGGTATGGCAACAGGGAATACAGTACAAGATCTTACGACTAGGCCTAAGTGAAAAGTTAGAAAGAACTCTGTAACTACATCATGGAGAGAGTGACATATATCAGTTTAGGGTGCACAGATGGGCCAAAGTTTCCGCTCACTACGGGCCTCCCACAGGAGGGGTGCCTGTCCCCCACTCTCTACTTGATTTTCACCACTGATGGCCCATCCCCTGTGAACCTCACTTGCTTCAACATTCAATTCGCTGATGATTTCACCCAGATAATCACTTGACCATGGAAGAATGCACCTTGGCAAGCTTGTATGACAGCAGCAGAAATTCAGAACCTTAACACCTACAGGGCCTGGTAGAAAATACCCCCGAACCAAGAAAAGTTCAAAGTATTCCCCATAGGCAGGAGACTACTATACGATGCCAGGATGGGAGATAGACGCTATCCCTACACCACAGAGTGCAATGTACTAGGAATGAAGATTACTTCAACCGGCTACAGAAAGCTCATTGCAGAAAGAATCATCAAGGCCACAGCTGCAGTCAGAACTCTATACATGTTCAGAAATTTCTGTGAAAGCAATAAGAAAAAGATCTACAATGCACTTGTAAGATCGATGCTGCTATACCCTGCTTCCACCCTCTCGTGTGTCTTGAAGACACAAAAGATGAAACTACAAGTGGTGCAGAACAAATGCGTGTACCTAATTACAGCTACACTCAGGCAAGAGAAAAGATGCCAGGAAGAGCTGCACCGGGAAGCAGGGGTTAAGTCTCATTAACGTTGTCATAGAAGAATGGACAAGGAATATGCAGGAACTGGTTAATTAAGAATTGAATGATGATATCGTCCAAATGATTAACCAGAACAGAAGAGGTATGTCGCGCCAGATTTCCAAGCTTCGCTGGGCTTTTAGCTTGCAGAGTAGAAGTGTTATTCTAAGCATGAGAATAAGAATGTTTTTTACCCAAACCATTGACAAATAAAATCAATCAAGAAAAGAAAACCTAATTATGAAACCTCACCGATTTCTACAAGAACTCACCGAATATCAATAGCAAATTCACCAATGAAGACCCAACTATAACGAAGAAGACATCAAAGAAAAAAGAAAAAACACGATTTACACTCACTACAAGATATACAAAAAACAAAGACACTAAGAATATAAAAGTAATTAAAGTAATTTATTACTAAAACAGCAAATGCGCATAACATATCCAAGAACAATAATTTTATAGAAGACAAATCGCTTGAACACCATAATAATATAAACTATCTAAAGACAACAAAGGAAGCACATAAGAAAATATTTAAAAGCGATAGGCCTGATCACCAGGCACTTAGCATCTCTTTGTACCCTACCACACTTCTTTCTCTTTTCACCACTTGCCTATTTTCAGCTATCTGTCCCCTACACACACCTACCAACTTGAATCATTCATAATTCATAGCAGCAGGATACTTCCCTAGCGGCATGAAGACATCCAAAATGATCTTTCTTCCCAAACAAGGGAAGCCTAAAGATCAAGTGATGAACTGCGAGCTGATCCCACTTCTCAAGATAATTGGGAAAGTATTCAAAAAAGATCCTAAACAACAGGCTGGTCTTCCATCTGATGTGACACTCACTGCGGAATGCCGAACAACATGGCTTCCGCAAGAGAAGGAGCATGAAGACTGCAATTGCCTTAATGTATGAACATGCAGCCAAGGGACTAGCCTCTGGATGTATGTGGTCTGCTGGGATGTGAAAAAAGACTTTGATAAGGTATGGATCAATGGACTCAAATACAAGATCTTGAGGCTCGGGTTATCCAATCCTGCACAGTTACCTAACCAGTAGGAGAGTGGTGATAGCATTTAGGGACCACAATGGAGCCCCATTTAACCTGCTATCCAGAATCTCCATGGAAGGTGTTTGAGTCTCACCCTCTTTACGGTCTACACCAGTGACATTCTGAAACCTCAATGTACAGTACACAGACATCACCCAGATTGTGACTCACCAAACCAGATAATGAAGAGTGATGTTGATGGCAACTGCAGCTAAGATCTTGAGGCTCGGGTTATCCAATCCTGCACAGTTACCTAACCAGTAGGAGAGTGGTGATAGCATTTAGGGACCACAATGGAGCCCCATTTAACCTGCTATCCAGAATCTCCAAGGAAGGTGTTTGAGTCTCACCCTCTTTACGGTCTACACCAGGGACATTCTGAAACCTCAATGTACAGTACACAGACATCACCCAGATTGTGACTCACCAAACCAGATAATGAAGAGTGATGTTGATGGCAACTGCAGCTAAGACTCAGAAAATCTCCAGGTACGAAGAGAAGTGGAAGATCCAAATGAACCAGAACAAATTAACTGAGGTCAGGATTGGCAGATGGAAAATGGAGCCAATACGACTGGAAAACTCAACAAAAGACAATTCCCCTAGCGCGAGTATCCTAGGCTTCAGGATCTCCAAGCACGGCATAAGAAGCCACATCAACTTGAAGGTTCAAGTTGCAAAACTTAGTATAAAATACAAAAAGAAATTATATAGGTACATCCTTTGTGAGAATGAAGCTGCTGTACCCAGTGTCACAATCAACACAGCTTCAGGGACCAGGATAGCTCAAATGCAGGGGGTACAAAATCGGGCCCTACGCTTGATACTCAATATGAAAGATTTTGTCACGTCGAGGGAGCTTCATCTAGAACCAGCTTGGAGATGATGGCTTTCTGCATTCACGCAGCACCACCACATGGGTCAGCCTGGAGGCTACTGTCCCACCATGTACTGTAGATGACTTATTCAAGCTACAGGACTGGGAGAGATACAGGTCATATATGCCTCCAGCAAAAACAGTGGCATGTTTTTAGAGAAGCAAATTGTTTTTTAAAAGTGCTTTTTGGTTGGGGGTTTTTGCTAGGCTATTGCAATCGCACATATTGTATTATATATCATTTTTAAGGTTACTTTCCTAACTCGAAAGCCTAGCATTAGATTCAAATTCAAAAGGTGATTGTTCAATGTCATTAGGCCTCTAGTTTTTCTATCACATTGCTTGAGTTTAGACATAAGCCTCACCCATGAAAACTTCAGTGACCTATCTACTAATACACCTAAGTCCTTCTCATCCTCAACTGAATTCAGCCAATGCCCATCCATTTCATAGCTAAATTCCCTATTATACCTTTCCATGTTAAGAATTTTGCATTTTTTAAGGTTAAAAGTCATCTGCCACTTTTGAGCCTAAGGTAATAACTTATTTAAATCACTCTGCACTTTACACCTCTGACCTTCGAACAGGCAGCAGGTGTTTCGTAGAGCTCTTGGAATATTTTGATTATTTGCTATACTTTGGTGTTTGATAGAAGTTTTTATACAAAATAGTATTACGTATAGTCTAGTGACATAGTAAACATAAATATTAAGTTATTAGATTGTATATTTGGTTAATATAACAAAGTTGTTTAGTATTGTTAATTTTTCGGCCAGGTTCTTTTGTTTACATTATTTTGCATGAGAAAGTGCATAGTAGATAAATTAAATTAGTGTTTTGAAACCTCATTTCTAGGTTGACGGTTTAATTAGCGACTGATTTGGACTTGTGTTGTGCCTTAAATCTCGTTTCGGTCTGTTGATTTATTTTTTGGATTTTTCTACAGTTTTTCACCACAGAATCAGCCAAAGCTAAGTTGCTTTTTTTTTTCTTATTACTACTTAAGTTTTTTCTTTGTTTGATTAAGTGATGGAGTTCGGGGATGAAAGTAAGCATGAGTGTCGGAATGTATGCATTGGTTGTGGTGTAGTTGGTGAGGGGTATACATGTGTTGTATGTGGGCTGCGTGAATGCATTGTAGATTTAGAGGGGATGAGAATGCAGGATTTAGACAGGATATATAGGCTGGAGGGGTTAGTTTCTGAGCTCAGGAGGGAACTTAGTGTTAGGCCTAGGGCTGGGAATAGGTTAGGTGGTAAAGTAGGCCAGATAGATGTTTCAAGTGAAGGTCGAGGGCCAATGGAGGAGGTAGGATATGATAGTTCTAGGGATAGTGAAGTTAGCCCCCTTAGATTAGTTAGAAATAGGCCTAGTGAGGATGGGGGACAGTGGAGAGTGGTTAGGAAACATGGAGCTAGGGAGGCTTCTCCTGTTCTTTGTGAGAATATGGTTGCCTCTGTTGAGGTGGTTAGACAGGCTTGACTTAATAGATTCAGTGCCCTAAGAGAGGAAGTAACTGGAAGTGATATGACTGGTGGGGGTGGAGGTAGAGTGACTGGTAGTTTGAATGAGAATAGGAGTGGGGATGGAGTTAGGTCTGTGGGGGTTAGGAATAGGAGTCTGACTGAAGTGCTTGTGATGGGTGATTCGCGACTTAGATATTTAGATAGGAAGTTGAATGGAAGTAGATTGAATGGTTTCAGGGTGTGTTTGTCGGGTGCTGGAGCGAGAGATCTGTCTGATAGGTATGAGGAGCTGGTGTCTGGCTGTGCAAGGGATGCGGTTGTGATTACACATGTAGGAATGAATGATGTGAAGAAAGTGGGTGCATGTGAGTTACATGAGAGGTACAAGAGGTTGATTGAAAAGGTGAAAGAAAGTAGAATGAAAGGTGTTGTGACAGGTGTGCTTCCAAGAATGGATGTTGGGGTAGAATGGATGTCTTGTGCAATTGGGCTGAATGATTATGTGAGGAGGATGTGTGAGATGGAAGGTGTCATGTTTGTGGATGTGTGGGATAGGTTTGTTGGAATGAAAGAAATGTATGCGATGGATGGAGTGCAATTTGAGTAGGAGAGGGTATATGTATTGTGGGAGGAGTATGATCATGTTATTAGGTCTTTGCGGGCGGGAAACTAGATACTAATAGTGGTCAGAGAATTATGAGAGGACATTATAGTACTGAAAGTAGAATGGGCTTGGCAGATAACAGAAATAGGTTCCAAGGCGATAGAGGTGAGGTCATTTAGGTTGGAAGAGGTGCTTCAGGGATAGGGGGGTTAAATTGTTTCTATACAAATGCTCGTAGTCTTAGAAACAAGAAGGATGAGCTATTTAGTTATATTAGCGATGAGGCTATAGATATATTATGTGTTACTGAATCATGGATTAATGAAATAGAATTTAGTGACACTATAAGTAAATTTGATTTACAGGGCTATAATATGTACATTAGTCAAAGGACAGGTAGGATTGGTGGAGGAATAATTATCTATATAAAAAACAACATTGTTTCAAGTTTAAATACTTCAATAAAGCAGGATGGAGTTGAGTCACTTTGGATAGATATTAGGTTCAGTAAAAGTAGAATGGTGCATTTGGGAGCTTTTTACAGACCACCTGGGCAGACTGGTCATATAGATGAACTAATGATAAGGGAAATAAGTAAGGGATGTGAAACAGATGCAGTTATTATTGGGGACTTCAACTTAAACTCTGTGGACTGGGAAAATATAATAGGTAATGATAGAACAAGTGGCAGGTTCATAGAATACTTTAAGGATAATTTTTTGAATCAATTTGTTAATGAGCCAATGAGGGAAGACAATATATTAGATTTAGTACTTTCTAACAGTGATCATTTAGTTCAAGAATTGACTGTTGGGGAAGCATTGGGAAATAGTGACCATCAGATAGTTCGTTTTAACTTGGGAATTGAGAAGGGTAAAATAACCGAGAATGCTGTAAAAGTTCCAAATTTTCATAAGGGAGATTATGTAAAACTTCTTATGGGATGTGGGATACTTTCAAGCATATAATAAATGTAGTCCAAGGTCAATGTATCCCAATGAATGCCATTAGGAACAAAAGTAAGAAACCGTTATGGTGGAATCAGGAGATAGCTAGAAAAATTTCAGAGAAGAAAAGGGCATACAAAAAATTACAGGTACAAAATAATATTCAAAATTTAAGTGATTATAGAATAACTAGGAATGAGTTAAATAAGAATATAAAGAAGAACAAAAGGGTGTCAGAAATTAAATTAGCTCAGGATGGCAACAAAGATCCTAGAAAGTTCTTTAGTTACTATAAAATTAATAACAAGTCTGGCACAGTTAAAATAGGACCTATCAAATATGAAGGGGTTGTGAGAGAAACTGATGAGGAAATAGTGGAGGTACTAAATGGTCATTTTGCATCAGTATTTACAAAGGAGAAACTAAATAGTCTTATGTATAATACTCATGGGTCAGGGAAAGAGGTATTTAAGAACATAAGAACATAAGAAAAGAAGGAGACTGCAAAAGACCATTCATGGCCTACACTTGGCAGCTCCTGTTCCATTCAACACACAAAAGATTTCTTACCAGAGAAAAGTCATCAACATTGTCACCCTTTACAGGAGTTCGTCAGATCTAATCTACAATATACATAAAATGCATCCAGAGGATTATGTCCATTCATGCAACCGCAAAATATAATCTTCCCACTCCTTAGAAAAATATATACATATGTACATAAAAAAAAGTCAGTCCCATCTAGCAGCTTCATCCATATATTTATCTAATCTATTCTTAAAACTACCCAGAGAGGAGGCTTCTATCACATGCCTAGTGAGCCTATTCCATTCATCTACCACACGATTTGTAAACCAATTCCTCCCAATCTCCTTCCTAAACCTATACTTATCAAGCTTAAACCCATTGCTTCGTGTTCTGTCATGTTCACTAAGTATAAGAACCTTACCCAGATCCCCTTTATTATATCCTTTTACCCATTTGAAGACTTCAATCAATTCCCCTCTGACTCTTCTCCTTTCCAATGTATGTAGATTTAGTTTTCTGAGCCTTTCACCATAAGGTAAGTTCCTTAGCCCACCAATCATCTTTGTCATCCTTCTCTGCACAGACTCAAGCAAATCAATATCCTTCCTATAATATGGTGACCAAAATTGTACTGCATAGTCTAGATGAGGCCTAACTAGCGCCAGATACAGTTTTAGAATGACTTCAGCACTCTTATTGCTTACACTCCTCCTAATGAATGCCAATATCCTATTAGCTTTATTCTTAGCATTTAGACATTGCTTTCTAGGACGAAGGCCTGAACTTACCAAAATACCCAAGTCTCTCTCACAATCAGTCCTCCCTAAAATTCTGCCATTTAATTTATAACTATTCAATGGATTATTTCTACCTATACTAAGTACACTACATTTGTCTATGTTAAACTTCATTTGCCATTTCTCGGCCCAATTGGACAGAATGGTCAATTCCTCCTGCATTACAACAGCATCAGAATCAGCCCTAATGGCCCTACCTAGCTTAGTATCATCAGCAAATTTACTCAGGTCACTACTTATACCTATGTCAAGATCATTAATATAAATTAAGAATAGCAAGGGACCCAAAACAGATCCTTGAGGAACTCCACTGCTAACACACCCCCACTCAGATTTAACTCCATCTATACTAACTCTTTGCTGTCTGTCACCAAGCCATGACTGAATCCACCTAAATATACTGCCATCGATCCCGTGTGCTTTAACTTTGCTCAGAAGTCGTAAGTGTGGCACTCGATCAAAAGCCTTACTAAAGTCCAAGTATAAAATATCATAGTTTTCATCATTATCTGCTGCTTCATACACCTTACTATAAAAAGACAGCAAATTAGTCAGACAGGATTTACCCTTACTAAAGCCATGCTGTGATTCTTTTATCAACTTATGCTTATCCAAGAGATCTCTAATATTCCTTGCTATAATAGATTCCATCATTTTCCCTACCACTGAAGTCAAACTTACTGGTCTGTAATTAGACATATTTGTTTTATCCCCATTCTTAAATATAGGTATCACATTGGCTTTCTTCCATGCCACTGGCACAATGCCACTCTCCAATGATTTTCTAAAGATGCATGCTAGGGGCTCACTTAACACATCCTTACATTCTTTCAAAATTCTAGGAAAGAGCTCATCAGGACCGGGTGCCTTACTACTTTTGATTTTATCAATTTCCTTTGTCACTATCTCCTTTGTGATCAAGATGTCCTTTAATTTCTCTTCATCATTACCCCGAAAGATCATTGACACCTCAGGTATATTTAGAGTATCCTCCTGTGTAAATACTGAGAGAAAAAAGTCATTTAGCATTCCAGCCATTGAGTCCCTATCACTCACTAATTCTCCATTGGAATCTATAAGTGGGCCTATTTTATCTCTAACCTTAGTTTTGTATAATTGATAAAAACTTTTAGGATCTTCCTTTGCCCTATTTGCCACTTTAATTTCATAATTTCTCCTTGCTACTCTAACTTTTTAACATCTCTTGCTAGTTCATTATATCTCTGCCTTAAGTGATCCTCTCCATTTTTTATTTTCCTATAAATGCCCTTTTTAATGCCAATATAATGCTTAATTTTATCTGTCATCCATTTTGGGTCATTATTTTTAGTCCTAATCTCCTTATATGGAATGTTAATCATCTGACCTGTAATTAATTGCTCAATTATTCTTTCATACTCCTCTTCAATTGTAATCTCTTCCTCCTGGTGATTATTGTCTCCACTAACTGATATCATTGAATCTATTCCTGAATTGATTTCATTGCCTGGTTTCTGTACAACTGCCTCCAGGTAAGTCCTGAGCCCATTATAATTTGCTCTTCTAAAGTCAGGAATTTTAACATTGTTCATGCTACTATCAATACCATTCCATTTCATCTTGAATCTAATTTCACAATGGTCACTATTACCCAAATTTCCTCCAATCTCAGTATCCTTAATAACTTCTTCCCTATTTGTCAGAACTAAATCCAGTATATTATTACCTCTAGTGGGTTCGTTAATAATCTGCCTCAGAAAATTATCTTGGACAACATTAAAAAATTCCTCAGCCTCCTGATCACCCACAAGAGCTTCCCAGTCTATATTTCTGTAATTAAAATCGCCCATTATACACACATGCTTACTTCTACATGCCCGTTCAATCTCCTGCCACAGAAGATTTGAAGCTTCCTTACTAAGATTTGGTGGTCTGTATAATAATCCTAAGACAAGCTTGTTTTTACCTTCCTTTACATTAAAGTGATTACCTGCCAAATCAAGCCATGACTCTGTTATCGCAATTATATCAAAATTCTCTTCACTCGCTAACGCTCTTAAGAGATCTACCATTAGTGTGGATTGGAGGACGATAAAAGGACTAATAGGTGAGTTAGATGCTACCAAGGCCTTCGGCCCTGATAATATTCATCCTAGGATACTTAAAGAAGAGGTAGAAAGTATCTCAATTGCTCTGGAGAAGTTGTATACTAGGTCACTGGAATATGGAGAAATACCCGATGATTGGAAGAAAGCGAATGTAGTGCCCATTTTCAAGAAGGGTAGTAAAGAGGATCCAAATAACTTTAGACCGGTTAGCCTAACTCCTGTACTACTGAAGTTAAATTAAAGTCACCAAGAATAACTGTATCTTCTTTGCATCCATTACTTATTTCCCTAATCATTAACTCATCGATACAATCAGTCTGTCCTGGTGGTCTATAAAAAGCTCCCAAGTGTATTTTACTATTTTTACCAACCTTAATGATTCACCTTCTCTTTGCTTTATAGAGTTATTTAGATTTGAAAGAAATGATATTTCTGATATAAATAATCAACCCACCACCAGTCCTATCTCTCCTTTGACTAATGTACATAGTGTAACCCTCTAGTTCAAATTCACTCACATTATCATTAAATATATTTTCATTAACCCATGATTCAACTATACATATTATATCTATATCTTCATGAATGATATAACTAAATAATTCATCCCTCTTATTTCTAAGACTACGAGCATTTGTGTAAAGACAACTCAGCCCACCTATCCCTGAAGCACCTGAGGGCCTATCTCCTCTGCATCTCCTTTCTCTCCTTCCCCGACCCTGTACTCTTGTATTTCCCTGACCACTATCACTACTCAAGTAATTTAACCCTAAAGCACTTCCATTAGCCTGCCTACCTTCTACAAATCTGTGTTTGCTTCCTTTCCCTGCCTCACTTTGAGTCGGTTGTGTGATGAGTGCAAGAGATTAAGTGAGTTGGTGGATGAAGTGAGAAGGGATACGAGTGTATGCATTAAGAATGTGGCTGGGACCAAGAGGGTGGAAGGTAGGCCTAGACTAGGGACTGGAGAGAAAGAAGTGACTGAGTGAGTGAAGATGAATGGTGGGTGAATATGGATAGAATAGATAGGTTAGGTGTGTGAGTAAGAGGGACATGGAACCTGTTAGGTTGACTAACAGATTTGATCCCCTGATGTGGTTGTGGCAGAGAGTGAAATAAGTGGTAGTTTGAATGAGAACAGGAGGGAGGGTAATGCTAGCCTAGGGGGGTACTAGGAGGATGACTACGGTGCTTGTGATGGGTGATTTTCAGATTAGATAGGAAGTTGAGTGCGAGCAAAAGGAAGGGAGTGAGTTTGTTTGCCGGCTGCTGGTGTAAAGGATGTGTCCGAGAGGTATGATAGTCTGGTATCTGGGTGTGAGAGGGATGCAGTTGTGATTACGCATGTGGGAGTAAATGATGTAAAGAAGGTAGGTTCATGTGAGTTATGAGAGAGGTACAAAAGGTTAATCGAAAGGATGAGTGAAAAGCGTTGTTTCAGGTGTGTTTCCAAGATTGGATGTGGGGATGGAATGGTTGTCTCATGCAATTGGACAATTTGAGTATGTGAAAGACCTGTGTGAGGAGCCAGGATTAGTGTTGGTAGATATTTGGAATGGGTTTTATGGGAATAAGCCATTGTATGCAATGGATGGACTCCATCTACGCCTTTTTAAAAATTGGCACTACATTCACTAATCTCCAATCCTTACATATTTCTCCAAACTCTAGTGATCTAGTATATATCTTCTCAAGAGCTACTGAAATATTATCTACACCTTCTTTGAGTCACATAGAATGAATGTTGTCTGGGCCTGATACCTTACTAGTATTTAACTCCAATATAAGACCTTTAATTATTTCCCTGTTCACATTAATGGTATTCAACACTACTTCCCTTAATCTAGAATTATCATCAATTAATCTATCTCAATTCTCTTTTGTAAATACTGAAGGAAAATAATCATTAAGAACCTCTACTATTTTGTCATCAGATTCTTTCAAAACCCCTTCTTATCTAATAGGCCCTATTTTATCACTGTTAGATTTGTTATTAATTCTTGGATCTTTATTATTATTTTGAATTAAATTCATTGTTAAGCCTGAAGATCAGCAGGACGATCAATGAGACGCAAAATATTTTGTCCCTGTTCCAATATTTTCACCTTTTTTGAGTAAATTCAAGAAACTGATTGTGGGGTTGATATCATGGTAATACTTCAGATTAGGAGCGTACAGTAGATGGCGCTGTTAGTAGGCTACAATATATCTTTTATGATGTCCGACAGTAGCTTCAGATGTGACCAATCACGGCATTATATTTTTTTTTGTTGGGGGATTTGTAACCTCTAGTCTGTATTATTTACTAAATATCTACGCCTCTACTCGTTTATAGTTTTTTCTAAGTTATGTAAGGTTTCTTGATGTCTTTTATTGTTTTGTTTTCATATTTTTTGTTTTGCAGCGAACGATAACAGTTCTTACTGGCAACGTCATAGCTAGAAATAGGACCCGCTTCGCAGTTATTTCTGTTTCATTATGGCTTTTTCGTGCTCTAGGTGTGCTTCTCCGTTATTCGAATTCAGGTTTATTTTGCATGACTGCGAAAAACTTTTAGATTATTTAGAGGCACATAAACTAAGCGAGAAACCTATACAAGTAAGTATTGTTTGTCATTAGGTTAGGTTTTTTCTGCCAGTAAAAAGATGTTGGCATTTGCAGCGAAACAAAAATTGGGAAAAAAATAGTAAATTCAAGGGGACTGCTCATGAGGGAGATATCACTGCAGGGAGATCTGGAGGCATAGACCCCCAGTATATACTCGTATACAAAAAATATAACACCGTGATTATTCACATCTGATGCTACCATCTGACGTCATAAGACATATATTGTAGCCTATAAACAGCGCCACCTACTGTGTAGCCCGAAACTGAAGTGTTACCGATATCACTGCAGGAGGACCCCCTATGATGATCCTGAGTTGCAATCAATTGGGAAGAGGGGTCTTGGAGGTACAGCCCCCCATGTATAATCCTAAGTGTTTATGGAATAATGTTTTAACAATTTTTTTTTAATGTTTTTACTTAACCCGAAACATAAACGCAACTTAAGTGTCATTTCAGCTGAAAAAAATACACTTTTTCAGGCGTGCCACTGATCTTCAGGTTTACCAATTAATTTCTACCGCCCTTTTGCTCTTCTTAATAATCTTTTTTAGCTCATTTCTGGTCAACCTATAATGATTTAAATTGTCAAAAGTACTTTCTCTGTAATCTCTGGTATGTCCTTTTCTTGTCAGAAATTTTCCTAGCTATCTTGTGATTCCACCACAATAGATTCCTACATTTCTTGGTAAACATATAGATTGGCGGCGCACCCAAAAAAGTAGATTTTTATGTGTGTTTATATTTCGTTCATTTGTACCTGAATATTCATGCGCGTTTGAGTCCTAGTTCAAATATACCCAGCCCCATTTTTTTTACAAAAATGCCCCAAAATAACCAAATTATGGGTAAATATGTAGATTAGTGACTTGAACGATGGGACGTACTATTTTGTCCGTGTTCCAAAATGTTTCACGTTTTTGGAGTACATTTAAGGGGACAGCTCATCAGGGGGGTAAACACTATGGGGAGACCATACTACGATGATCCTGAGTTTCATTAAATTATGGGGGGGGGGGGGCACTGCCTCCCAGGTATATAATCCTAATTGTTTATAGAATAATGTCCTAACATTTTCAGAGGTGAATGATTTAACTACATCATGTCAGCACCTTTAATCGTTTTGCAAATTATATTGGGGATGGGGTCTGACGTCAGAAATGAAGTTTTAATTTTTATTTTGTTTTTCACTTAATATCTTTTTACTATCCTCATTTGGAGTCATTTTTATTTTTCAATATATTTTTTCCCATTTTACTATTTTTATTACCTTTTTATACATTTAAATCTAATTAGCTAGATCGTTTAAAGGAACTACTCTGCGCATGAATATTCCGACACCAGTGAACAAAAAAATATTTACCAATAAGCTAGAAATTCAGCTACACATGCATCAAGGCAGGCCCGTAGGGAATTTGAAAAAAAAATTAGCAAAGGAGGCCAAGACCAATAACAAAGCCTTTTGGAACTATGTCAACAACCGCAGGAAAACTCGAACTGACGTAGGTGACCTTAAGGATACACATGATAACTTTGTAAGTGACGATAAAGATAAAGCCGAAACACTAAATGAGCAATACTTTAAGACCTTTACACAAGAGGACAGAATTAACATTCCAGACTTTGAGCCTAAACCTCTCCAGTATGAGGCACTAGGAACAATAGAAATTACAGAGAGCATGATTTTTAAGCAACTGAATTCACTTCGAACTGATAAATCTCCAGGAAACGACGACCTACACCCTAGAGTTCTTAGAGAAGTAGCAAAGGAAATAACCAAACCTCTGACAGCAATATTCCAATCCAGCATCACCAACTCCGAGCTTCCAGAACAGTGGAGGGAAGCGAACATAACTCCCATTTACAAGAAGGGAAATAAGGCTGACCCAGCCAACTATCGCCCAGTATCTCTAACCTCAATAATGTGCAAGATGCTAGAGAGAATTATCTCGGAGGCAATGATACAACATATCAAAGCCAATAATCTTAGATGTGTCCAAAAACATGGTTTCTCTAAGGGAAAATCCACAGTAACAAATCTCTTAGAAGCGCTGGATATATGGACAGAGGCTCTCAGTCACTGCTTACCAGTGGATATCATTTTCCTAGACTATGCAAAAGCATTTGACACAGTCCCACATGAAAGACTACTTAGAAAAGTGAAGTCACTTGGTATCGTCGGTGACCTCCTGCAGTGGATCCGTGGTTTTTTGATGGAGCGTAGGCAAAGAGTGGTAGTAAGTGGTACAGCATCATGTTGGAAACCAGTTACAAGTGGCGTACCACAGGGATCTGTGATGGGCCCCCTTCTCTTTATGATATTTGTCAGTGATATACCTGACAAACTACAAAACTTCATATCGCTCTTTGCAGATGACACAAAGATATATGCAGCTGTCCAAAACTGTGAAGGCAACTCCCATACTAACTGTTTACAGGCAGACTTGAAAATGCTACAAGAATGGTCAGTTAAAATGCAAATGAAGTTCCACCCTGATAAATGCAAAGTAATGCACATGGGAAATAGCAACCCCCAGCACAAGTACAAAATGACAAGAGATGATGGAACAGATCACACACTACAGAACACCACGGAAGAGAAGGACCTGGGAGTCCTTATTGATTGCAATCTAAGCTTTAGTAACCACGTCCAAGCTCAAGTCAACAAAGCCAACAAGATACTTGGGGCAATTAAGCATACATTCCAATATCTAGACAAAGATGCCTTCCTCCCCCTGTACAAGAGTCTTATTCGACCCCATCTGGAGTATGCATCAGTAATCTGGTCTCCAAAAACTAAAAGAGACAGAGATATGGTGGAGAGGGTACAGCGTAGAGCAACACGCATGGTTCACAGTATCTCTCATCTCTCCTATTCAGAGAGACTAAAAGCCCTTAATCTACCTACCCTGTACTTTAGAAGACAGAGGTCAGATGTTATGCAACTATATAAGATTTCACATGGACATGACGAACTGCAAATAGGAAACCACTGTAAGCTGTGCGACAGGTCAATGTTTGCTCCGGGTCTCTCGACTAACACAAGAGGACACTGCTTTAAGTACCAAGTGCAGAGCTCGTCTGGTCCAAGAGCCAATTTCTTCCCGACAAGAGTCACTTCAATATGGAACAAACTCTCAACAGAAACTGTAACCAGCAAAACTGTAAATATCTTTAAGTCAAGATTAGAAAAAGAATGGAAAAACCACAAAGACCTACACAGTTATATATTCACATATTGAAAAATCCGTTCTGCATACATCAACTAAAAACAACAGTACGGTCTCATTACCCAAGAGGGTACCTATCGACCGGGATTCAAGGTAAATAAATAAAAACACTTTTTCAGCCGAGTTGCTAATCTACATATTTACCAAATTATGATTATATAATGGCACTCCCAATTGATTGAGGTAAATATGTAGATTATCGGCCCGGCCGATAAACCGTAGTTTTTTCGTACGTTCCAAAATGTTTCACGTTTTTGGAGTACATTTAAGGGGACGGCTCGTGTTGGGGTAAGCACCAGGGGGGACCACACTACGATGATCCTGAGTTTCATTAAATTGGGGGGGGTCTGGGGGGCACAGCCCCCCAGTATATAATCCTAATTGTTATAATGTTCTGACGTTTACTGAGGTGAATGCTTTAACTACAGCATGTCAGCGTCTTTAATCGTTTTGCAAATTATAATAGGGGGTGGGGGGTGGGGGGTATGACGTCAGAAATGCTTGATTTCATTTTTAAGGGGACGGCTCGTGTGGGGGTAAGCAAAAGGGGGGGGCACACTACGATGATCCTGAGTTTCATTAAATTGGGGGGGGTCTGGGGGGCACAGCCCCCCAGTATATAATCCTAATTGTTATAATGTTCTGCCGTTTACAGAGGGGAATGCTTTAACTACATCATGTCAGCGTCTTTAATCGTTTTGCAAATTATAATAGGGGTGGGGGGTGGGGGGTATGACGTCAGAAATGCTTAATTTCAATTTTTTTTCATACTTAATAGCTTTTTATTATCCCCATTCGGAGTCATTTTTATTTTTCAATATATTTTTCCCCATTTTACTCTTTTTATTACCTTGTTTTATACAATTAAATGTAATTAGCTAGATCATTTCAAGGAACTACTTGTTTTTTAGCAGTTTGGGTGTCAAACATTCCCCTTTTACGCAGTTTGAAAATTCTCAATCGCACGTCTTCACCGCAGTTTCAAAATGCAATCGAATTTTCAAGTTTGTCCGTCGTCTATTGCAGAATTATTAAGCCTAGTTTCTGCTAGAGATAAATTAAACAACTTTTTGGAAGTGCATAATTTAGTGCGAACTAAAAGTGAATGCGAAATCTGTGGCCGGCAATTAGAGGTGACCCCAGAATATTGAACGCGTCTGGCGAGATGCGAGAGGTTCAATTCCCAAATACGGGAGAAAAACCGCTCAATTCGACGCCTATCTTGCAACCGCCATCTTCTGCAAGCGCTTCCCGTTGACCAAAACGGGAATTAAAGAACGATCCCACGCCTTCCTCATCGCTATTTCTGAAGTGTACCCCCCGAAATAAAGTAAGTTAACAGCGCTTATCGTTCTTTATTTTTGGATAAGAAAGATGGCGTCAGTTAGATTTTGAATACGACGCAGGCGTGCAAAATAAATAGGCTTCCCTCTCCGCTATTTCGGAATGATAACCAATGCAATTAAGTACGGGAAACAAAGTGTTTCGTTTTTTTTTTCGGGCAATTTGGTAAATAAAATGGCCTACGTAAACAGCATTTTCGGTGGGTTTAATTTCGAGATTTCCCCCCCAAAAATGGCGGCAACTAGCATTCGAACAAAACTCAAACGCGCATGAATATTCAAACACGGGTGAAAGATAACGCGAACGAAGATTCAAACACGGGTGAACAATAATATTTACACAAAACAATTTTTCCTAGGCCGGGCCGATAATCTACATGTTTACCTTGATTGAAACTCAGGAGCATCATAGGGGGGTCCCCTGCAGTGTTTACCCCCACACGAGAAGTTTCCCTTAAATTATTGGAACACGGACAAAATAGCTTACATCCCATCATTCGCACCACCAATCTACATGTTCACCCAATTCTTCCTAATAGCTTACATTGGAATACACTGCTCCTGGTGGGTTTTGACAGATGCGGATGACCTTTGATAGGCCCTTGTGGCTTTTGTCACCTGTGAAATTATGTTATATAGCCATGGCAGGCAGTCCACATAAGAGGATAACTCTGATGTCAAAACCCAATGATGAGCCGGGTCTCAAAGGCTGAACAGCCTCCTACCCGGGTTTCTACTGTGAATAACTGTGAGTTATAGAGAAATATGTCTAAAGCCTTATTGATGCCAAGGAATGATACCAAAACGACCTTCTTGGTCACAAATCCACCCTAATTGGAAGTAAACATCTAAGCTTTATTTTCATTCATTCTGTCATTATGTGCTTCAACCTCTGAGGTTCATTGGCACTCATTTTAGGAGTGACCGGCACAGCCTAACACATTACATTTTAACTCAAACTCAAAGTTGGAAACTACTAGTACAAACCATCTTCTTCTTACACAATATTTTGGTACAGAAGTACCGGATGGTTTGGGGGGGTTGGGGGGAATAATGAAATGGCTTAATGAAAATCGGATACGCTCGTGGGGGAGATTTTTTTTTTTTAAAGGGGCTATCTGGCGACTGCCCACTTGGGCATAAGTCGCCGCAAACGAACAGCCTAGTTCTAGGCTACTTTAAAATAAAAATTTAAGAAAAAAAGGGTAAAAAGGGAAGATGACAATTATGAAGCAAGCTCCAGCGTCAGGAGGAGGTCCCCCTCTCCCCGGCGCAGGAGTGTGCGACCTACAAAGAGAACCAATTACCAAAAAACAAAACCTAATTAAATAAAAGGAAGAAGGCCGGCCTCCCCCCAAAAGTCAACAAGTCCACCAGTCAATGTGCACGCACTCGTCCCGAGTACAACAGGCGGTAGCGACCCTGCCCATCCCGATACCGGGACAGGTAACGTGTGCGAAGATCACCCAGACTGGGACATTCGACAAGAATGTGCCAAACAGTCTGGCGGGCTTCGCAGTCGTCACAATAGGGCGCAGACGAGCGCTCCATCAAATAGCGATGCGTCACACGAGTATGTCCGATTCGGAGATGACAGAAAGCGACCTGAAGCCTTCGCGGCATTGGCAGATAGGTCTATGGGAAAATTCGCGACGCAATGGCACGAAACTTTAAGTTCCCTTCGACCGTCTCCCATCTTCTTTGCAAAGCAGTCCGAAGAGCTGCCTGTATTCCTGCCATGTAGTCGGTGTGAGCAAGAGCAATTCCTACATGCCCAGGAACCCAGCAGAAGATAATCTCGACATCCGCCCGGCTCGCCAAAACCGTGGCGTCACGGATATCGCGAACCAGGGGATGCGGAGATTCCAATGCCCCGAGAGAACTCAGGGCGCTTTGTGAGTCACTATAGATCAGAATCCGGTCTCCGAACCGGGCACGTCGCGTAATCTCCCGTACCGAGTGGTGTATTGCCACACGTTCGGCCGTGAAGACAGACGCAGCGCCTGGCAGAGCTCCACTGACTTCAAAAAAGGGGATACGGCGTGGAAGCTGACCCACTCTTCGGACTTGGAGTCATCCGTATACACTGGCACGGTTCCAGCGTGACACGAGGTGTGCTACAAAAAGGTCGAACACAATACTCCCGGCGCTGTACAAGCTTTGGGAGCAGAGGCGTGGCGACAAATAGCCAAATGTGGTACCCTCCAGGGTGGCGTCCTGGGCAGAACCAGAGGCGATATCACTGTAGGAGGACCCCCCCCTTACTCTAAATAAGGTGATAACAACAAATGCTGTACCGACTGACTGGAAGGTATCAAAAACAGTTATGATTCCTAAGACGAGTAATCCAAAAGCAAAAGAGCATAGACCAATAGCCAAATTTCCAATGAATCTGATAAAAATTTGGAACACATTAAATCATTAAAAGTAAATGTTCTACAGGCGGGTTTTACGCAAGGCAGAAGATTGGAGGATAATTTATTTATCTTAAAATACTGTATAGAAGATAGTAAACGGAGAAAACTGGAGCTTAAAAGTGACAGCCATAGACTTCGAGAAAGCCTTTGACTCGGTAGACAGGAAAGTATTGATAAAAATATTGAAAAATTACGAATGCATCCCCATGATTATAGACATCATAGTAATAATGTATACAGAAGACACGACTGAGCTATATGTGGGACCGAGAAAAAATAAAGAAGTAGAGGTAAGCAGTGGAATACGTCAAGATTGCACAGGTTCCCCACTACTCTTTGTGTTGCTTGTAAACAGAATTATTAAAAAGATAAATAAGAGCCATATTGGTTTTAGAAGCAGTAAATTCTACATCCCAGTGCTGTTTTTTGTAGATGATGGACTCATATTGTCAAATAGTAGGAAAGAGATGTCACAGATGATAAGCCTAGTTATGGAGGAATCTGCAGTGTGTGGCCTAAGAGCCAATGCATGATTATAAATAGGGAAGAACCCAAGCCAGAAAGGATCAATGATATAAAAGTTGTTTAATAAATTAGATATCTAAGAATTATAATTACAGGAAATAGAAAATATATGAAAAACATAAAGAAAATATAGTTGATAAGGCAAAGAAAATGTCAAACATGGCATTCTCTGCGATGAAAAGATCGTGCAATAAGATCTTAATAGGAAAAACATATTGGAAGAGTGTAGTGCTACCAAGTATACTCACAGGAGATGCAGTGGTCGAAGGGAATAAACCCGAACTGGAAAAAATACAAAAAATAGAAAATAAAGTGTGGATACATGTGTTGGGTGCACCAAATTACGCTGCAGTGGAGGCAGTGGAGTACATATTGTATGAATAAGAAGGTAATCAAGGAGGAAAATATATATGACAACTCATTTAAGTCCAAGCTAATCTTTAGATGCAGAACCAACTCACTGCAGCTGAATTGGAGGAAGAGGTTTACATGAGAGGAGAGAAAATGTGATCTCTACAACCGAGGAGAGCAAGAGACATCACAACACTTCTCACTAAATTGTGAAGGTCTAATAGAGATACATAGAAAATATACTATTATACTGGACACCACATTGGAAAAAGTGCTTTTGTTCAACCCAACAAGTGAAGAAGAAGTAGAAAAATACACATTATATATCGAAAAGCAATGGAAAACTAGAAAAAAGAAGGATCGAAATAGCCCGAAACCTGCCCTAAACCCTAAATCTAAATAGAAATTAACGTCATTACGCTGCCATTGCAAAGGCCTTAGCGTGCCCTACATCTGTATCTGGGGCTGGGGGGAAGGAATTTACCACATTAAAGGAGTACAAATGAGTTTTTAATTTTTACATTATCTTTATTTCGGCAACCAACGAGGGATCACAACTGCAATATCGAATACTTAATCTTTTAGCTCTTACTCACATTCAAATCCACATATCTGTCTACAAAAATAGGAAAAGTCAATATAAAAAAGTATGTTCAAAAAGGACCACATGGACACTTAAAAAGTACATTTTGGCTCCAAAGTTACTTTAGATATCTTAAAGTAATTTCGCTAACTCCAAGAACTCCTAAACCGGCAAGTTAACATCCTTCCCCACCCCATACCCTATAGGACATTGAATGAAAAAAGTACTGATTACTCTGAGGCAGCAAATAGGTCACGCAAAAGGATTCTGGGGGGTGCACCGCCCTGCGTCATTGAGACTCTCGGGCGTGTCAAATAGGAGAGGCTAAGAAACACGACCTGAATTCGTCCAGGTATTAGGAGTATAACATTTCACATATCTCGCCAAAAATATATAGTAGTTTTCGAGAGAACAAGGTGTACATCTTTTAAAGATAGGAAAAATGCGTTAAGAAATCGAGAGATTGCCACTAGTGATCAGCCTTCTTTTGTTGGAGTGTCGCCCCTACTTAAGTGTAGAAAGTGTCTAAGGCAACGCTGGGCCAGGATAGGTAGAGCAAACAGAGGAAACAGTAACATCTACTGTTCAAGAAAAAGCTTCGCATACCTCAGGAAACAACTGGAGAAGAGAATTATGCTTAGTTCTCGTCAGCAATATTCAAGGGATGGATGATCCGAGCAAGGTCAGGAATGAATCGGGTAGAAATTGACCATCCCGTAGAAACGATGAAATTTCTTTACTGATTAAAGTTGAGGAAAATCTCGAATGGCATTTTATCCTGAAATATGATGAATTCCGTCGGGAGAAACATGGCATTTTGTTTGAAAATGCTTTGGCACGCTTTCACCCTGTATATGCCATACTTTAAATTTATGTGGAACAGACTCTGCTAAATGTTGCTCTGAAGCCATCACCTTTTTTTCGGAACAATTCAGACAACATGCACTCTTTTCAGCTCCAGTCCACGAGGTTGGGGGATTCTTATGAACAAGACAGGAAATCAGTCGCTGCACAACAACCCAGGAACATCGGTCTGATAACGTCAAATATTGGCACCTAGGCGGAAATGCGAGAAGCCGTCAACCTAGTGTTGGACCGATTCTTAACCGTAATAAATTTCTGACATCGGACAATTCGTGCAGAAGTTGTATCGGGCTGATATCGAACTATTACTTTTGGCGACAACGGAATAAGAATGGGAGTCGAATTTCAGCCCAATTTGGTTATTTATATATCAGTCAGGTCATATCATTACAAGCTACTGTATTTTACTGAGCAGAAGTAAGAGATGAGTGGTAGATTACACCAATGCTATCTGGAAAACATATTTAAGTTAAATAAAACAAGCAAAACTTACTGTAAATGAATAATATATTCCCCTAAACGAAACACCAGTTCCATTCCGGGCAATTTGACACAAATTTTACCTACAATGTCGATCAGCGCTCCAAGAGTATAAACATGCATCTTATACCAATCACTATTGTCAATACAATAACTGCACACTTATTCTTTGTTGTTTGAAGTTATAAAGTGTTTTGTAAGTTTCGAAGTGTTTAGCTGATGCAGTGATGTGCAGTTCATATTATTTGGCTGAGGGCAGTGAGCGCCTGGGTGAAGGTGGCTAAAATTGTGTTATTTATTTCCTTTAAGGGCGATCTTTTACCTTGTAGCGGTCCACACCCCTATAAAATGTAATATATATATATATATATATATATATATATATATATATATATATATATATATATATATATATATATATATATATATATATATATATATATATATATATATATATATATACATTTCCAGAAGGGTTGGTAACCATGACTTCAATCGAGAGATTGGTACACCCACCCTTCCAAGCGTCTTAAAATTAACCCATGAGGTTAATTCGCATTGCTGTCTTCGCATCGGTAAATCAGGTCTGTAAATATTGGAATTGTAATTGTTTAGCTAAAAATTTCCTAAAGAAATCCCGAATTAATGCGTGATTCTTTTCTCATTTACAGACCCATTCGACTCCGTTATAATTTATTTACCCATTTAAATATAATCACTTATCATCCAATTACCTACAACATCCATTTACCAATGTATAATCTATTTAATATTTATCAAAATATTTACCAATTACTATTTATCAAACAATTTACCAATTAATAATTACCAATCAAATTACCAATATTTACAATTACTATTTATCAACAATAAATCAATTACTAATTGCCAATCAATTTTTCAATTATTATAATTCCCATTTAACAATTAATTTATCAAACCATTTAACACTACCCAATCTAATTATCAATCATCAATTGTTATACTCAATTTAAAAATTACTATTTAACCATTAACCAATTACCAATTATATTCTAATTATCAATCATCATATGTTGTACTCTAATTACCTAAACCATATTTATCAATTGTAAATCCATTCTCGTTAACTCATGCAAATTTAATTCACACGCGTAATTCAATCCAATCATAAACTGTTACTGTATAAATTCACCTTAAAATCTAACTGTTTATTCAATAATATATATTTTTCTTAAGTCTTTGTTTTTAATACACGTTTTCTCATCGTTCCTCAAATTTAGGCTTAAGGAAGTTCGTCTGCAAAATTTAGATTTTGCGTTAGCATTTAACTTCATTCCCTTGAATAACGAAATATAAGTTTTTATGTTTATTGTGATGAGAGCTATCTAGGATATTGCCGCAATATTCATCTAAATCCTATAAGTGGTGCCCAGAATGGTTCAATTATCTCCCATTCATCCATTCTTTCGTACTATTAAATTAATTTTCACCGTCACGTGTGTTGCATTTTTTCGGACGACGCATTCCGCCTCACTCAGTCCCATTTTTTTCTCGCGTGGACATATATTTTTCACGAGTGACTTTTCGACACGCGCTCGTTTTCAATCCTAAGTTGACCTTAACATCCTTAAGCGATCCCTTAGCAATTTCGTAAAATTAATTATAATATACAGTAATAAATACAAAGAGTGACCAATTTTCATTTTTTTTACGTTCAAGCGCGTGAATTGAATTTATGCACACACACACACACACACACATACATAGAGACTTTTATTTTATATAAATGGATTATAACAGAGCTCCAAGCTACGCCCCAACTTTGGGCACAGTAACAAAGACCCAAGCATCCTCCCCTGCAACAACAAAGACGTATTCATCCACCTTCGCCCCCCCCCCCATGCAAGCATCCTCCCTCATTCGGCTCCCGCTCAACAACGCCCCTTCCCCACTCCCTCTTTCGTTCAGCTTCCGCCATTCGACCCACAAAATCCCATTGGCTGGTGGAAAATGGTGGAGCTCATCCTCCTACACCCAGCAGTTCCTGAGGACCATAGAACAATCGTCGTAGCCCAGAAATTACCTCTAAGTATTTTTTTTCCACTTTTAAGAGTATTCTGCTTGATGGGGGTAATTTTTGGTTCTTGGGGAAGGTTCAAGGGGACGTTCATGGAGGAATTTGGGAGGTTGCAAATTGAGGACCTGCGGATTCTTCTTGATACGCAGGGGATGGAGGACAGTCGCCCCACGCACTTTCTGGACCATCTCAAGGCCCTGGCACATGTCAAGGGAGCACAGCTCGACCAACTTGAGCCACTCATAACTGAGATATTCATGCGTGAGATGCCGGACCAAATTAAGCCCCTCATACTAATGTCCCCCTATGCGAATGTGGAGAAGATGGCAGAGGCGGCTGACGCCCTGTGAAATAATACATTCGCAAGCTGGGAAAATGCAGGTACCAGGTCGTTTAGCGATTTAAATAGGGGGCGTAGCATATTATACAACTTTAATGTTAAACACCACTCACATGTATCCATTTCTCAGGTTAGGTCACCGGCCGAAACTCCTTACAACCGGCCAGAACTCCCTCATGATGCATCCTCCCAGGCTTCGGCTCTTTTATCTGTTTTGGAGAGGATTGAGGTGCAAACGGGTCTTCATCGAGAGCACAATCGTGAGCAGGACGAAGGAGTCAGGCGTCTTTCCTCCTCCCGAAAAAGGCAACACCAACGAGGAAACAGCAGCACAAGTGGTGAGGCACAGCAGTTTCATTTCAAACCTAGGCCTAACTCTCCCAATCCTGACAATTCTGAGGGTAGCTGCTGGTACCACTCTAATTATGGGAGCAACGCTGTCTGCTGTGTTCAGCCTTGCAATTTTTACCGTGCATCATTTCATGCCAACAACTTTAAGCCTCATACTGGTCGTGCTGCTCATACTGCTATCTTTTAGCCTTCAGGCTTTTGCTGGTACCACCTCAAATTTGGTGCAAGAGCAGAAAAATGCTCAAAGCTATGCTTGTGCCATCAAAATGTTCAATCTCAACGTACACTTACCTCACTACCTCCGATTTTTCAAAACTCTACGGGTTCCCTTAGCCATATTTCACCTTCAGCACAGAGAACTTTAAACTGAATTCGCAAGTGATACGTGGGTCTATCACCTCTGCAACCTCATCCCTTCGTCAGGTCGATCCTCCATTTATTATTCCTGACCCACTCTCTGATTTCTCCTTCCTGGTTGATACTGACGCGCAATGCAGTGGCATTCCAGCCTCTTCAGTCCAGAAAGCTTGCACTTCTCCTGATCTTGTCCTCAAAGCTGCCAATTCATCGGGCATAAGGACTTATGGGAGGCGTATCCTCGAACTTTCTCTCGGGTTACGTCGTGTTTTCCCATGGACGTTCATCATTGCCGAAGTTGACATGCCAATTTTAAGCCTCGATTTCCTTTCGCGCACGAGATTCTCGTCGATTTTCGTCGCCGCAAGCGTATCGCAGAACCACGGCACTAACAGTTCCTAGTTCCTTCTTTCCTTCCACCAGCTCTCTCATCTCTGTTCGTCTCCCTGCAACTGCTCCCCACTTCCAGCAACTTTTGTGGGAGTTCCCAAGTCTCTGTCTGCCTCCTTCTAAAGACAGACCTATTAAGCACAATGTGGTGCACAGAATAGAGACGACAGGAAGACCAGTTTTCTCACGTCCCCATCGAGTGGCCCCGGATAGACTTGCCCTAATGAAGCAGGAATTTAAATACATGATGGAGGCCGGGATTGCTTTCCCATCCACCTACCCATGGGCTTCACTGCTTCATGCAGTACCTAAGTCTACTCCGGGGGAATTCAGAGCTGTAGGGGACTACAGGCGACTCAATGCCTGTACAGGTCCGGATAGGTATCATCTGCCTTTCTATCGGATTTTAACTCCGCTCTCTTCGGTTGCTCCATTTTTTCTCGGCTTGATTTGGTTCGCGCTTTCAATCAAATCCCGATTCACCCTGATGATATCCCTAAGACGGCTATCACCACTCCATTCGGTTCCTTCGTCATGAACCGAATGCCTTACGGGCTTCGTAACAGTGGTCAGACCTTCCAACGCTTCATGGATCAGGTTCTGAGAGGTTTTCCCTTCGTATTTTGTTATATAGACTACCTCCTGATAGCATCTTCGTCTTTAGAGGAGCATTTTTCTCACCTTCGACAGATATTTGCACGTTTAGATGAGTATGGTATCGTACTCAACACTTTTAAGTGTATCTTTGGTGTCATACAGCTCTCCTTTTTGGGACACCACATTTCCCCTGAGGGAATTCGTCCTCTCGAGGAAAAAGTTTAAGTTATCCCAGCTTTCCCCCGAACCTTCTTCGCTAAAGCAACTTCGTAGATTCTGTGGGATGGTAAACTTTTACCACAGGTTCATTTCCTACATCTCCCACATTATGCAACCTCTCTACGAATTGCTTTCCAAGTCCAAAAAGACTCTTCCTCTTTCCTAGGCCCCCGAAGCTTGTGAGGCTTTCTCTCGCACCAAAGAGGCTATGGTTTCCGCTGTCACCCTGGCCCATCCTTGCCCAGGAGCTCCCATAAGCGTTGATTCGGACGCGTCCGCTAATCATGTCGGTGCGACGCTATAGCAGAAGGTTGGTGACTCTTGGCAACCTCTCGCCTTCTTCTCTAAGGCTTTTCTTCCTTCCCAACAGAGGTACAGTACGTTTCCCGCGAATTACTTAGCATATACCTCGCCCTCCGTCACTTCCAACAATACTTGGAAGGGCGTAAATTTACTGTCTTTACCGACCCCAAGCCATTGGTTGGTGCGCTCGCCTATAGTGGCACCTCCTCTGTGCACTCTGCAGTTGATACTCATCGCCTTGACTTTATCCTGCAGATGACAAACGATATTCGCTACGTTCCTGGTTCATCAAACGTCGTTCCGGACGCTCTCTCTCTCTCGCATTTAATCGATTTCGGACACGCAACTCTTCCATACTGCGCCCATCGATCACGCGACAATAGCGTTTGCCCAGGTAGGAAGAAAGCCTACCAACGCACAACCCCGGACTGATGCTAGTCTGGGAGGTACAGAACGGATATCAAACGCCGCGCCTGCCTTCCCTCGCGACAGTCTCTCGCCTCTATCGAGTGGCACTGCCAATCATTCGGCCCGCAATCTGTTTCAGCCACAAGGCACATTGACACGTTCTGGACGCCTTGTAAAGAGACCTCGCCGATATATTAACTAAATATCATTGTAAACCATTGTAAGCGTCTATCAAAGTTTCCCCCAAAATACGAAATTCTATCGTTGCTCCTAAATTTTCTATTTCAAGTTGACGGTCGATACTCTCCTATAAAGCTATCCTGGCAAGGTCGCCATTAATGTCACAAACTGGGGTCAGGTGACATGCCCAGATTCTTTAACCCAAAGAGTTTATAGCCAAGGATAGAAGATGCGTCGACTTAAAACGAAAAAACTTTATTTACAAATGTTTGATAAATAAATCGACTTGGAGATGTCGATATATTCCAAGACTAAATTATTATAGAAAGGACCTAAAAAATAATGACAACTTTGATAGGTCGAGCTAAGGAATGACCTTTTGGAACATGAAAATATTTAGAGTATGGAAGACACAAGAACAAATATGTACACAAAAATAACGCACGAAGGATATTTCTATCTATGAGACCACGGAGAAAGAAGGTTGAGCCACAGAGGGAAGCACTCACCGGTAACGTAACTACAATGTACCTACGCGTACAAAAATAAAGGGGCACTCACGACCACCAATATCAGGCCTAGTATGGGCCACACAAAAACAAGGACACCACACACAGTTGTCCTACCAAAGATGCACGAGAGGTACAACACTCGCGGTAAACCCGCACTAAAGTACAAAAGGGGTACAACTCTGCCGGTTGTCTTACACTAAGTCAATCAATCACAATAAACTTAACTCAGGGTAACCTTAACTCACGGTAACCTTAAATCAGGATGGCTTTAAATTACAATAGCCTTAAATAGCAATAGCCTTCCGAGACGCACGAAACCGGAAAATAAGTGCACGAAATCCACTCTGCTCCCGAACACAACTTTCTTCTCCAAGCCCGAAAAATTGGTCTGTCTTCTGTGAAGAATGAAGGCCCCGTCATTGAATTCCACGGAACACTAACAAATACGGATTATTCAAAATCCCAATGCTACATCAACATAAAATGAAAATTCTTAACTCCAGACATCAAATGCTTTCTTTCATGACAAAAACGCAATAATCTTAATCCAATTTAATATTCAGTAAAATAATTAGGAGGGAAAGTGGCCGATCAAAGCGAACGAAAATTCTAGAATTCCTTTGGATGACGTGTCAGCCTCAATTAAGCGAACGTAGGGCCCACGATATCACGTCACAGCCCTCGTCAGAAAATAAAGGCAAATTATCAGATATTACGTGTGTGACAATAATGCATAATGAATTTTACATAATAATGGATGAATATACATATTTAAGTTTCCCAGGAGGTTTTTATTATAGGAATGCCCAGAGGTATTGCTATAAACTTTACTCCATAAATAATTTATTATTATAATGTGTGGTTGTTTTAAAACCATAAACTATATAGTATTTTGTTATTTTCAACTTTCCCGGTTTTGGTGACGCCACTAGCACCTTTTTTTACAGTTATTTCATGTTATTTCCTTGTGGTTTGTGATTGGTGTTTGTTTGTTTTTTCGCAGATTAAAGATGTCGGAAAAAAACCCTCAGTGGACCTGCCTACAAAGAACTTGCCAAGAAAAAAGCAAAGCATCTGGAAGAACAATTGGCCAGTATACCAAAGTTAGATACTTTCTTCGCCCCTTGTCAGTCCACTGCTAATCAGTATAAGCCCATTGATGAAGTAGATTCAGAAAATATAGTAGAAACAAAAGATGAATTTGAATCTAATGAATGTGGCGCCGAGCAAAACAGAGAAAAGGTGAAAGAGGTATCCCTCAAAAAAAGTCTGAGATCTGATGATCGATCCAGCTGAATGGGAAATAAAAAATGAATTAATAGATCTTATTGCTTTCAACGGAATTCCTCAGAATGCCGAAGCAGATTTTGCCCCATCAGCACGAAAGTATAGGGATCAACAAGATATATGTCCAAATATTTTTTATCGGAAACTAAAGAATGGTGAAGTCAGTCACAGGATCTGGCTGACATATTCAAAGAAAACTGGAGCAGTGTTTTGCACACCTTGTCGCCTGTTTGGTGGTACATATCATTTTTCTTCATGTTCAGGATTCTGTAACTGGAAAAACGCCCAGAAACTTTTAAAAGAACACGAAGATTCACAAATTCATAAGGATAATGTTTTGTTGGTTAGAAAAAAAAATCTGCCTTGGGGAACAGAATTGATAAACAACCGATTGATCAGCAACAAAAAGAGAAGCAATATTGGTGAAAGGTTTTGTAGAGGGTAGTTGCTGTTCTGAAAGCTCTCTCTCTTCCAGAGGATTAGCATTCAGAGGTAGCAGTGAACATTTTGGATCACCTAATCAACTTCTAATGGGAATTATTTAATGCTGTTAGAGCTCATTGCTGAGTTTGATCCCTTCCTTGCTGAGCACATCAAACGCTATGGCGATGCTAATTCAGGGAGAGTTAGTTAGTTGTCTAAAGCAACTAGCAATGAGTTTATAGATATAATGGTAAAATAAGTGATCAAGGTTATTACGAACGAAGTGAGGACTGAAAAGTATTACTCAATTAGTATGGATTCTACACCAGACATTTCACACGTGGGCCAGCTGTCATTGATTATTAGATATGTAAACCATGATGGTCATCTAACTGAGGGATTTCTTGGCTTCATCAAGAACCCTGAACGTAAAGCAGAGGAGTTGCCTAATGATGTAACTGAATGCTTGAGAAAAATGATATTGGTATCGAGAACTGTAGGGGACAGTCCTATACCTCGAATATGTTAGGCCATTATTCAGGGCTGCAGGTTCGAATTAAAGATGTTAATAAGTTAGCAGTTAACATTCCATGGTCTGCTCATTCACTGAATCTTGTAGGAACATGTGTATCTGAGAGCTGTACAGAAGCTGTCTCATTTGGTACCATCCAAACATTGTACAAGTTCTGCTTTCATGCCTGAAGAAGAGACCATTTGTGAAAAATTTATCAACTACAAGATGGTCTGCGAGGGAAAAGGCTGTTACATGTTTAAGAAATTCATAGAAAGAAATCACTCAAGCTCTGCTAGCCATAGCAGATAATATGCCACAAAAACCAGTCACACAAAGTGAGGCTGCATCACTGGCAAACTATATAGCCAGGCTTGAAACTGCTATTATGGTCGCATTGCGAGACTCAATACTGGATTGATTTAAAGCCGTCAGCGCATGCTTGCAGAGTGCCAGAGTGGATATGTGCAGTGTGTTTTCTCTCTACAACAGTCTCATTACATTTTTAGACGAATGCAGAAAGGATTTTAATAAATATGAAGAAGAAGGTAAAGCCCTCTCTGGATAGGATGAATATGATCAGCCTACTTCTAGAAAAAGGAAAAGGAAACCCATTTGGTGAAAAACAAGCACACCAACCCATACTCAGTACAAGGGATGAATTTCGCATTACTTGCTTCCTTGTCATAATTGATAGTCTGAAATCGAAAAGAGAGAGGTAGTTTATAGGTTATTATTTGATTACTTCTGTTTCTTTGAAAAATTACTACAGCTTTCAAAAGAGGACCTGAGGAGTCAATCACTGAATCTTATGCATCATTATGACTGTGACATTGAACCAAGCATAGTTGATGAAGCCATGAGCCTGCGTGCACACCTGCTGCAAATTGAAACACCCAACAACACAATAAGTGGCTTGGCAGAATTTATCTTCACAAATAAACTGAAGCTGTTTATCCAAATGTTACCATTGCTCTAAGAATTTTCCCTTGTACACTGACAAGCAACTGTAGTGCAGAACAGTCGTTTTCTTGTTTAAGAAGGATAAAAAACTACCCGAGTTCAACATTATGTCAAGAAAATTTAAACAGTCTTGCCATACTCACAATTGAGTGTGATCTCACCAAATTCCTGGATTATGATAATGTTATTAACCTGTTTGCTGAGCAAAAGTCACGTTTGAAAACTCTCTAAACTTTGTAACAATGTTTAATTATGGATGTCCTCATTGTACTGAATAACCGAACTATGGACCAATGGCATTGCCTATCACGAATTCTCTGATGTACTGTATAAATAAATCACTGCATATATGTCAAATCATGATTTTGCTTCCTTCTAGACCATATGTTATAACAAATCATATAGACTTGAAGAGGGGGCGGTAATCTTCTATAGCCTATGGGCGACTAGAACAATAAATCCATCACTGACTGGACCTACTGGTACCAGTGCATCAATTACCACTGGGACGAGCCGGATGACTGGAACAGCCACGAACATAAATGTAATTAAGCCTGATGAACTCAAGCGTCCTCGTCTATCCCAGTTCCCCATAACTAATGGTAGACGCTTTTTGTGAGTGTTTATGAAGATAATGACTAGGTGGAGTATTCTATGCAATATGATTCCATTTACTGTTTTGGATGCCGTCATTTTGGATCAGTATCAACTGTAGCGGATGACAAGCAGGGAAAGCGTGTCTTCATAGACAGCGGTTACAAGTGCTGGAAGAACATGAAGCAAAACATACTGGATCACCAAGGAAGCAGTAGGCGTAAAGATGCTGCCATAGCGTGGGCTAACTTCTAGGCTGTGAGAAGTGGACGCAAGGAATCTAAAACAAGTCAGAATGATGCCACCAGATCGAAAGAGATAGGCCTACTAGGATAAATTTAAATTACCATTGTTTTGATGACTTTTTTTGAAATATGTATTTATCTTGAATGTTGAAATGACCAAATAAACATTTATTCATTTATTCATACAGATTCAAGAGAACCGGGAGCACGTGAAATCCCTGGGTCGACAGGGCCTGCCTTTCCGAGGCCACAGGGAGCAAAAGGACGCTGGAAATAAAGCAAAGTTCCTCGAACTTTTAGATGTTATCACTGATGATTACAAACACGTAAAAAGCAAACAGGGGCGCATATATGGGTACCACTACTCCCCCGAGGTTTAGATTGACATGGTGAGAGTTATAGGAGAAAGAAGCACGGTTCTTTTCTATTTCAGTGTGTGGAACGAAAGATCTGTCTGGAAAAGAGCAGTTGGCTATCTTGATCCGCTATGCACATGATGGAATAATAAAGGAACGAGCAATAGATACATTCCATATGAAGGATCTGGCAGCTGAATCCCTGGCTCAGCAAATAATAACGGAATTGGAAACATTAAATTTAGATAGCCAGCTGTGTGTCGCGCAATGCTATGATGGTGACAGTGTGATGCGGGGTAATGTACGTGAAGTGCAGGCTTTAATACGTGATATACTGCTTATGTACACTCTCATGCACATAGGTTAAATCTTGTGCTTGTGTGCGTATTAACATAAATACCCGAGATGGCCGAGTTCTTTCGTATTGTTCAAACACTATATACTTTTATTGCAAATAGAAATACTAGACACATGCTTTTTATTGAGGCTCAAAGTAACTTGGGATACAACAAAGTACTACACTTGGAGCACACATGTCACACTCGGTGGCTGTATTGGTATAATGCTCTACAAAAGATAAAGTTGCGTTACGACGCTGTACTGGCTATTTTAGATGCCACCATTGACACGCATGCATAGGGATCCACGGAAACAGCTGGTCTTAGGTCATGTATGCTGTCAGCCTCTTCATCTTCAAGTACTCGAGAAAATCTTAAGTTCTTACTTATGCACTGTCAGAAGAGTTCCAGGCGCATACGGAGTACAAAGGACAAACTGGAACAGATGAGTTTAGATATGGAGTATCAGGCAACAGTGGACAGAGCGAAGGCATTTGACACAGAACTTGGTTTCCCAAACAGTTTAACCCTCCCCCCCCCGAAGCCTACGACCCGCAAGAGCACGGAGTGTGCCCACAGCTTTGTCAGGGTTTGTTGTAATATCCACTGGGCAGAGGGCAACATGAGATGACAAAAAAAAAATTATACTTTGAAACACTGGATCGCTTTATCTCCGAGTTAAACAGGCGAGTTACAGCAGACAATGATGAACTATATGCTATCAAGGCATTTGACTGTCCGTCTCCCCATTTCATGGATATGACCAGAATGGAACAGTTTGCCCACCTGTATGCTCAACTAATTGACAGTTTCCTTCTCGATTCCCAGTGCCAGATGGCAAAAGCTTTCCTTGAACTTGAGTTGAATAACGTAGAAGAGGAGAAAAACATAATTTTAACTCTTACAAAACTGAACACTATTTTCAGAGGTGATTAAATTATTTCAGATTGCTGCAACATTACCAGTTTCAACTGTATCAAACGAGAGATTTTTCTCAGTTTTAAAGAGAGTTAAAACATATCTGAGGATAACTATGGGTGACGACAGACTAACACATCTCATGTTAATAGCTTTGGAACCTACTGTTGTCAAATCACTGGACCTCAATGAACTCGGCCAGAGGCCTAGTGTTCAAAGTGGCGTGATGGTGAGTGAGATTGCATGCTAAAAAGTTCAAGGTATCATAAATACTTCATAACAAAATGTGCTATACGCAGAGGCAGATATTAAATGAAGGCAGTCAAAGGCGTTTAAATAATTAGGGGGGGGGGCTGATGATGTTGCCACACCCTAGCTTCGGCTGAATTAACGCCTCTATCCCTTTGAAAAGTTAAGCATCTTCTACTAATCAAAACCCTACGTGGTAAAACTAAGAAATAACAATCATGATAAAAGAAAGGGAAAAGAGATAGTATACTAAAAAGTAAGCCACCCCAACACATTAAAGACCATTATGATAATTTAAGGGAAAAAATAAAATGAAACATTAAAAAAGCCAAGAGAAAAGAAGAGATAAGATTGGCACAATATTGTAAAGTTAACTCAAAGGCACTCTTTGCTCTAGTAAACAAAAAGAAGCCAATAAAGAATAATATTAGCCCACTGAAAGATAACGATGGTAGTTTAAAGTTCACTAACTAAGACATAACTTGTTTATTGACCAATCATTTCATGAGTGTTTTTACGAAGGAAGAAAGCCCTGATATACCTTGACCAAATATTGTATATAACGGCAAAGACTCATTAGAATAGATGCGAGGTGTACCGCTCAAGATGTTAGTAATTTAATCAACAAAATGCATGTAAACAAATCACAAGGGCCAGATATATTTTACGCTAAGCTTCTGAAAGAGGTTAAAGATGCCGCTGGCAAGCATCTTGCAAAACCTTTTAATGCATTCTTAGAGGGGGATATTTCCTTAATGAGTGGGATGTATGCAAATATAACGAAGATCTTAGAAAAAAGGGCAGAAGAGAGCGGGGTAAAAATATTATCGACCGATTAGTTTATCTTCAGTTGTTAGAAAACTTCTATATTCAATTATTTCTGAGAAAATAGTACTCCATTTAGAATCAGAAGAATTGCCTGGAGACTCACAACATGTATTCGGAAAAAATAGATCTTGTTTCACAAATTTTCTGGACATCTTTCAATATGTATTTAAGTAATATGATGATAAGTAGATTGATACCATATACCTCAATTTTAAAAACGCGTTCGATAAAGTTCCCCACAAATTGTTAATGGTGAAAGTTAGAAGACTAGGAATCAAGAAAAATATAGGAGACTGAAGATTGGCTTACAAATAGATACCAGAGTAGGAATCATGGCTTTGCCTCTGATTGGACAAACGTGTCAAGTAGATGACCTCAGGGATCTGTGTTGGGCCCTTCGCTTTTCACAATGTACATCAATGATCTGGAATTAGTTCTCTTGTAAAAAAAAAAAAATTTGCCGATGACGTAAAACTTGGAAAAGAAGTAGTAAATCAAAAGGATGTAGACGAACTTCAGAAAGATATCAATACTATAGAAAAAATGGTCAAGAGAATGGAAACTACCTTTGAATTTAGATAAGAGCAAGCTACCCACAAAGATTTAGGGGTATATATATATATATATATATATATATATATATATATATATATATATATATATATATATATATATATATATATATATATATATATATATATTATAGTATAGTATATGGTTATTCATGGGATTTATTTTCTGTTAATAAATCAGCCTAAATAGCGTTTCGAAAACCATAACCATAAATTTGTTTAATCGAAGTTATCGTCTGCTAGTTTTTAGGCCTAAGACGAAGGCGAAATAAATTTTGGAATAATGAACTGGGTTTTAAGAAAAACAATTAAACAAATATAAATATATTCATAGAATCAACGAATGTACAATGAGATAAGTTGGATTAGGTATACAATGTAAGATATGGTAAAATATGATTTACAGTAACGAGATGTGGAGAGAAATGAAGTACGTCAAATAAATATGAAATAACATGGTGACTATGATGGACTGTAAATTAGGGCTGCAATATGAGAAGTAAATAGAATTAGGACCTACTCTCGTATGGTCGTTTGCAGATAATTGTGAGGATGTGGAATTAACTAAGTATGAATTGTTTGGACTTAAATGACTAATTGTAGAAAGAATGATTACCGACCTTTATACGGAGAATGGCGAAAGTCGAATAGGAAAGAGTAGTGTGCTATTTGGTCGAGCTCAGAAGTGTGTGTTTGTTTGTTTGTGTGTGGAATTTTTAAGATATCATGTTTGAAACAGTAGTACGTTAAATCAATTGACAAGTAAAATAAATGAATTCATTAATTATTAAGTTGTACATAAAATATGATTTAATTTACAAAAGTTAAGTAAAATAATTGAACGATTAAATTGACAAAGTTAAGTAAAATAATTGAACGATTAAATTGACAAAGTTAAGTAAAATAATTGAACAAATAAATTGACAAAGTTAAAGGATTGCATGATATGAATTTTACATAATAATGATATATATATATATATATATATATATATATATATATATATATATATATATATATATATATATATATATATATATATGTATATATATATATATATATATATATATATATATATATATATATATATATATATATATATATATATATATATATATATATATATTATATATATATATATATATATATATATATATATATATATATATATATATATATATATATATATATATATTTCAGTTTCCCAGATGGTTTTTATTATAGGAATGCCTAGAGGGCATTGCTATAATATATATACGAGTATATAGTATATGGTTACTCATGTGATTTATTTTCTGTTAATAAATCAGTCTAAATAGCGTTTCGAAAACCATATCCATAAATTTGTTTGGTCGAAGTTGTCGGTGGATAATTTTTAGGTCTAAGATGACAGCGAACTAAATTTTGAAATAATGAAGTGGGCTTTAAGAAAGACAATTACACAAATATAAATAAATTCATAAAATCAACGAATGTACAATGAGATATGTAGATTAGGTATACAATGTAAGATATTTTAACATATGATTTACAGTAACAAGATGCGAAGAGAATTGAAGTACGTGAAATAAATATGAAATAATATGGTGGAATAATATGGTGAAATAATAATATAGTGACTATGATGGACTGTGAATTAGGGGCTGCAATATGAGAAGTAATATAATTAGGACCTGCTCTCGTATGGTCGTTTGCAAAAAAAAATGTGAGAGAAAGTGGAATTAACTAAGTATGATTTGTTTGGAGGTAAATGACTAATTGTAGAAGGATGATTACCGACCTTTATACGAAGAAAGTTGCACGTCGACTGGGGAAGAATAGTGTGCTATTTGGTCGAGCTGAAAGCGTGTGTTTGTTTGTGTGTGAATTTTTAAGAGATGTTGTTTGGAACAGTATTACGTTAAATGAATTGACAAGTAAAATAAATGAATTAATTGTTTATTAAGTTGTACATAAAATGATTTAATTTACAAAAGTTAAGTAAATTAATTGAAAGATTAAATTGACAAAGTTAAATAAAATAATTGAACGATTAAATTGACAAAGTTAAAGGATTGCATAATATGAATTTTACATAATAATTGATGTATATATATATATATATATATATATATATATATATATATATATATATATATATATATATATATATATATATATAAGTTTCCCAGGAGAATGCAGAAATGAAACCATAGTTATGAATTTATGCAATGCATTGATTCTCCTCCATTTGGGGTATTGTACCCAGTTCTTGCCCCAAAATTTGAAGAAGGAAATTGAAAAGTTTGAGAAAGTGCAGGCCAGAGCAACCAAACTAATACCATCCTTAAGAAACCATAACTATCAAAACGATTAAAAAGAGTAAAAATGGTTAGGCTTGGAAACAAGGAGAATACGAGGGCAACCCATAGAAACTTTTTAAAATATTAAAAAGATTGGCATTGTCATTCAACTTAAACAGTGTTAAATTTAATTGGCAATGCGATGAAACTAGTACCGTTGCGTTATAGAACAAATCTAAGTAGATTATTTTTTCGTACAAAAATGTCAACCCTTGGAATAAGCTTCCACAGGAAGTAACATGAAGCATTACAGTGGATAGTTTTAAGAAAAGACTAGACAAGATTATAAATACTCTCAGCTCTGAAATTTTAGAGTAAAGAATAAAATTCCAAGCATCCCAACATTATATTTAATGTAACGTACCCGTATCAGTATTTTTATTGTTGTCATTGTTGATATTAATACTGGTGTTGTTTTTATAACTATCAATATTCCTGACTGTGTCTTTTATTACAATTCACCCCAGTGGGCACCGTTAATCAAAAAGTTAACTTCGTTAATCGTAAATCCGTTAACCAAAAAATTAACTTCGATAACCGTTAATCAGTTAATTATTTAAAAGTGTAACGGAAGTTATCGATAAATAGTTAACGTTAATTTTTATTATATATAAAAAAAATCAGTTCTTGCTCTAAAACAACCTAAAAACACCTTTAAAAGGTGCCAAAACTATAAAATCAGCCTTTTTTGGTCTTTTCAAGGGCTTTAGAACCCCCAAACTATAGTTGTTTTTTTTTATTTAGAGTTAAGAAAAAAGGGTGATTTCATAGTTTTAACTTTTAAAAGATCTAAAACAAACTGATTTCATAAGTGTGGACCTTTTAAAAAAAATTTAAAGGCTTTTAGTGCCAGAAAGGGGTAAAAAAAACTTGAATGAAACACAATATTAGTAATAAACTAAACAAATTATTGATAAAGTGGCCGAAAGAAAAGAAAAAAATTAAAAACACGATATATACATAATTTAATTTTTCCTCTTCTTCTCGTTCTCCAGTTTCTTCATGAGATGCATGTTGCCCTTCATGAAAATTAGCATGTCAAAGTTTTCATCAGACAGGGATGATCTCTTGGCCCTCAAGATGTCCTTGCCCATACAGAACAAACGCTCCACTGCAGCACTGAAGGGCATGGCTATGTTGAGCTTGATGAACAAGTCCAGCAATACTTGCTCACCCAAGAAGGGTACATCTGTCAGCAAGTCCTTGGAGTTTGTCTCCAACCAGATATTGACTAAGTTCTGGGCCTTGTTCTTGAGTGATATGTGGCTCCTGCTGCTCTCTTTTGGCTGGGTCACACCTCTGAAAAAGTCATCCTCCTCCTCCTCGTTGCTGCTGCCTCCACTGTTGCTGCTCACTTCTTAAGACTGCTGCCTCATGGCCTCCTCGACCTCACCCTCCATGCTTTTCATCACCTTTGCGACCTCGGTGTTGTCATACTTATCCAACCAGATGAGGCAAAACCTGGGGTGGAAGGCAGCAGCCAACTGGCATATCTTATCCTCCAGGAGGGTCCTAAACTTTTAGTCGATGGCTGCCAAAAGTGCGTCGACCAAGGGGCTGCAGTAGACGAGGCCCTTGGACTTCAAGTCCTTGAGCCTGAAGATTGTCGCAGCAACTGTTGGCAGCAGAGTCCCAAAGTAGGCTTCTTCCTCCCCTTGGATCTTGCCGAGCGCTTTGGCCACGGGTGACATGACCTGGAAATAAAACAATGGAGAATTAGTAAATTTTAGAAATTCAAAAAGTAATATATATATATATATATATATATATATATATATATATATATATATATATATATATATATATATATATATATATATATATTTATATATATATATAGTATAATATATAATATTATTTTATTATTTAATCATTACCTTGGCACACTCCTTCAAGTTGACATCCTGGTCGTTGAAGCTGTTGACTTTAAACTAGGTCATGACTCTGTGGAGAACAAGCCTATTAGTCTCCAGAATGGTTTTGAGAACCACCACAGTCGTAGGTGGAGTTCCATCTCGTCGTGTTGGGGACAACCAGCTTCCTCCCCATATCAGCGTAGATACCGTCTGCTGTCCCAGTGCTGCGATTCTAGTGGTTCCAGAGGGACCCTGCTTTGGAAATGGCAGCCATGTAGGGCCTCTTTAACAATGCACTCTATAGTGCAGTATCTGCATCCTTGATGGCCACTAGGTTGAAGGTGTGGGCTGGCAGGTTGATGGGATTGTCGACGACATCGTCGACATCGTCGACATCGTTAGACACAGCCAGAGAGTCTTCCAGGGAGACCTACTCTAACTCCTGTTCGTCCAAGGATCCAGCCAACAGGGTAGCCTCAGCAGCAGGAGCAGCGTTGGTGTCCACATTCTGATCCACTGGTAGGTCTGGCAGTGTGTCATCCTCTGTCCCAAACTGGACAATGGTCTTTACAAAGTTGCTACCATTGTTTGTGGTAGTCCTGGAATAGAAAGACAGTTAGTTTTTATATAAAATTACAGTCATTAAAAATTAAATTTGAATTGAGTTTATAAATAAAAATTATCTACTATTTATATGAAAAAAAAATTCTGATACAAATTGTTAATAGAACTAATAGTCTAATAAGTAATATTAATATACTATCAACTATCTAACCTGGTGACTTTTTTCTCAATGTGGAATTCATAGTGGACGTTGACCATGGCCTGTGCAAGCACATCATAGGTATGATGGACTCTCAGCCTGATGCACGCGAGCACTGATTTCTGCCTCTGCCTGGTGGTGGGGACCAACCAGTGGACTTTCATGCCCAGATAGCCTTTCTTGTGGGCAAACCAGCAGTTAGCTGTGGTGGCCACTCACTTAACATCGGCCAGAACTCTGAAGTTTGAAAAAATACGACTATAAGTTTTAAATTTTAAGTTTTTTAAGTTAAAATTTAAATATTGGGAATATAAATTAACTCAAGTATAAAAAGGATAAAATTATGTCATTTTGTCAATTAACTGATAAAGTACTGCTTCAAGTCAGCATACAAATCAATGATTCGCCTGCCCAGTGTCCTCCTCGACATGGAGCTCTTGCTGGGGTTCAGCGTCTTGATTAGCCTCTCGCACATGCCAGACTCTACAACGTGGAGTGGCAACATGTTAGCTACGAACAGGTCCACAATCCTTTGATCCACATCAGCCTGAAGTATGCCAGTGCCAATAGCGACGATGCCAAAGGACTCGGCAATGGTTTGCTGACGTACTTTCTTGCCAGAAGGAGGTGAAAACAGACTCGATAATTCCGACGTGCTGCTGTCGCTGTTGGAACCAGAAGAAAATCTCTTCTTGGCTTTTCTACGAGATGAACCTGGTTTGACCTTATCCTCAAACTGCATGAACTTGGCTGGGTGGGTCCTCTTGATGTGCTGCTTGAGGTTGTTAAGGCTTGTCGTGCGCCCCTTGATTGGCACAGTCCTGGGCACGCACAGCTTGCAGTCGAAAATCAACTTGTCTCCTTCCCTTGACTTGATCAAGAAGTAGTTGTCCAGGTGGGGCCAGGGGTTCTGGGCAATGGCAGTTTCAACCTCGACGATGCCAACACTGTTGACATCAACAGATTTAACATCTGTTGACTCAACAGATTTAAGTTCTTGAGATGCCATGATGACTTATAAAATTCAAAATCACACTAATGTCTGAATTGAAAATCTGAAAATAATAGAAAATTCAAAATCACACTAGTGTCTGTGAAAGATTAAGTGATAGGTTTTGTAATGGTTTTCCATTTTAGTTATTTATAAGAACTTAAATTAACCATATATGGAAGGAGGTTTATTAAATTAATTTGGACCTACAAAACATCCGAGTACAAAAGTGAACAAATGCAGGGACTGTAGCCAGCCTGCGGACAATAGTAGCAATATAATATTTGTTGTGCAATATGCAATAATAATAAATTAATAATAAAATAGATAAGCACTGTATTTGAATTTTAAATGTATACCAGGGCCAATATATATTCTATTGAATCATTAATCAAGATGCATTTTATATGGATATTAAGCTATATCATCAACTAAAGTCTAAAATCCTAAACAATATAAATATTTGAAACTATTATATAACATGTTGCTAATTAGTAATTAACAAACCGGATCTTGCAATTTATAAAATATAATTTGGCTATGCAAATACTAGAATATCAAATGAATGTATGCAAATGTTTAATATATTATAATAATAAAACTTTACTTATTCATTTTCTTTCAAATAACACTAATGGTATCGCTATAATAACAGATACTCACGTTGTAACCGTAATAGCTCTCCAGAGTAAAGTGAAGACTCTTTCTTGAATCTTGAATCTTGAAAGAGAAAGATAGAATAAGACGGGGAGGAGTTTGGAAGAGAGAGTGGAGGGTAATAGTGAGAAAAGGAAGGAAGTGGTAGTCAGATATGTATGTGTGTGGGTGCCCGGTGAACGGGCCATCTCCATTTGTAATTTTGTATATTGTTTTCTTATTTCTCAATGTTGTCCCATTTTGGGATTTTTTTATATTATTGTTTCGCTTTTTTTTTCTTTCCTTTTAGTTGTACTTTGGTACAGGTTCCATTATTCTGGTATCCAATCCTGGAGCTGACGTTTCTGTTCATGCCAGTACTGGCAAATTTGTAGCCGAGGACTGAGACGTGCAGTGAGTCGTCAATTTCAGAGTTTTTTAGATTGAGAGGGACGCAACAACGTCTCCCTATTGCGGTTGCTGAGAATTTTGATACGTTGGTCTGTATTTTCCAGCATTTCTCAAACCTGGAGATTCTTTCAGCTTCTGCTGTCGAGTTCTCCCATCAGTTAGTTTGGGGACGTCTCTCGTAAAGATGGTGTAGAGAGTGGGGCTAAGGCATCCTCCCTGAGGGACGCCGAACAGGAGCTCGAAGGCTTACCCTGTATACTTCTCGAAGGCAATGACAGCTTGTCTGTTGGTCAAGTAGCTACAGAGGATCTTTTCGAAGTGGGGGGTGAGTCTTAGTCGCGATATTTTGTACTTCAGGCCGTCGATCCAAACTTTATCGGAGGCCTCTTCACGTCTTTGATACGACGCTGATCCAGTCCTCCATGGCCCGCCCTGCCACTGCGTGTTGAAGCATATGGGCTATGGCCGTTTCTGTGCTTCCGTGTCTTCTGAATCCGTGCTGTTCCTCGTTCAACAGAGAGTGCTCTAACAGGTGTTTTGATAGTCTGCTGTTGAGAATTTTCTAAGAAAATCTTCCCAATGGTCTCCAGCAATGAGATAGGTCTGAAATTCATGACCTGGTTCGCTGGCTTCCCAGGCTTAGGGATGACAATCATTTTCGAGGTTTTCAGGCCATTTGGGAAATATCCTATTGCTAGGGTCGAATTGAACAGGTTCAGCAGCCTAATTCGAAATCTTTCGGGTGCATCCTTCAGGTGCCTGATGGTGATTTGGCTTCCAACAATTCCGCACTTGTGATGGGGCTTCCCTCTTGAGGGTTGCCATATAGACGGTAGAGGTAGGAGGTTCCATAAGGGTCGAATTTGCTCTCCCTCATCTCTATGTACTCGAGAACCTGATCCTCGAGGCCTAGGTCAAAGTTTTCCTCCTCTTCATCGGAGATTTTGAAACGTTTTTCCAGACTCCACGGAACGGCCTCTTCTCCTCTCTGGGAGTGGTCGCCGTAGCACCTTCGTGCGAAATTGCAGTTGAGCCATGGGAACGGGAATTCCCATTTAGTCTGTTGACAGTTTCCCAGAAAGATTTCGGGAGAAGTGGAACCGTCTAATTGAAAATTAGACGGTTCCACTTCTCCCTCAGTTCGTACGCCAGCTTGATGTTCAGCTGTCCCCTGAGATGTTGAACGTGTCGGAAATCCATGGGCCTGATGTAGCCAATGTCGAGGATGCGGCTGTAGACATCAGCGAAGCGTTGTTGGAGCACCACTTTCTCATGTGTAGGGATTGTTGGCAGTGCGATTTTGTGAGAGGTTGTTGGGATAGCTATCGCGTCTGCGTTTGCAATACAGGCATTAATAGCAGTAAGCTCATCGTCGATGTCTACCTCGGATGCACCGTCCAGGTCAGGGAGGTCCAGTGGGAACGCCCTCCTGTATGCTTCCCAGTTGGCCTTCGAGAATTCTTTCCTTGGAGCAACAGGAACTGGAATAGGAGCAGCTGCTATGGTGATTAACATGAGAATGTGATCGCTAGGTGTCAGCGGTCCTGGACTGATGAGCTTGTGGAAGGGAAAGCCCGGATTTGTGAAAACTACATCAGGCTTGGTGGCTGACCCTGGATACAAGAATGTAGGAAAGTCCGGCTCGATGCGCTCAGCGATATCCCTTCCTAGCAAGAGGTCAAGATTCCTGCCTCTTGTGTTTGTCCTTGCATCGCCCGCTGCTCTGTTCCTGGCATTCAGGTCCCCGGCGAACAACTCTGGTTGTTCTTTCCTGAAAATGGTATACATGTTGTGGTAGTGCAAATATGAACGGCGGTGAGGTTAGTAGCCCGCGCCGAATTCGATGTCACCCAGAGAGCACATCGGTATGATCGATAGAAAAGATTCGTTAATTGGATTCCCTGGTCTTTACTGCAGATCTTTCTTGACCACTATTATAGTTCCGTCGAATCTCTCTACTGTGACGTTCTTTTGGAGAACGTTGTATCCGAAGATCTTCTGCTTTTCGTCGTCCCTGATTCCAGTTTCTGACAACAGAAGAATGTCCAGATCCAGTTCTCGGTAGACGTTGTACAGCTGTTGTTTATTAACCTGGTACCCATGCACGTTCTGTGCTAGAATAGTTAGCCTATTTCTGATGCCATCGTGTGTGTCTGAGCTGCTTGGGGGCTTTTGGTTGTTGGGTCTACCCGATCGTAGCTTTTTGAAGAAGGATGGCTCTTAGAGTTTGAAATTGTCGTCATAGAGCCTTACTTTGCATTTCATAGGGCTGTCTTGACCGATTCTTCTTCTTCGGGTGAGTCATAGCACCACTTGATGTGGCCTCTTTTGGCTCCTGAGGCCACCTCGTCGATGGATATATCTCTTTGTTTGGTGTTATGTTTGTTAAGGGCGATGGTGAGTTTGATATCCCTTCCGTCGAGCTCGTGCTCTTCCTGCTGTGGTAGTCGTTCTGTTTCCTCCTCTTGTTTTCCGGGTTCTTCTTTGTTTCTCTTTCTGTTTTTTTCTGTCTGGGCAAAGCAGGCAGCTGTGTTTGGTTGGCTGTGGCTTATGTCCAGTTGCTGTAGGTATATCATCGTGGGGTTTTGCTTCTTTTGTTGGCTTGACTAGTTCTGTTTGTGCTCCCTTGGTGCATGTTGCCGAGAGAACTTTGTCTGACTGTGGGTTGTTTGGGAAGGTGATAGATTCCAGGTCATTTGCAGCCAGCATTTTGTTCATCTCGGTATTAAATGAACCTGGGCAGGCTAGGTTCATCACATGCGCGTGAAGAATGCATGTTAGCATTTTAGGAAGGGTTGCATCGGTGAGCTGTAGGACCCTTCGGGGTTGTACCGGCGTTGTGTTTGTTTGCGGTGGGGTATTGGCGGCTGTTGCGTAAGAGATGTTCGGCTTGACAGCCGTAACTCTCTTCTTTTTTAGGTATTCCTTCCTGACTGGGCACTGCATACTTAAGGTACGGTGGGGACCAGAGCAGTTAATGCACTTTTTAGTGTCGTTAACGCAGTGCATCCAGTCGTAGCTGGTTTATGCGCACTCGAAGCAGATCTTAGCGTTCTCCTTGTCTGGTTAGGCACTAGTAGGGTGTTCTTCGACCTTGTAGCTGGGGGATTATCATGGAGAATAGCATCAATCCTACTTCCTTCGCTTTGACTGCGATCTCCATTTCTCTTAACACGATTTTTAACACGTGTGTGAGGTTCTGAAATTTAATCACTTCGGTCACCTCTGCCCATTCTTGATTTCTCTCTATTTCTTGTTTGATGCCTTCGGCTGATCTTTCGCTTACCCATGGGTCGACTCGCCGGCATATGATATCATTCCTTGCCGCTAGGGCTGGGAAAGGTTAGGGCTCTAGTCCTATGGCGTTTAGGTCTCTATTGCTTGCTGGTTGTCGAGGTCAGTTTAACAAGGTCCGCATGAGTGTGGCTAATAGCGGTGTACCATCTGGTGACTTCGATTAGTCTTTTGAGACCAATCCCCAGTTTCCAGAAGATCGTTTCAAAGACCTTGAATTTGTCCGGTTTTTCATTCCCAATGAACCTCAGTGGGACTCGAAAGTCCACACACTCCCCCGCTCCTTTCATGGTTGGGACTCTGTATCATTGGAAAGGGCGGATTGTCCCACTTCGTCTCCGCTGAGTAGCTCTCTCCTTCCCCACAGGCAAGATAGAAACAGGAGGAATCTCCAATCAGTCTATCTCATCCTGTTTGGTGCCTGTCAGGATCGTCAGAAGCAGGAGGTATCTCCAATCAGACGGGCGACCTTTTGATCAGGCCCTGAGGGGTATGGCTGACTGAGTCCTTGGTGCTCGGGGGTCATATGGAAACAGGAGAGATCTCCAATCAGTCCACCCGAGCCTGTTGGCACCCCAGCCAGGAGCGGCAGAAACAGGAGGTATCTCCAATCAGTCCACCGCTCCGTAACAGGGTTGGTGGCAGAGGCAGCCCCAAAGCCTTCCCCGACCAGTTCAGCAGCTATGGGCAAATGTAAAGTTTAGTCACGGTGATTCTTCTCTAGGCAATCTTGGTTCAGCCGGGAGGGGGGGGGGTGCGGGGACCGTTTAGGAGCTCCCTGATAACGTGGAAATGCTGTCTAACGTGTGAGGGAACTTTTTGCTGGGGCTGGAAAAGTCCTCTTTTGACGATTTTGGAATTCTCTTGAGCTTGACTTTGCCTCCTTTGCCGGGTTGAAGTAGTACTTGAAGCTGATCTTCTCAGTCCAGAGACTCTTTCTACCGGCACTTCCTTTTATTTATAGCACTGCGTTGCGTTTTATGGTCCAATACCTTTTTATATATAGCGCTGCGTTGTGTGCTATGGTGCACTAACTTATTTGTTTTTTAAAGAAACTTTATATGATCTATTAATAGAAAATAATTGCTTAAATATCGAATACATAAAATATCATTTTGAACTCATAATTCGAAGTTTGATTGTAAAGTTATTTATAATAATAAGTGGCGTTATATTGGGGTAGAAAGAATGACGGATACATTAATAAATATGCTAAGACTCTACATCTGTATTTAAAATCTGAAAATAATAGAAACTTTTAAACGTTTACCGGTTTTTTATGAATTTGGGGGGCTAGCGGACTTGAATTAATGGAAGTTAATTTGTCCGATAATGATTTTCAAAGTTAACTTAAAAGTTAAATCATTAACGAAAATGTTAACTTCGTTAATTAACGATTTACGGATTAAGGGTTTAGTGCCCAGGTTTGCAATTCACTAGGTATCTTTTCATGTTTTGGTGCCCGCAAAGCAGGTGGAGAGGAGGGAGGGTGGATTTTTTATCAAGTAAGAAAATATTATGTATAGATAATGGGTTAGGGGCCTTAACAAACATCTTCTAGGTATGGATCAATAGGTCTTTTAAGGTGCTTGCTTCCTTTGTGACTCCCTATCTCTCTGTGAAACTCTCTTTCTCCTAAATAAACAGGCTCAATCCATACCATTAAATGTTAGTAACGTCAAAAATGTCAATGAACCTAAATGGTTATCTGCTGAAATTACAAAAATCAGTATAAACTGAGATAAAGCGTATTGAATGCTAAAAATCTAACAGGAGCATATAAAATAGAAATCATTATAAGAAAAGTTAAAGCTAAAGAAACCAAAAGAGTCAAACGAAATGAGGAGATAAGAGTAGTTTTAAATTGTAAAAAAAAAATCCAAAGGAGTTTATTGCCTTAGTAAATAGTAGAAAACCGATAAAAAACAGCATTGGTTCAATAAAAGACAAATATGATACTTTACAACTTAATGATATTGATGTAGCTAATAATTTAATATTTTGCATCAGTGTTCACATAAGAGAGTATGATTAATAATCCCACACCAAGTATTAAAAATGCTAGCAATAGACCACTTGAATCGGTTAGATGCACCGTCAACAGTATAAGAAAGCTTATTGAGAAAATTAACATATATAAATCTCTGGGCTCAGATAAAATATCTCCGAGAGTTCTAAAAGAAATCAAAGATCAAGTGGCTGATTACTTAACGCAGATCTTTAATTTATCGTTAGAAAGTGAAATTGATCCGCAAAATTGAAAGCTAGTAAATGTAACGCCAATATTTAAAAACGAATGTAAATAACTAGCTAGTAATTATCGTCCAATAAGTTTAACTTCAGTAGTTGGAAAACTGCTCTTGCCAGATCTGCTCCTAAAATAAAAATAAAAAATAAAAATAATGGAAAACTGCTCGAAACCGGTATTGCTGAGAAACTAGTTGAATATTTAGAAAAGAACAAATTATTAAATGATTTTTAGTATGGCTTAGGAGACACAGGTGGTGCCTCACAAATTTATTAGCTTTCCCCTACATTAATTAATACCGAGTATAATAATAACAGATCAGTTGATATTTGTATTTAGATTTTAAAAAGGCATTTAATAAAGTACCGCATAAGAAGTTGATGTCTAAAGTAAAAGCATTAGGAATAGAGGGAGAAATAGCAAAAACGATTGATAGTAAGCAGAGGGTACTCATTAACGGACAAGCGTCAGAATGGACTCCTATGAGTAATGGTGTCCCTCAAGGTTCTGTTCTTGGACCATTGTTTTTTATTTTGTGTTAATGATGTAGATGATGACTTGCTGCCAAAATTTTCTGAATTCGCAGATTACTGCAGGTTAGGAAAAGGAGTAATATATGAACAAGATGCTTTAGAATTTCAAAATATATTGATAAGATAGCACAATGGAAACTGCCCTTAAATATTGATAAGTGTAAGATAATACATGTGGGGTTTAAAAACCCAAGAACAGAATATAAACTTTATGATCAAATAACTACAAAAACTGATAATGAAAAATATCTTGGGGTCTATATATCAAATGATCTTAAGTTTTCAAGGCAGTGTATTGAAGTGGAAAAGAAAGCATTAAAGGGCAACTTAGTTATAAAAAATAAAACTGGATATTGACAGAGTGGAGAAGGTACAAGCTAGGGCCACAAAACTGATACCGGAATTATGAATTCATAATTATGGACAAGACTAGAAAGAATAAATGTATTCACACTAGAAACAAGACGATTGAGAGGACAACTAATAGAGGTTTTCAAAATCTGGAAAGGAATAGATAATGTAGATTATTCTACTTGGTTCGAACTTAGCACAAATTATACAAGAAATAATGGTATAAAAATCGCGCCGAAACATTTTAGAACAAATTTATGTTCCCCAGGCATCGCCGGGCGCGCCAGGACCAAGTCCTTAGCCTCGCGAAAATAGAGAGGATCCTTAGCCAGAACGGTCAGGATTTCTTTCTCAAGGAGAGAAGCACCATATTACTTAAAAAAAGCGGGATGCGGCTCTCTGCAAATGACACACTTTGACATACACAATTTGGACTTATCGTGTGCGGCTTTTGAACAACTTACACAAACTTCTGGTAATCCCGACTTTGCACATGTGGGGGACGATTCATATGGCCGAAGCGGTGGCAGTAGTAGCGATACCAACCGGCACGCACCGACTCAAGGTGCCTGTCACAGTCGAGCGTGACGACGAGAGTAGGGGTTGGTCTCGAGATGATCCATTTCTGTTTTCTCATCACACGTTCGACCTTGACAGCTACATGGTCGGTTAGTTCTAAGGTGATCTCATCTATGGAGTACTCCACGAGTTCCCTCACCTAAACCACTCATTTCACGAGTTCCTAGTAGAGTGAGGCGTCACACTCACCGGCGTGCCATCAAGTGTCCGAAGGGCACTAATCATTGCCACCTCGGAGGGATCCGTCGCATTTGCCAGAAGGCTCCAATCCTATAAACGGGTCACCTTCGGCTCTCTACCATTCAGGCTAGCTAGTGCTATCCTCTGATTGAACATGTTGCCTTTGGTCAACATGTTGCCATCAGTGGAGCGAATAACCAGAAAGCGTTTGAACCCAGCGGGACAGAAAACGCCAGTTAATCTTTCAATGAGGGTCCCCGATTTAATCGAGGCTCCGCTCAGCGCACTTTCAACTTTAGTCTTACTCAAGGCCCCCTCCCACGAGGGTACCTCAGGGCCCAACGTGCCGATCTTGGCCTGGTCGCTTACCGAAACGTTAGTGGACCAATCTGTCCCCTGAGTCCCCGCGGAGGGAGAGGAACCTTTGGTCTTCTTAGTCCTATTCTTTTTTAGCAGAGGAGGGTGGGGGATGAATCATCTTCTCTCCACCGCCGGAAGGAGACCTTAGGCCGGATGGACCGGCCTCAGCAAGATCCTTCTCTGAAATGGAGGAGTTCCGTCCTCTACTTGTGAGTCCTCAGGGGCCCGAGCCGTCTGAGGATAAGCTTGCACAGCGGCGGTCTTAGGTGTTAGGTGCTTGGCACCAAGCCCAGGTGGCTCCATGTGGTCATCGTCCCACAATACATCACATATTCCATTCGAGGAACGTTTTGTCATGTATATAGCCGGCGAACAGCTATCCGTCAGGGAAGAGAAGGGGTCAGGTATGCTGACCTCCTGTAGACTATAGATATATGACTACAGGACGTTAGGGGGCAGGGACCGATGGGCTCTGCTATCCCTTACCCCCCTAACGGGTTAATTTTAGGCCGCCTGCTTGATCTCTTGGCAGTCCCCTGTGGAAGTAAATGAGTGACTGTCGCTAGAAAGGAAATGGAGTCTCCCAAGGGCGCCTCCAGAGAATGAGGCGATGGGAAGGCCACCGCATCCGTAGGCCTAGGAGAGGGGTAAGCCTCCTCTGCGTTGGAAGAGGTTTGGAGGGGCCCCTGAAAAAGCAAATGGGGGAGACCTCCTTTCCTTTTGTGGAACTGCCGAAGATCGGCTCCGACGATGTGGGACAGTCGAGCCCATGACAAACACTGGTCCCCAAAAGATTAGATATTTCGGGAAACTTTGGAAGCAGGAATGCCAAACATTATTAATGAGCCAATCGTAAGTCGAGAGAAGATCGTTTACCCTCCACTTCATTTTAAACTGGGTTTGATGAAGCAGGATGTCAAGGTGTTGAGCACTGACAATGATTGTTTTCCTGCTTTGTCATACGAAAAAATAAAAGCAAGAGTATTTGATGGTCCCCAAATCCGAAGACTTTTAAGTGATTCTAGATTCGTTAACGCCATGAATGAAAAAGAGAAGGCAGCCTGGCTCTCATTTTCTGCCGTTGTTCGTAACTTCTTGGGAAACAAAAAAGCGCATAACTACGAGGATCTGGTTACTAATATGCTTTGAGCATATCATGATCTGGGATGCAACATGAGTGTGAAGCTGCATTTCCTAAATAGTCACCTCGACCGATTACCAGAGAATCTGGGAGCCGTGAACGACGAACAAGGGGAACGCTTTCATCAGGATTTGATGGGATAGACACATGATGGCGGACTACTGCTGGACGATTAGAAAAGATCAGTCAGAGAAGACTTACAAGAGAAAGAGTTACAAACGCAAATTTTTGCTCGATTGAAATCAAGAAGAGGTCCTCCAGCCTGATGTACGTTCATTAATAAATTTGCATCTATTTGATTACAGTATTTGTAATCCTAACACATTGACTGCCAAGGTGGTAGACCAAAAATGGTCACTTGTTGCCAAGGTACTTTTTTCACATAAATAGAGTATTTATCATGTAATAAATGTGTTGGTCCCATTTATTGTTGATTTTGGTCATTTCCGAGGTCATGAGGTCATTTTTTGTTTTGACTGACGTGACCCCTGGTGGTAGTTTACTCACGTGATGTGTGACCGGGGGAGCTTTGTCAGTCTTATGTGACTGACGCGTCAGTTACATAAGACTGACAAAGCCCCCTGTTCAAGCATCACCTGTCAGTTGTATTTGACTGACATTTATATTTCACTTTCAAAACATAGGTATTATCAATAATCTCAATTTATTTCTTTTACTGCAGCTCTATAATTGAACATAAGTTCAGCTCTATAATTGTACATAATACATTTCAAATTAGAAGCCTTCTAAAATGAGTGCCGGTAGTTCAGATAATAAAAGAAGAAGAACAGTACATCTTAGTGAATTGAACTTGGCAGATGTGCTCAATGAAAGCACTGCAGTAGTTTCGTCAGATCTGGCTGATTCGGACCTCGATTCAGATTATATACCAGATGCAATTCCATCAGATGCTGAAGATGAAGCGGAGATTCATGATAATGTTGCAGAATAACTTGCTCAGATGACTGTTGAGGAGGAAGAAGCTGAAAATGAAGGTCAAGGAAGAAATGTTGATGAAGGAGATGCCATTGAATGGGAAGCATTTCGGGGAAGACAGAAAACTTTTCCATATGCCCTCGATAAAGTCTTTGTGAATGATGAAATTATAGACGAATTGGTTAACCAAACCAATTTGTATGCCACCCAAGCTATTGCCAATATGACCCTCAGGACCCATTCAAGGTTCCATAAATGGACTCCAACTTCCAGCAATTTAATGAGAAAATTTCTTGGTTCAGCTATGTGGATGGGCCTTGTGAAGTTAGGGAGCATTTCTGATTATTGGAGCACCAGTTATTTATATAAGAATGAAATTGTATCTAAGACCATGATAAGAAATTGCTTTGAAATGTTGTTAAAATTCCTTCACTTTGCCGATAATACCCAAAGAAGAGAAGGCGAGCGCTTAGCAAAAATTCAACCTCTACTGGACATGCTACTAAAGAAATTCCAGGCCACATTTTCACTAAGCCATGATATTGTCATTGATGAAACCCTCACCCCCTGGAGAGGAAGACTAGTGTTCCGTCAGTATTTGCCAAACAAGGCCCATAAATATGGCATTAAATTATTCAAACTGTGCTCGTCAGAAGGATATACCCATAATGTTAAAATATATTCAGGAAAAGCTGCAAGTGGCTCTCGAGAAGTTGGAATTGCTAAAAATGTTTGCGAAGAACTGGCCTCTGGTTTGAAGAATGAAGGGCGTACTTTGTATGTAGACAACTTTTATACAAGCTACGATCTGGCGAAGTCATTCTTAGCACAGAACACTCACCTGGTGAGCACAGTACAGGCAAATAAGGAAATGCCAAAGGAAGTGATGAAGGCAAATCTAAAGAGGGGAGAGATGATAGCCCGTGAGGATGCTAATGGAATTGTGGTCTTGAAATGGAAGGACACTATAGATGATCGCTTACTCTCTACTAAACATAGCCCAGTTATGGAGAACATCAGAGAGGAAGAGACAGCGGGAGAAGAGACAGCAGATGAAGAAGAAAGAACCGGGGCAAGAAGGAAAAAGAATAAGAAAAACCCCCTCAGCAATCCTTGCTTATAATAAGGGTAAAACTGGCATTGACTTCTCTGACCAGATGGCATCATATGCAACAACGTTACGAAAAGGTGTAAAGTAGTACCGAAAACTGGTTCTGGAAATGATTCTCGGAATGGCATTGGTGAATGCATTTGTGCTCTATAAGATAACTACTAACAAGACGATCAAAATAAGAGTATTTCGAGAAGAGGTTGCATCAGCTTTACTCGAACTTCCACCAACAAAAAGACCATCCCAAACCACACTGCGCCAATGTGCATACTCTCCAAATTAAAAAAGATGTTAACGGCAAGAAAAGCAGACGAGCATGTTCTGTGTGTTATGCTAAACTAAAAGTACAAATGGGAAGAATGGAAGCTCGCAGAAAATATAAAATGGTCATTACTTACTGCCCTGATTGAAACAAAGAGCCGTTTATGTGTCTTGCATGTTTTGGGGACCAACATAAGAACTAAATAAATCATAAAGTTACGAAAAGAAGAGTTTATTTCTAAGTTTTAATTTCAGTTTCATAACGTTACGGAAAGAAGATTAAGTAAAATATGAGTTTATTTCCAAGTTTTAATTTCAGTTATTATTAAAAAAAAAAGGGCTTCATTTTCCAACTGGCTCCACGTGCCGAAGCATTGGGTAACAGCGAAACGTTGCAACACACAATTCACTATATAAACATGGCCAAATACATATATTTAAACATACCACTATAAACACACCATAAGAACAGCACAGGCCACAAATTTCCCTATAATAAATCAAATTTGCCTTACAGCGCCACCGTATATATATCAAAATGTTCATCAGGCGCCAAGGAAGCCAAATGCAATGTTAAAACGTAGGTACTATGAGTCGTATCAGCTTGACACGGCGGCCACTGTGTCTGGTCATGTCAGTCATATATGACTGACGAAGCGGCAATTGTAAATATTAATGTCAGTCACATGTAACTGACATGGCAGTCAATGTGCTAATGTGTAATTCAAGTTTCTTCCAATATGCAATAAAATGTTTGTACAAAAAAAACAACCTGCTATACTATAAATAACGAAAAAGGATGATTTAAAATTACTTCAGGGCATGATTATAGACGTGAGAAAATGAAAATTATTGTATAATATTAGTTATTGATATTACGAAAAATATGTAGCATTTAGAAAGAATCTGATTTCAGATTTGAATTCAGTATGCTCGAATTGGGCATGAAAATGTACTTTTGTCAATTCACCAAATACATTGTTCCCCAATGTAATCGGTCTAAAAAAAAAATAACATTTACTTTTATTTTTCTTTCGTTGTGGACATACAAATATCATTTAAATTTCAGTATTGAAAATTTGTGCATACAAATATATCCCTCAGGGGGCAATCTAAATTGGGCTAGCAGGCTAGGGTTTCCTCACCTCTGCTTTAGTTAAACATAACTAATATGGTTTCAGAAGACGTTGTTTATGTCTAACCAAGTTGTTATATATGTATAGACATTATTTACCTTAATTATAAAATCGAGAATTTTGGAAAAGCTTAGAACCATAGAACATATATCAGGGTCTTTGCTAGTCTTGATTCCATAACTCTCACCCTCGCATTTTCTACCTTTCTCTTTTATCTCTCAGGCTGCCTGTCTTCCTTGTATTATGTTGTGACCAGCAGCTAATCGTGATTTTGAAGTGTTAATTTTATTTCTGCTATTCATGCCTTGTCGAATAGTGTGTTTATTGTTTTCAATTTTTCTTCGTTTTGTGAATTTAAAAGCGGGTAATTTTTTTTATTTAAAAACGCGTTTTTTCTTGCTGTTGTGAGTGGTCTTAATAAAGATAAGTAGTTGTCATTTTTCATGTTGTTTACGTTTATTATGTTGTCTGCTTTGTACTTTTAATTGTTGTTCATTGTCTATCAGTGATCTTGTTACAGACGCGCGCAATCACTTAGGCAGTCGCTCTTTCGTTTTTGGAATTCATTCCATCTCTTATAAATCCTGTCCCTGTCTAAACACTAATCATTTAAAACGTATTTTGCTGTTTTCCATGTGCTCACTTGTTCTCTTTTATTTTAATTACCTTTCCCGTCAAATATTTACTCAATTAAAAATATATAATATATACTATTCCCCCATCAGATACACTGCTAGTTGAGAATTGTTTTTCTCAAGAGTCATTTTGTTCTTTTTTAAATTAATTTTCATGTGAAATACAGGGTGACCCCCAAAGAACGTGATATAACCTTCATTCATTTACTAATAACCCTTACTTTGCAAGACATCACAGAAGCAACGCCTGTGTGTGAACACAACTAGATATCAATGGGAGCTCCAGCAAAGAATATACGCCGTCAAACATTACTAAAAGACAGGCTCGTTCAAAAAAGTGCAGGACACTTTGTGCCTCAGTTCGAATTTAAAAAAGCCCTCTCCAAGATTAGAATTCAGGACTGAGTGGACTACTTCGAGGACTATGGGACAGTGGAGAACCTCAATGCAGCCAGTGACAACCGTCCAAGCCATTTAGGACGCCCAGGAAGCGTACATCTGAGCTGGTCGAGAGCGTGAGAGAGTCAGTTCAGCAGAGTCCAAAACTCTCTGTGCGCGTGCGAAGTCAGTCCCCCGGTATATTCCGTAAGACTTGCAGAGGAGTGCTAGTAATGGATGTAAAGGCCTACCCATACAGAATACAGACGAGGCAGACCCTTACAGCCTCAGACAAGGAGCAGAGGAAAGCTATGGCAGTCAAGATACTGGAGAAGTTTCACGAGACCCCAACTTTCATTAATCTCCTTTAAAACTCAGATGAAGCTCACTTCCATCTTGAAGGAAAGGTAAACTCGAATATAAATGTATTCTGGGGGACCTCCAGACCAAATGAGGTAGCCACCAAGCCCCTACACTCCCCTAAGTACACGGTATGGACTGCAATCTGAGCTAGAGGCATCATCGGACCATTCTTCTTCGAGGAATCTGGCGCGACAGTGACAGTCACCAAGGAGCGGCATGTTGAGGTCTTCAAAACCTTCAAGAGGGAGCTGCAGACCCTGTTCCCATCGCCTATGGAAAAGTTCTGGTTCCAGCAAGATGAAGCAAGCTCTCACACCTCAAACCTGTCCCGAGATGAGCTAAAAGAGAACTTTAGTGGCCGTGTGATCAGTCTCAAGACTGATTTTGAGTGGGCACCTCACTGCCCAGACCTTACTCCCCCATCTTTCTTTATTTGAGGCTACCTTAAAGACAAAGTGTACGCAGGAAGACCCAGGACCGTCACGGAACTCAAGGAAGCCATTAGGGAGGAGATCAGAGCCATTAGTCGATCGGTTTGTAAGGACGTCATGGACAACTTTGTGCTCCCCTTTGTAGATAGAGGGGAGTAGGAAAAGGGGCAAAGGAAAAATAATAGCGTAGATGAGTTGAGAACAGCTTCCCGTGCCGCTGGACCACTGTTAGCCAGCAGCGAATCCACTCCGCCATCCTGAGTCTCAAAAAAGACTTATTCAAATGAAGCTTTTAAGCCGCTCGCCTGCACTTCACGTACGCTATACAACCCCCATCCCCCTAGAAACGGAGCGTATTTTGAAGAAATGAAGAGAGTCCATTTGGAAATGTTATCCAAGGGCTAACGCCCCCCCTTCCGGGTCTGGGCACCATTGTAGATAGAGTGGAGTAGGAAATGGGGCCAAAAAAAATAAATAATAGCATAGACGAGTTGTGAACAGCTTCCCGCGTCGCTGGACCACTGTTAGCCAGCGGCGAATCCACTCCGCCATCCTGACTCTCAAAAAAGACTCATTCAAACGAAGCTTTTAAGCCACTCGCCTGCACTTCTTGTACGCTATACCCTCAAGAAATGCACAAAACTAAATCGCGGTCATCTCGAACACGTGCTCTAGAATAAAGAATAAAATTCCAAAGACTCTCATGTTTTGATATGATGTTTTAAACACAATAAACTACTTATCACCAAAGTTTCGTCCAATCCTTGAAGAAAATTAAGAAATGAGGCCTATCGCAAGTTGGGGCCCGTTTTGGGGTGGTCACCCTGTATTTACTCATTTAAAGTTTACTAAAAAAATACTGATAATTCTCAATAAGGCGGCTACTAAATTCTAATAATGCTTCTTTGTATCTTTGTAATAGTGTACTAATAGTAGTATTTTGATGGCAGGGAGTCTAGTGCCCTTTATAAAGCGAAATAAAAAAGTTATATAAGCTCGCCGGACAAAAATTTATTCACCTAGGGAGAAAAAAAACATGGTAAATATGTAGACGAGCGGCCCGGCCGATAAGATGTACTATTTCGTCCGTGTTCCAAAATGTTTCACGTTTTTGGAGTACATTTATAGTGGACGGCTCGTGGGGCGTTAAACACGATGCGTGGACCACACTACGATGATCCTGAGTTTCATTAAATTGTGGGGGGGGGTCTGGGGGGGGCACAGCCCCCCATTATATAATCCTAATTTTTATAATGTTCTGACGTTTACAGAGGTGAATGCTTTAACTACATCATGTCAGCGTCTTTAATCGTTTTGCGAATTATAATAGGGGTTGGGGGTGGGGTATGACGTCAGAAATGGCACTGGTGAACGATAATATTTACACAAAATAATTTTTTTTTTCGGCCGGGCCGCTCGTCTACATGTTACCAAAAACATAATTTAACATCTGAAGCGTGTATGAACCTTAGGCAGCCGAGAGGCGTAGCTTAGTTTACGTTGACCGTTAGTTAGGCTTTAATTGTGTTGCGGACGGCGTGAAAATCTGTAGATATCAAATCAGCTTTACTTATAATGGGCCCGAAAAGCGACGTCATAGAATGCCAAAAAGGTGCGATTGCATTTAGCCGCGCCAAAGGTCATCATGTGAAGGAGGTGGCGGAATTTCGCAGTGTTTCAACCAATACGGTCATCTGGATTTACAAACAATGGCAGAACTTCCAAAATGCGAAAAACTCTCGCCAAAATTACGGACGGAACAATGTGTGACAGACAGGGACCGTCGTAGAATCCCCAAGCTTGTAATTTCAAGAGGCTCCCCGGTTCCAAAACCTTGCCTTCAACGAGACTAAGTCTGTCATTTAAAAAAAAATCAATAGATTTTCTTGGTTACACAATAACCCATGGCTATCTCAAACCAGATTCTGAATGTTTACATCCCTTAAAGGAATTATCAATCCCTAAAGACCGTACTTCCTTACCCCGTGTTATTGGTATGTTTTCCTATTATTCGCAGTGGGTTTCCCGATTCTCTGACAAGATCAGACCTCTTGTTGCCACTGACACTTTTCCTCTGAGTCCAGAGGCCCTGAAAGCCATCGCTGATCTCAAAGAAGAGATTGGGAAGGCTGTTGTGCACTCGATTGATGAAACTATTCCTTTGGTAGTTGAGACTGATGCCTCTGATACAGCCATTACTGCTACCCTGAATCAGGCAGGCCGTCCAGTTGCCCTTTTCTCTCGCACCCTCACACCTACTGAACGCAAACATTTTGCAGTAGAAAAGGAGGCATGTTCAATTGGTGAATCTGTAAAGAGGATTGGTAAATCAGAAATACCACATGGTGATTATGTCATGGAGCAGAGCTTAACACTCACCAATGAAGAGAAAGATCTAGGGGTAATAGTTGACAAGGATCTGAATTTTGAAAAGCATATATCAGGGAAAATAAATTCGGCTAATAGAATAGTGGGTCTCATACGTCGTACCATATCGTGTCTTGATGAAGAGGTCTTTCGATCATTGTTTGTGGCCTTGGTCCGACCAATCCTGGAATATGCAAGCCCAGTGTGGAGCCCTTATAAGGTAAAAGACATAACAGCACTGGAAAATGTTCAAAGAAGAGCTACGAAGCTAGTACCATCCCTAAAAGACTTGTCATATGAGGAGCGTTTAAGGAAATTAAAGTTACCAACACTGGCATACAGAAGAGCTAGGGGTGAAATGATTGAAACTTACAAAATATTGCAAGGGGTATATGATGAGGTGGCATGTCAGGGGCTTTTTGAGCTGCAAGAGGATGGTCGCACCAGAGGACATAGCAAGAAGCTTTACACCAAGAGGTCAAGACTTAATATTAGGAAGAACTTTTTCTGCAACAGAGTAGTAGAAAAATGGAATGACCTACCAGAATACGTAATATCTGCTGAAAATGTTTTGAAATTTGAAATTGCACTTGATAGGGTATGGGGTGGCCAGCCGATAAAGTATGACTATAGGGCTAAATTAGAAAAAATAGAAACGTCCACCCAAGACACACAACTAACGAGGTCATTGATGAGGAGCCGGGTCACATAGACTGAATAGCCTCCAACCCGGGCAACGTCTGTGAGTATCTGTGAGTATTACTTGACAGGATGATGTTTCACTTTAGTTATGGACCAACCAACAGGCTGTCAGCTTTATGTTCCGTACGAATCGGCTTGGAAAAATCAAGAATGATAAAATTCAACGATGGAGGATCGAGTTGGGGTGCTAATATTATGACATCGTCTACTGTCCTGATAAATACAACATTCCTGCAGACACTCTCTCACATGATGACTGTGGAGCTACTGCCAATAATGAGAAACTATCTGAGTTTCACGTTCGACTTTGCCATCCTGGTGCAACAAGACTTGCTCATTTTGTCAGAGTGAGAAATCTTCCTTATTACATGGAAAATGTGAGGAGGGTGTACTCTGAATGCCCTCAGTGTGCCCGATTGAAGCCTCAAACTTCCCTTATCAAGACCATGCAGCCCTTTAAATGTCTTAGTTAGGACTTCAAGGTGCTTCTACCCTCAAACTCCAGAAACCGCTATATGCTCACAGTGATGGATGAGTATTCTCATTTTGCATTTGCCTGTCAGAACATGACTACTAGTACTATAATCCATTGTCTAAATCAGATTTTTGCAATATTTGGTATGCCTTCCTACCTGCATTCTGATTGCGGATCCTCATTTATGGCCAAGGATCTACGTGAATTCTTGCATAATCTAGGCATCGCCACTAGTCAAACAACGCCTTATAATCCTGAGGAAATGGGCAGTGTGAGAGGTATAATGCTATAATCTGGAAGCACATAACCTTTGCTCTGACATCCAAGAATCTTCAAGAATGTCATTGGGAAACTGCTGCCTGACACTCTTCATTCAATTAGATCCTTGCTCTGCACAGCCACAAATGCTATGCCACATGAGAGACTCTTCTCGTACCAGCGTCGATTTCCCATTGGCCATTGGCTACCCACTTGGTTATCCGTTCCTGGACATGTCCTCCTCCGATGTCACCTTCCCACCAGCAAACACAAACCCCTCGTTGATGAGGTTAAGTTGTTAGAAGCAAACCACAATACGCTCCTGTAAAATTTGCTGATGGATGCAAATTAACGATATCAGTACATGACTTGGCTCCAGCTGGTAATGTCTCATTGAATGAGAGGCAAGAGGAACTCAACATCAATCCTTCTACAGAAACTGATTTGGTGTGGATTTCTCCAATGCCTGCTGCCGATTCAGCTGAGTTAGATTCTTCCAATGCTGCAGGTGATCATAGTATATTTATAAAGGAAGGAGATATGAAGGTGGATTCTCTTCCAGTCCGGGTATCTGGTACTCGAGCTAATCTTCAACGTAGGGATGAACCCTCCACCCTGCGGTGAAGTTGGATTTGATAGTCTTAATGTAATTTCATTTTGTATTTTCAACTTCCCATAACTATTTGGTATTTCTACATACTCTAACTTGCCCTAATCTTTGCCATATTAAAATAAATTCCTCAAATTTTTACCTTTATATATAACTTTCCATAATCTGCCATTTTAGAATTATAACTTCCCTTAATTATTCAACACTTGTACATAAATTTCTTTAATTTTTGCCATTTTACATTCATAACTTCCCCCAATTTTTACATTTCTATATAACTTTCCATAATCTTTGCCATTTTAACAATCACAAGTGCCCTAAATTATTTGACATTGCTAACTAACTTTCCATAATCTTTGCCATTTTACAACTATAACTTTCCCCAATTATTTGACATTTTTATATAATGTGCCCTAATATTTGCCATAGTAAAATTACAACTTCCCCAAATTATTTGGCATCTTACATAAATTGGCTGATTCTTTGCCATTTTACATAAATTGGCCGATTCTTTGCCATTTTACATAAATTGGCCTATTCTTTGCCATTTTACGATTACAACTTCCCCCAATCATTTGACATTTCTACATAACTTGCTCTAATCTTTGCGTTTTTATAATCACTTTCCCTCCCCTTAATTTTTACATACATAACATGCCAAATTTTACATTTCTACATAACTTGCCCTAATCCTGCCATTTTACACTCACAACTTCCCAATTATTTGAGATACATAACTTGCCCTAATATTTTCCATATTAAAATACCTCCCCTTCATCCCTTTTACATTTCTATATAACTTTCAATAATTATTTGAGTTACATAACTTGCCCTAATATTTTCAATATTTTAGACTCGGATGACCTATGATGAGCCCTTGTGGCTTTTGTCATCCGTTATATTATATTGTGGGGGACTTTGATTTTGTCTTCCCCTGGTGATGGTGCTTTTTGTGGGTGGGTTTTGACGGAGGCGGATGACCTTTGATAGGCCCTTGTGGCTTTTGTCATCCGTGTAATTATGTTATGTATGTTATGTTTTTAGACCCGATATTAACCTTCTCGAGTCAGTGCAACGGAGGGCAACAAAGATTATTCCTTCCCTGAGGCACCTTGAATATATAGATAGACTGAGGGTATTAAATATGTTCTCTTCAAAAGGAGGTGTGTGGGAGAGGATATGATTGAGCTGTTTAAAAATTTTTCTGGGATAGATAAATTGGATGTTAGCAAGTTTTTTGAGTTAGATGATGGAAATCGGACTAGAGGTCACCACTTGAAAATTAAAAAGCAAGGGTGTAGGTTGGATTTAAGAAAATATTTTTTTACCAATAGAGTGGTAGACTTCTGGAACAAATTGCCGCAGAGGGTAGTAGGTAGTCCAAATTTAAATGTATTTAAGAGTAGGTTGGATGAGTTTATGAGGAGGGAAGGTTGTGATGGTTCCTAATTTTTGTATATATTAATATTGTTTGTATATATCTATAGCTGCATGATTTATTTCTTGACAAGCCTTGATTGGTGATACCCTTGTTTCTGGACGCAATCCTCTGGATGTAGTTTTCTTGGGAGTTTGGGTGCCTTAAAAAAAGAGGCCATTTGACTTGGATGACCTATGATGGGCCCTTGTGGCTTTTGTCATCTGTTATATTATATTGTGGAGGACTTTGATTTTGTCTTCCCTTGGCGACGGTACTTTTGTTTTTGATCGGCTCGTGTGGCTGGTTTAAATTGTATATTGTGGGCACGTGATCTGACACAATCCTATGGATTGTTTAAATTGTATATTGTAGATGCATGATCTGACACAATCCTATGGATTGTTTATAAAGTAGTTGCATGATCTGATATAGTCCTATGTGGGTGGGTTTTGACGGATGCAGATGACCTTTGATAGGCCCTTGTGGCTTTTGTCATCCATGAAATTATGTTATATGTTATGTTATAATCGTTGCTATTTTACAATTTCAATTTCAGATATTATTTGACAGTTCTACATAAGTTGCCCGAATCTTTGTCATTTTATCTTGTAACTTACCAATTTATTTGACATTTCTACACAACTCGCCCTAATATTTGCCATATTAAAATCAAAACTTCTTCCTCCCCCATTTTTTTTCACATCAACATAATGCCCTATTTGACATTTCTACACAAGTTGCCCTAATATTAGCCATTTTATACTTGCAATCTCTGCAAATTATTTGACATTTCTACTTAACTTTCCCTAATCTTTGCCATTTTACAATCACAACTTCTCCAATTATTTGACTGTTCTACTGTCTACATATACTTGCCCTAATATTTGATATATTAAAATTAACTCCCCCCCACCCCCACAAATTTTTACATCTCTATATAACTGCCCATTCTTCTGCCATTTTACCTATCACTTCCCAAATTTTTTAACATTTCTTTATAACTTGCCATAATATTTGCAATCTTCCCCTGTGGCTTGCCATTACTTGACATTTCTACATAGCTTACACAAATATTTGCCATATTAAAATCACAATTTCCCTGGAATTTTTACATATCTACATAATGCACTATTTGATACTTCTACATAACTTGCCCTAATATTTACCATTTTACACTTGCAACTTCCCCAAATTATTTGACATTTCTACATAATCTTAAATTTCTACATAATGTTCTATTTGACATTTATACAGAACTTCCAGAATATTTGCCATTTTATAGATAGTCAACATTCAAAATTATTTGCCATTTCTACATAACTTGCCCTAATATTTGTCGATTCTATAATCACAATTTCTCAATAATTATTTTATATTTCTACATACCTTACCTTAATATTAGCCATTTTGCAATCACAACTTCCCCTATCATAGTCATAACATCCGAAAACCCTTCAAGCAACTGCCGTGTTATAATCTACATCTATTGGTTTGTGTCACAAGTCATCAACTAGTAGGCTCATATTTTGTTGATAATACAGGATCCAAAATATGCAAGTATTAATAAAAAAATATACACATATAACTTGCAAAATCTTATACTTTTGATGCAGGTAGCCGTATTAACCCCCCACTCCTTACTATTTAAGACATTATCTGTCCTTACCAATGTGATCTACTTAGATTTCAGCAAAGCTTTTGATAAGGTTCCACATAGAAGACTAGTTCATAAATTAAAGCTGCATGGGATATGTGGGAACGTTTTAAATTGGATAACTGAATGGCTGAAAAATAGGAAACAGAGAGTTGTACTGAATGGAGTGAGGTCAGAGTGGAGGAATGTTATTAGTGGCGTACCTCAGGGATCAGTTTTAGGCCCTTTATTATTTATAATCTATGTAAATGATCTTGGGCAAGGTGTAAATAGCAAAGTGTCAATTTTTGCTGATGACACTAAATTGGCAGCTGTAGTCAAAGAGGTTGAGGGTAGCTTTAAAGTGCAGGGTGACTTAGATAAGCTGTTAGCTTGGGCTCAGAAGTGGCAGATGACTTTTAACCTTAATAAATGCAAAGTTATTAACATGGGGAGAGATAATAGGGAATTTAGCTATGAGATGGATGGATATTGGCTTAATTCAGTTGAAGATGAGAAAGACTTAGGAGTGGTAGTAGATAGGTCACTGAAATTTTCAAAGCAGTGTATTGAGGCAAAAAATAGAGCAAATAGGGTGCTAGGTTACATTAAAAGAAATGTTAGCTACAAGAGTAAGGAGGTCATCCTTAAACTATACAACTCTTATGTCAGGCCACATTTAGAGTACTGTATACAGGCATGGTCACCACATTTTAGACATGATATAAACTTATTAGAGTCAGTACAAAGGAGGGCAACAAAAATAATACCATCCCTGAAGCACCTTGAATATGAAGATAGACTGAGGGTATTAAATATGTTTTCATTTGAAAGAAGGTGTGTGAGGGGAGATATGATTGAGCTTTTTAAAATCTTTTCTGGGATGGATAAATTAGATTTCAGCAAGTTATTTGAGTTAGAAGGTAGTAATAGAACTAGAGGCCACCACTTAAAGATTAAAAAACAGAGGTGCAGACTGGATGTTAGAAAATATTTTTTCACTAACAGAGTGGTGGATTATTGGAATAGTTTGCCACCTGAGACTGTAGACAGCCCAAACTTGAATGTTTTCAAGCGCAGATTGGATGATTATATGGGGATGGAGGGTTAATTTCTTACTTTTTAGTATGTGGATATGTTTCTTGACTCATTCCTGTGGATGCAGTTTCTTTTTATTGTATATTTTGGGGGATTTTGATTTTGTTTTTGACAGACTCCTATGGAGGCTTTAAATTATATATTGTAGATGCATGGTTGGACATTCCTATGGATTGTTAAATTGTATATTGTAGCTGCATGATCTGACAAAATCCTATGGATGCATTATATGGGTGGGATTTGATGGATACGGATGACCTTTGATAGGCCCTTGTGGCTTTTGTCATCCGTTAAATTATGTTATGTTATGTTATGTTATGTTATTCCATGAAGAGGTCTTTTAGAATAAAGACAAAAGTGCTCAGAATCATTTTTCCATTTTCCTTGTGGGTGCTATTTATCATATATATATATATATGCTCTTTCCACATGTATTTTTTCTAGTTTCCTTTGAATGATGTCAAGCTAGAATTACTTTATTTACAACATTCCTATGCAATGCATTTCAAGAATTCACAATTCGCTTACTGACATACCATTTTCTCAAATCTAACCTTCTATATTTTTTCATTTTCAACCATTGCCCCCCTTCTCCAAACATCAGTACCCAGATTGAAAAACTTCCCTATTTCTTATTTATCACTCCCCTTAAACATCATAAAAGGTGGATCATGTCACCTCTTAAGCAGCTTCTTTCAAATGAGAATGTGTTAAGTGCCCTTAACCTATCCATATAATCAAGGTGTCTCAAGGGGACTTATCATTTTTGCTGCTCTTATCTGTACTGCCTCCAGAATATTGAAATCCTTCATGAGGTGTGAGGACCATTCCTGCATACAATATTCCAGGTGTAATCCAACATACAAGTTATATAGCTTGAAAATTACTTCCTTAACTTTATAACTAACATTTCTTTTGATAAAACCCAATATCCTATTTGCATTATTTCTAGCATTTAAACGCTGCTTAGAGAACCTCCTTGACTAATCTATTACTACTCTCATCTCTACCGGAGTCCTACCAGCAACTTTCTATTTCATAACTAAAATCCTTATTTTGGTTGCTTGTACAACTTTGCATTTTTGGGTGGTTGGATGTCATCTGCCACTTGTGTGCCCATGCAACTAGTCAATTTACATCACTGAATTGTGACATCTCCCTCTATTTCCGCCAAACCTGGCTGTTAACTTTGTATCATCAACAAACATTGGCATTTTGCTTTTCATACTTACCTCTTGCTTGTTAATAATAATAATAGGCACAAAACAGAACCCTGAGGTACCCCACTAATAACATCCATCCAATAGGATTTCTCCATTTAGTATTACCTTCTCCTTTCTATTCATCGGCGATTCTGCCACCCAATTTAAAGCATTGCCAGAAACTTTATATACATTCACAATAGATGTACTACTCTCCTATGAAGGACCTAATCAAAAGCCTTACTAAATTTAGGTAAACTACATCAATATCATTTCCTTTATCCATTTGTCCTGTGACATAATCTAGATATTCTATCAGATTTGTCTGACAAGATTTACCTTACCTGACTCCAGGCTGACTATCACTCAACAAGCTACCATTTCTACTATTCATTTTTGATTATGCAGCAAAATCTTTCTTGTCAAATATTTCCATTAATTTTTTTTTTAGAATTTAGAAGTAATTGTTAATAAATTATTCAAATGCATTTATTTACTTCTTTGATATTTAAGACTAGTTCAGTGATTTTGTATGAAGTGTTTATTTTCTTTACAGTTAGTGGTGAAATTCTCATGTCCAGATTCTTCATATAATCTGAATGGAATTCATGTTGCGTAATGTTTCAATAATCAGGTCCCCTAAATTAATAAGTGTATATACAAATTCATTTTCACAATATAAAGCTAAAATTATAAGGTAATGTAATTTGCCTATAGCCTACTCACTCCCTTTACTACTCATTATCTCAACTACATTTCTAGAGCATGTCAAGGGTCATCAGATTCGAGCAATTACATAGCTCCTAGCATCCCATCAAAACGGTTTAGAATATTGCTTCAAATTAATCATGAACCAAGGCTTTTCAAATGAATAATAATCCAATGACTATATAAACAATATCAATATTAAATCTGTACATTTATTACCGCAAAACAAACCCAAAACCACAATAACCATCCCTCCCCAAATACTCATCTCACCTGCATTGAAAATATTTTAATTTGGACTACCTATCACATCCAGTAATTATTTCTATAAAGTAATTTAAAAGGTTTGATAATATCCCCTCATACACACACACACACCTTTCAAAATAGGAGCATATTTAGTACCCTGTGTATCTTCTATCTAGGGTCTCTAGAATTTTCCAAGTTTCGCCATCATATTTGACTATGTTCCTCTCTTTCAATCCTCGTCCGACTTTGGTGTCCGGGCAGACGAGTAGCTAAAGGACAGAACCACTATGACAGGTGAAGGTTGTCTATTCCTACTTCTTGAATGCGGCAAAGGGATTTTCCCTTTACCATCTTCGGAGCCGCCCCTTGGCAGCTCCACCTCTGGGATGGAGGTAGTCCCTCGCTGTGCTTTCTCAGGGGCCCTTCCAAGACTCTTCTAGCAGAAAAGGCGCTCCATCTCCTTTTTTGACGGGTTCAGGCAGTTACCCTTTTGCAGAGTTACCTCTGGGCGATTTTCCATTTGCAGATGGTCCTTTTTTGCTTTTTCAGAGGAGGCAGCTCTTCTGTCCCCACCCCTACTGTTAGGATCAGGTGACTCACCACAACCCCCTTGGGGCGTAAGAGGCAGCATTGTTCCTGGGGCCTTGCGCACACAACTTCTCAATCCAAGGTTTGTCAAGCTGATGGGAGCAGGCATGACCTCTCCCCCTTTCCTACGGATGGGTTTGCTGCAGTTTCTGCAAGCAACCATGCAAAGATCAGATCCGGCCCTGAAGCACACTCGGGTGGGAAAGTCCCAACCAAGACCAAAGTCACAAGAGTGGTGAGTGAAGCATCAATTACGTCTGGGCCCCTCATTCAGAGATTGTCATTTTTTAGCCTGGCTTCAATTGACTTTTTATTTGCTCCACTAAGGACAAAGGCCACATGCTCTTTCAGTGGAGAGGCTTAGCTAGATTGATGGGTAGAAATCCAAAGGTAGCCTGTTTCTCGAGCAGCAACTTTCTGGTGAAAGTCAATGGCTCACCAACGAGTGTGACACCACACTTTACCATCATTTCGTGAAAGGAATGGTTTATGCAAGGGAACTCATAAAGTGGCCCTTAGGAGACCACAGAAGAGCTGGCTGACCAAGGGGCAATCAATTTTGAGGCTGTCACATTCAACCCTGATAGCCTCCCTGAGGTGGTTCATATCGCAACCTCGTATAGGTATTAGTGACACTGCCGTGGAAGTGCTACTACTGCCACCACTTTGGCTATACAAATCACTCCTTTAGACGTACAAAGTCGGGTTTAGCCGAAGTCTGTATAAGTTCCTCTCAGGCCCTAAGCGATAAGTCCTTATCGTGTGTGGCCAAGTGTGTCAATGCGGAGAGTCACACCTGGATTCTTCGAAGCAATGTAGCATGTATCTCTTGGAGAAGGAAATCATGGCTGTTCAGGCCCAGGATCGTCTCTCATTCCGCGAGGCTAAGGACTTGATCCTGGCATGCTGTACGCAACCTGGGATGTCTCACCCCTCAATATTAAAAATGGAACCCCACTGCTGCTGGCCCATCCAGACCTAGGAGCACGGTTGCTTCCGTGCCCATTGGAACTCTTCTCCAGCTTCTACCCCTCCCGGCACTCCCCTGGTACTGCTGGTGGCACAAAGAGTCCATACCCAGCCTCGGCTAAAACAAAGGCTCCTCTCCTCCCCCGGCCTAACCGCTTCCCTTAAAGTGAAGCGGCCACGTGGCTCCACCGAGTCATTAGACTTACAGGAGGCAACAGCGGCCGGAGTTCTGCCTCTGGAAAGAGTATGACCATTCCCATGAGGGTCTTCTCTTCGAAGAGGGCCTCCCACATCTCATACAAGCTAAACCTGAAGGGCATATTCATTCACTGGAGGCTCAGACCCATTTGGGAGGAGCTGCGGATGCTCATTTCTTCCCTTTCCCCGTTACCTATATTTTTACAGGAGACCGTTCTGTGTGGGGGCCGGGTGGGAGGATGTGTGATTTACACCTGGCATGATATCTCTGTTCTTGTATTTGTTTTAGATACCTCCTTTCAGGCAGTGGCTGTGCAGCTGCACCTGGATAGGAGGTATACCGTTATTTCTGCGTACATTCCATCATCAACCGACTTTGACATGGGGGGGGGGGGCTTCCGCAGAATCATGGCATGATTGCTGCTCACGTCCTCGACAACTTTATCAATGAGCTGTAGATAGGTATCCTAAATGTGAATGATTTTATGCATCAATCCGAGAACCGCTTCATTTTCCTCTCTTAATCTATCCTTGTAGTCTCCCGATACACATCTTGATGACCTTTATGGTAGTGATCACTTTCTCATTCAAATATCATTTCTGGTCTGCTGTTGCCTTAAAGACCCTCCCTCCAGTAGTGCTTTGCGCAGGCGCGATGTTTCGAATTTCACAAAATGACTAATTTCTAATTCCAAATTGATGAGATTAGATCGGGTGATGAGCCTGTTGAGTTCTCCGGCAACCACATTGCTGTGGGTCTAGCTACTATTCATAAAACATCTGGCCATTTTGCATGCCAATCGCTTCCCTCCGGGGTGGTCAACTGACTGTGAGACAGCCCTCAGAATAGAATTATTATGTCTACATTCGCTATAAGCGCCACCTGAACAATTTCACTGTCGATGAATTCCTTCGAGCCACGGCTAGGGTCCGGTATATTTCGAGACCTGCCTGCCAGTCTGACAGGAAAACCCATCTTGCAGGGGTATGAAAGCAAGTTAAATGGATTTCAAGCAAGTGCTCACATAATCACCCTTCCCCTTCTCCAGGAAAAAAGGACCAGCTAGAATGCTTTCTCCGCATTCTAGCTGGGATGATACTGTGCTAGCAATCAATGCAGGTCATGATGTCAGTGAAAACAGCAGACTGGACTTTACCTCCAAAGGCCGAGAACTCTTCAATGACAGGTTTACATTGAGTAGTTACTTTGCTCAGATAATGCACCTGCTCCCAAAGTCTGTTCACTATGCTTCGGCACCCAGGTGAACAAGGTATAGCCTTTCTCTTAGATTGGTTCAACAGGCTCTGGACAGAGGGTATCCTCCCAGACTCCTGGCAAATATCTTCTGTGCTCGCTTTGCACAAATGGGGGAGATATCATTTGACCTCAGCCAATTTCTGCTCAATCTTTCTAACCTCCTGTGTGTACAAGTTTAGGGAGATTGGTAAATGTTAGATTAACCATTTTCTTGGACAACAGAGGCCATCTGTCTTCTGTACAGCATGGCTTCCTCAATTAATGCTCTGCTCCAACTGGAAAATACCGTTCACGAGGAATTCCTTTGTTTACAAGACTACGCCACCATGTTTTTTGATGAAGAAAAGGCTTATGATACTGCTTTGACATACAGTATCATGAAGACTTCCCACACGTCAATTCCACATAAGGGTGGGGGGGAGCGCTCTCCGGCCCAAAGCAGCAGGAAGAGGGTGTTCTGCAGGGAAGTGTCCTCGGTGTCGCACACTTTGCCCTGAGCATCAACGTTATCACCTCGGATCTGTCGAAAGATGTTCTTGCTATGCTCTACGTGGACGACCTTTCAATCTCTTTTGCCGCAGCCCAGATGTCAACTCTGGAGCATCGACTCCAACAGACATTCAACCGCTTCTCGCTATTCTGAAGCGCACAGGATTCAGTTTTCCTTGACCAAGACTAAGGCAGTGTATTTCTGTCGCCACCCATATCTTCATCTTAACCTGGATTTTTCCTAAACGGATTTGTGAACTCCTTCACTTCTTGGGGGATGCCAGTGCCTGGGGTATGATAATGATAGGTGATATACCCAGTCTACTCCCTAGTGGACACACTTATCCCTATTCTTCTTTATTAATACCCTAGTGTACCCCACCCTCTTAATTTTGTATCATTTTTCATTTATTTCTCATTATTTGTTTGTTTCTTTGTTTAATGTTGGTGTCATTTTTTGTGTATTTGTTTTATATAGCCTAATAATAGCTAAAATTGAATTACGGCGACTTATGTTCTAGATACCACTCACTAGATAGACCCTTTGTGAAAAAATCTTTTGTTTTTTTCTGGCTTTTGGTTTGTTAGTTTGCTGTCATTTTTTTTTGTTCTTTTTTAATAAATTTTAATATAGTTAATGATAGGCCAGTTAATAATTCCGGCTGCTATGCACTTGGTAGCAGTCGTGAGTTGAACCCCTTAACAAAAGAAAACTACTTCATAGTGAATAGGTTAGGTTAGTTTCAAATCATCTAGCCCGACCTAATCTTCACAGTGAAAAGCTTCGTTCTGTCGGATTACTAAAAAAATGCGTAGCTCAAACTAGCGGCGATTTCCTCCTTAGATTTGACCGTTTATTTAAAAAATATATTTCCCCCTCAGATTATCGTGGGTTTTTTTTTCATATAAATGTGTGCCTACTTTACTCGATTCCGGCGTCGGGATCCTTTAAAATTGGCAGTTGAATGTATTAAAGGTAAATGTCCCGCTTACATTGAGGAAATGAAACAAAAATTAGAGAAAAAATATCTTGGGTCTTATAAAGGTAAGTTTATGTAGGTAACGTCTACCTAAGTTTCTCTCTTTAGAATTGTCCTAAGCCGAGGTGTAGCTAGGGTTGAAAGCTATGGCTACAAATGTGTGCAAAACCTTCGGCTTTATATCTTACACTGTTTTCACTTGCTCTGCATTCAACACTTTCTTTTCAATTCCTTATTCTGAAGGTTACTTGGTACATTCTTGTTTAGTGTCTCAGTGAAGGTGATCTTCACGCATGTTGCCCGTCCCGATACCGGGACGGCTTCGTGGCCACAGACGTGTGGACCCTTTGACTTTTTAGAGGAGCCTGGCCTATACCCCATGTTGGATCACGGTTCCCTTTTGCATTTGTGCCGTTTTTATTTTCTGCAGGGGGGGGGGGGAATATGGCCAAAACCTAATGAACCAGAATCCAGTCACAAGTGAAAACACCGACCCCCGCCCACCTCCAGGTGTCGAGTAGGGCAAGTTGATTCAAGCCACTTAACTGGCAAAGAGGCTTCCTCTTTGCTATCTTCAGAGGCATTCTTAACACAGCCGACTTCACCTCTCAGATGAAGCTGCTTTCCCACTTTACTTTCACAAGGTCTCCTATATCTTCGGGTAAAGGCTTTCCTCCCTTATTTAGTCTCCTCCTGGTGGCTCCCTAGTTGAACCAGTAGTGCCAACCACCCCAACCCCTTTCGCAAGGGGTAACTAAAAGAGGTAATTGCATTCAGAACCTTCCTAGATAGGGAAGGGGTTACATATATATATATATATATTAGTGCCCATCTGGTGACTTCCTACCAGGGCATAAGTCATCCGACGTAATTACAAGCCTAATACCAAGCTACATTAAAATAAAAATAAGGGAAAAACAAACAAAGCAAAAGCAAGAAGAAGGAAACGCCTTCCGGTGTCATGGGAACCCTGCCTCTTCCCTTAACAGGATCATGCAACCAACACCAAAGAGAGGAATAAAATAGACAAGGCGAGCATCCTCCAAAAAGTAAGTCATCAATTCTTTCTACACAAAACCATCCCGAGTACAAGGGACAATCAGTAGAAACTACGCTCATCCTGGTACTGAGATAATGTGCAGGATTATCCCCCAGACTGGGACATCAAACAAGAATGTGCCAAACACTCTGGGAGTCAACACAGGCATTTCAGTAAGGTGCGGGTGAACGCTCCATCAAATGATGATATGTCCCGCAATTGTGCCCAATTCGCAGATGACATGGGAGCGCATCTTTAAGTTCCCCTTGGCTGTCCCCCATGTTCTTTGCCAGTGTAAGGTATACCAAAATGCTGGTCCAGTTGCCCAATCCCCACAGACTCTTTGCCGCCTTCATTGCTCTGCTTAATCCCCACAAGTCCATGAACCTAGCAGATGATGATCTAGACAGCAACCGTAGCATCACAGATACCATGGAGCAAGGTGTGGGGAGATTCCTATGCCCCAAGGGCATTCAGTGTACTCTGCGAGTCTCTACAATACTCTCGGTGCTGTGGGCACTTTGCAAAGAGAGGCATGGTGACAAATAGTCAAAAGTGGTACCATCATGGGCAGAAGCGCCACTGGCCCGAGAGCTACACCGAGCTTGCGAAGGAGTTTCCTAGCTCTAAACCCAAAGGGCTTAGGGTATGACTTGCATCTCTCAGCGGCATAGGTACCGTTAAGATCTCCTGTGGATGCAGTGAGAGCTGTTGGCCACTGAGGGAGGCACTGAGCTCACACGTACTAGCGAAGAGTGTACTGTGCATGGCGCAGAGCGAGTGGCATCTCCCTAGAATTGACAAGTAGGCTCTCAATGGGGAAAGTGTAGAAGGCACCAGTTGCCAGTTAGATTCCACCTTCCTAAATACATGCTCAGCTGCGCGATTACAAGAGATCCAAAAGGTGCGAATAGGAGCCTCCGAGGTGAGGAGTTGGTCTAAATCAAGACCTAGGAATTGGTGCAAATCTATTGCTTGAAGGCTAACCCTGTTTAGTAACAAGCTCGAGTCAAGTGGAGCCGTGGATGGCGCCAGAAGTCCACCAACTTAGTCTTGGCCAAAGAAAACCTGAAACCTGTCGTCTTTGGCATAGTGAGAGATACGGTTCCAAAAGAGAAGGAAATGTCTTGGTACAACATAGTGCAAACATGTTCCAGCAGCACCAAGATGATACCGTTGATGCTGCTCAGAGGACACTTCCTTGCAGGCTGCCTTCTTCCTGATCCATTGGGCCGGAGAGGGCTCACCCGTACACAGAATCGACTATCAGAAATAAAGATTGGGAGGTGTCTCCTCACTGTGGTGGAGCAAATATGAGAGTGATTGTAGGGCCATTCTCTCACCCCTTTTCCAATACCCTCTCCCTCCCTCTGTAAGAATGTGTGTGTGAATATATATATATATATATATATATATATATATATATATATATATATATATATATATATATATATATATATTATTTATTAGGGATTTCATGTTTTGTTATTTTTGTGAAAGGCCACTCTATAATTTTGCTAAAATTCAACAGGATAATCCTTCAATTTGTAAAGAGTGTAGGATTGTAGGATTCAAAGTAACTTAACTAAAGTTATTGTATGTCCTATTTGGAAAGAGGAAGGCTTCTATATAGCCTCAATATGTGACCGGATCGCAATATAATATTATATCGAGCTCAGAGGCAACAGCCTTTTTTTGTAGAAAGTCTGCAGCAATTGTGAACACTCGAGTGGCAGCCGGCAGGACTTCCTCCCTGGGGTAAAATGTGAGGCCTTTTCTTTTTTTTGGTTGGATCTAGTGTGCTTGTTAGGTTGTTAGGCCTCTTTTGTAGCGTTCATTTAGTTGTGTGTATATAGTCGTTTGTTAGGATTGTTTTTTTTTGTTGTTTTTTTTTTCAATTATATCTTGTTTGTTTGGTAGTAGGATTGATTTATATAAGATTGTGGATATTTTGCCAATAAGTAGGATTGTTTTTTTTACGAGATCTCAAATTTATTTACCCCATATAGATTTTCATCCAGCTACATCACCCCCATTGTGTGGATAGTCTCCATGATACTGTATCGCCATGCAGTATCATAGGCCTATTCCAAATCTAAACACTGCTTGGCATAATGCTGATAAAGGAAGGCCTTGCAGACAGCATTTTCCAGTCTAACCAGAGCATCCGATGTAGAGTAAATCTTGCGGATACTGCAACTGTGGTTAAGAAAGGTTTGCTTCCCGCTTCTAGGAAGTCTAATCTATCATTTACCATCTAATCTAACCTGGTAGAATGCTCTCTCCCAGGTTTGCAAAAAGTGAACAGAGTAGTCATTCTTCAGGAATCTGGGAGGGTACCCGCAGTCCCGATCCTTGAACAAATCTAAGAGAAAGGCCATGTTTCACTCATCTAGGTGTTGCAGTATGGCATACAGGACATCGTCTGGACCAGGGGCGCTGTCCGTGCACAAAGCAATAGTGAAACACAACTCCTAAATGTAAACCTGTCGTTGAAGTGTTCTCTGCCTCTGGAAGTAAAGTTCAGTCTGTGGCCTTCAGCGACATCACAGCATGCATTGAGTGCTGGTGGGGCAGCATCTCTGCTAATGAATGTGAAGGAAGCAGTCACAAAGGACTCCACCGTGGATGCAGGGTCCAAGATTGCTGTCCCATTCTCCTGGATTTTTTTATTTTTTTTTATTTTAGGAGCCTATCTGACTACTGCCCACGGGCATAAGTCGCCAGAATCACTACAGCGCTAGACTACTTTAAAATAAGAATATGAAAATACAACAATGATAAAAAGGGAAGATGGTAACAATTAGTAAGCAAGCTCCAGTGTTGAGGGGATCCCCCTCCCCCCGGTGCAGGAGTGTGCGACCTACAAAGAAAACAATAATAAAACAAAATGTAGTTAAATAAAGGGGAGAAGGCTGGCCTCCCCCCAAAAGTCTCGTAATTCCACCAGTCAATGTGTACAAACTCGTCCTGAGTACAAGGGACAGGCAGTAGCAACCCCGCCCATCCCGGTACTTGGACAGGTAATGTGCGCAGAGATCGCCCAGACTGGGACATTCAACAAGAATGTGCCAAATAGTCTGGGGGCCGCAGTCTTCACATTAGGGCGCTGGTGAGCACTCAATCAAATGCCGGAGCGTCCTGTGAGTGTGCCCAATTTGGAGATGACAGAAAGCAACCTGAAGCCTTCGCTGCATTGGGGCTTAGGTCCATGGAAACGTCGCATCGCAATGGCACGCAACTTTAAGTTCCCTTCAACCGTCTCCTATCTTCTTAGCCAAGCAGCCTGAAGAGCTGCCCATATTCCTGCGATGTAGTTGGTGTGAGGAAGAGCGAAACGTTGGTCCGGTCACAGAGTCCTTGCAGATTCTTTGTGCGCTCATCCCCCCCGCAATTCTACATGTCCAGGAACCCAGCAGAAGATAATCTTGACATCCACCCGGCCTGATGGATATCACAAACCAGGGCATGCAGAGATTCCAATGCTCCGAGACCACTCAGGGTGCTTTGTGAGTCACTATAGATCACAATATGGTCTTCGAACCGGGCATGTTGCGTAATCTCCGTGAAGACATGTTGTGTAATCACCGTGAAGACAGACGCAGCGCCTGGCAGACCCTGCTGACTTCAAACAGAGGGGATATGGCGTGGAAGCTGACACCCTCTTCGGACTTGGAGCCACCCATATACACTGGCACAGTTTCAGCGTGACACGAGGTGTGCTCCAAAAAGGTCAAACACAATACTCCCGGCGCTGTACAAGCTATGTCCGAAGCTTTTGAGGTAGTAGCTCTATCTCAGTGACACGAATGCCTTCACACGGATGCGATACCACCTGATATGCTGTAGCAGGCTGAAAATCTATTCTCTAATCCCAATCGTTCCAACCCGCTTCGTACACTAATTTGGACGTGAGAAATCAGGGGGGAAATGAAATGGATTGTATGTATAGTCCTTTATTTACAAGAAAAATATGGGGTAAATATTTTTATACAACATGCTAATAATATATATATATATATATATATATATATATATATATATATATATAAAACAATTAATTTTATCTTATGGATACTACCAATCAAAATTTATATAAAAAAACACACTCAATTAGACTGTCATATATACAAAAGGAAGAGATGCAAAGTCAACCAACAAAAAATATCTGCTGGGGCAATAACAACCAATCGATAACACAGCAAACAAAGAAGTCATCAACAAGAGGCCTAAAGAAAACAGGTGGACAAAAAAAGAAGAAAGGCCTCATGTCTTACCCAGGCGGGTATTGGTGTCTCAAGCGTTTTACAAAAAAAAACAACAAACTGGCACCTCCGAGCTCAAACAATATTGCAATTTGGTCATGTCTTGAGGCTATCAAAGCCCTCCCTTCAAATGAGAGATACAATAATTTCAATTTGTAATATTCCAAATCGTACAATGCCAGCCACTCTTTACAAAAGGAATATTTATTCTTGTTATATATTTAACAGTGGCTTTTTGTTTGCAATAATGCTATATAAAAACTACGTCAATCTTTCCTGAATATGGCTCCTTGAAAGAGAGAAAATAGATTTTAAACAAATCATAAAATCAATTATATATATATTAAAAAAAAAAATCCCACTCACTCACATATACATTCGCTCCACCACAACACACTGACTCAGGGAGCCTGTCACAATCGAACGTGATGAAGAGTGTAGGAATGGGTCTTGAGTCCTCTGTGGTCCGAAGCTCTATGGTGGTCTTCTAAGGAATAAACCGCTCCTTTCACAAGGTTCACAGTATAGTGTGGCTTCACACTCACCGCAAGCCATTCAAAGTCCCAAGGGCATTAATCATGGCCACCTCAGAAGCCTCTAGCAAACATGCTGCCATCTGTGTAGCGAATAAGTATAAAGTGTGAAGCCAGAGGCCTAATGAATGCCTGGTAATCTGAATGAGGGGAGCTCGACATAATCGAGTCTCCGCTCAGCGCACTTGCGACTTTAGTCTTTGGCTGTGCCTCCCTGCCCTAGGCCGCTTTGGGGTCAGAAAAGCTGATCTTGGCCCAGTCGCTTGTGGAATCGTCCTTGAGCCGTTGGGGAGGGAGAGGAATCCTTAGTCTACTTTGACTTACCCCAAGGCTGAACGAACTGGCCTTAGCATGATTGTTCTCTTAAATAGAGAAGGGTTTGGCTGTTGAAGGGGCACCAGTCTGGAAGGAGGTACCTCTTTTTCTTAAGGGCCTGATCCACCAGAGGAGAAGCTTGAATAGGGAAGGTCTCACATTCGGCGTTTGGCACCGCACCCAGGTTTGCCCCCATCTTGGAGCTGGGTCACCTCCTGATCCATTTCACTGGGTCTTCCATGTAACCATCCTCCACAAGTATCATCTTTCCAGTCAGGATTATTTCCTGGCCCTATGGAGCCCCAATCCAGTTATACCAATGACTCTCTTCCTGCGACGCGATCCCTTGACAAAGAAACAGAAGTGGCTATATGCGTTGTTAGACTATGAGGATGTAAAACAGCCGAAGGAAGTGAGTGTTTAAGCCACTCCCGGAACTTTCAAAGTCTGCCCGACAAAGAAGAGTTGTGTAAAGATAGCTTTGGCCACTGTCCGAGCCTGGATGGGGCACTTGGAATATTTGAGGGCTCTTGAAAGATGAAGAAACCCCGACCCCATCCAGCCAAATTTTCCATTCAGGGTGAAGGAAATGGTATTGTGCCAAGCGACCCTTGTCCAATAAGTCCTGCATTGCCATCCACTACCAAAAGCATACAAAGTGCTGTCTCCACCAAGTCTACAGTCATTATGGTGTAGGGGTCTCACTTCACAGTATTTGACCTTTTTTGTGCGTTTCTTTTTGGAGGTCGCATGTTACTGCGCTGGGAGGGGGGGGCTACCCCGGATGCCAGAGCACGCTTCCTTGCATTTTTGCCTTTTTTCTATCATTTTTTTTAGCCTTTGTTCTTTTTATGATTGTTATTTATTAGTTACATACTATTTGTTTTTTAATATAGTTTAGTAGTAGGCTGTGTTGTGTACGGTGACTTATTCCCAAGTAGGGAGCCGCCAGATGGGCTCCCACAATGAAAAAAACACCACGGAAACTCCTTTACAATAGTTCTAGGTAACTTATTCCTTCATGGAATTCCTGTAGGCTCCTGGCTAAGTGGGAGGAGCTTCGGAGGCTTGTCTCCTTCCGTTCTTCCATAGCTGTCTGTGTTCAGAAGATCGTGTTGGGCACATCCCCCCTGCCCACCCTCCCAGGGTGTTAGGGTTTTACAATCTCACCTCCATGACATGGGGTGGGCGGTCTGGTGGATGTGTGATTTATGCCTGGCATGTCTCCGGGCAGTTACACTTGGATGAAGTATTCTTTCATTTCTATGTACATATATTCCACCCTCAGCTGATCTTGATGCGGCAGAATTCCGTCGCATCGTGGCACAGTTGGGAAATGGCATGGTAGGCATCCTCGAAGAGGTGTAAATCTGTCTTAAATATGTATAAATTCACTTACCACTTTGAGAACTGCTTCAACTTTATTGCCGCGATCTATTCATGTAATTTCCGAATGCATACTCAATTTGGGTGTGAAGTACCTGATGAGCTCGATGGCAGTGATTCACATTCCCATTCAAATATCCTTTTCCTCATGACTGCCGCCTACGTGGTACTCAGAACGGGCGCAGTTTTCTGTATTTGAGGGAATGACTGTTTTCTTTGGTCCAATCAAGAAATTTAGGTCTGTTATTGAGGCCATTGAGTTCTAGGCTGGGCTATGCATCTGCAGCTGAGCGTGAATTGCAGAAGGTGGACTCTTTCAAACACATCAGTCTCCATTTTGCGACTGGTGCCTTCCGCTCATCATCTATTGAAAGCCTCCTTGTTGATGCCAGGGAGAGGCCCCAAGCTCTGTTAGTTCGCATTTAATTATGCACTTATAACTTCGTACCCAGCGTCTACCTCAGCCCCCAATGGCTCTCTCTCATTACAACTGCGGTCGATCTCGACGATCCCAATGCCGCCGAGAGACTCCAATCATACCCTAAGTCCTAAGTGTTTAGGGCCAGGAAACTCTTGAGTCTTAACATAGCTCTTAGCCCGGTATTGCCTCTGCTCCCATGCTGGCCATGCCCCTGTTCCCAGAACTTCTACATTGCTAAGAGTATTTCATTCAACTTTTGTGGAGCAAATATTTGTTCCTGTGTACATGTATAGCTCCAGATCCAAATATGGGGTCGTCTTCCACTCCTTATCCCCTTATTTGAAGTCAGTGGGGCTCTATCATGCGTTGTGTCCATTTTGGTGGCTGGGCTGATTGCTATCTTCGCACCCCCTGATTCACGAATCTGTGATGCCACGGCTTCCACAATTCAGACGGATGTAGAGATCTTCTGCTTGGTTCCTGGATGAGGAATGAGGGAGCTGAAGAGTCTACAAGGAGTGCCTTTGTTCTGCCTGGCAAAAAGATGGAAAAGGTCAACGGGAACCTAAAGTTGCCAAAATTCCTTCAGCTAGAAGTTCATGTTTGACCCTAACCATGCACAAGGTTTTGGCTGTGTGGGCAGGGGCATCGTTCTGCTGAAAGACTTAATCCACCCTCTTCATGATCTTTCTCACCCAGGGCAGGACTTTGATGGCCAAGATGGTTGTGTATTCAGCCGCTGTGAGCCTGGAACCAGCCTCAAACTACAACGGCGGCATCTTCTTGAAGCCAGAAGGCCGGGTGCTTGGTCGTGGACACATAGCAGACCTCGGAGACATCTTGGCCGAAGCTTACTATGGGGTTGTTCTGCTTGTTGTTGACTGGATCGACAGTGAAGGATTTTTTTTCATTAGAAAAAAAAAAATTTGATTGCCATGACATTTCAAGTTGTTGAGAAGGTGACGATAGCGCTCCCGACATTGTTTTCGCATACGGTCGGTGAGCAGAGGCCTTTCCATGCACCTCAATCTCTCGCCGCCCTCCTTCTTGATGGTTTTGGACACACTCGACACCAAAATCTTCTTCACAAGCGCAGTCATTTTGCACTTCGGATCACTTTTGAAGACCTTTCTTACAGCCAAACAGTTGACAACTTCAGCTCTGCCTGAATGAGGTTCATATTTGAGGTCTTTTTCCTTCTTGAGCCTCTCCGTGACTCTGTGGTCAGTCATCCGATTGACGATGTCGGCCTTGTTGTAGCCCGCATGTAGGAGAGCAAAGATTCATTTCACTTCCATCTCAAGACACCTGCACACAATGGAAAAGACTTTAATGACACATGCTGGAAAAGTATAACTTTAAGTTTGTTTGACGGAACTTTTTCTATTACTCACAGAAATCTCTCGAAAGATTAAAAGAAAAATGAGTGTAACAGAACTTTTGTATAACCCGGTATGTATGATGGTAGTATTCCAATTTTGAGTATTTTTTTCTAAAGTTAGATTATACAGGAATGGTTTAGACTTAATAATAACTATTTGAAGTGTTAATTTTTAGCATTAATAAATTTCATTATGTAAAGGAATTATTCAGGTTTCAGACTGTAACCTACTTTGTAAGATGCTGTGCGAATGGGGTGCATTATCTATTGTCAAAGATGAGAGAAATGGAAATCGGAGATAGAGAGATGGGTAGGATGGAAAGAACCCACGATCGGCTTCTTTTTGAGATAACTTCCATTTGATAAAATGCCCCTAGAGCAAGACTAATTGTAACAATGAGAGGTTCTGCGAGATGGCTTGAAGGTCTAAATTCACTCCCTGGCGCCTCTATATAAAGTAAAATCCACTTCCGGCGGGCCTGGGTAAGATTAGTATCTTGCCAAAGAGGATGCAATGCAGAATTCTTTCTCTCGGCCTCCCTTACCCCAAGAGCCTGAAGACAAGGAAATGAAATAAGAACTAGGAACGAGGAGATCCCTTCCCACAATGCTGTATTAGACTCAGCTTCTCCACAGCGAAATACTCCCTCAATTCCTACTTTCGAGGCTAAAAGTGGTTGTTAGAAGACAGGTTGTATTCTCTTTCATAACTTTAAGCAGACTGAGTACTAATCAGCAAAGTGCAAACCCAACAGTGCCGTTGAAAAGCAATTGAGATCAATGCTCACCCTCCCCCCCTCCCCAAGCCCTTCTCTCAGGTACAAAATCTTTGTGCGGCAGATCCACCCAGAATGTTAGTTTCCCTTTTCTCAGCCATGTATGTTTGTGTGTATGTGCTCACAGCTCCCACCTGGAGCTGACGTGTGTAATCCTTTTACCCATTTAGTTTTTTTTGGTATATTTATATTGTATCCATTATTTTATTTCTGGTTTGTACGGTAGTAAAGATTATTTTGTTTCATCCAGTTTGATATCCAGAACCTCCTAGTTAGTTGATTTAATTCGACCAAGGAAAATAGTCTCTCTTACTTAATTTAGTGCAACTCACGTTTAAAGTGCATCATTCAGGGCAAGGCCCAATCGCAGAGTGTCCTGTGGGTTTGCCACATTTCCTTCGGAGTCAAAGGAAGCAAGCGGAGGTCAGGAAATCTAACCTGACCTAAGACTTCCATCGTCCGGAAAGATGGCGCCCCCACTGGAAAAGAGTTTATATGATGAGATGAACCTATTCAGCCTCAATTGAGTTGTAAATTTACCCTGCCATGCAGTACTATTATTGGGCCATGGAAATTCCATGACATTGCCTCCCAAATTATTAGTGATCCACTCCATTACCTACTGTCGGAATGAGACAATAAGTATTATAAGCTTCTTTAAACATCCTCCACTCATAAACACGGCCAAAACGTGGAAATAATGTAAAGGAAGAGAGTTCTAAATATATCACGTTCTTCAGATTTGACCATTGTGCAATGCTTATGGCCTTTACACCACATTTTATGATGCTCCTTGTTGACTTGAGTAAGCAAAGGTTTGTCATTTGCCTACCTTCTCTAATACCCGACCTCATGAAGATCTTGATGAAGAAACACCTGGTCAAAACATGACTTGTTAGATGCTGCTTAAGCTCTATAGTCACCTTTGAAGCATTGGTCCTATTGTAGTATGCCGAAAATTGTAAGCGGGCGGTTTAAAAGTTTCACTTAAATAAGATGGCGCAGTTGATACATCGCTCCTAAATGGTGAACCGGTGATGCAGGAAGCCATTCACAACTCGCCTCTAATTTCGTAATTTATGTTTTTATCGCCCCTTTTCCTACAATACCTTAATCAACAATGGTGCCCAGACTTGAGAGGAGAGCGTTAGGCCTTGGATAACGTTTCCAAGTGGCGTTCGTCATCTTCATTTCTTCTAATCCGCTCTGCCTCTAGGCAATAGCATTTAGAATTCTATGGTATCTACTCTCTATTGCTGAGATTTTTCTTTCCTCTGCTATTAGATTCTTCGGAGGTTGTCTCTCTCTGATTCTCAATATCAGCCATGTTCGAAAAAGTTCCTCTGGAAATATTAAAAATTTGAACGTGTTTGGTACTGATACTCCAGCCATTCGAGCTCCTGCAATCTTAAAGATCTTTTGTATTATTAAATTCTGAAAAAAAACGACGAGGCAGATAGTATAAAATATATATAATTGTAACATATTCAAAAAGGATTTTCAATTCAAAAGTTTATCTAATATTAATGTTGTGAAAATCAAGGGAAATAATTGGAGTTAGACACACTGCTATTTGAAGTAGGAGTTTTTGTAACTAGTTCAGAAAAACTTCTAAATTTTGTAGTTCACCATTTTCTTGATTAAATGTGGTCGCAAAAACAAGCGAAACTACTTTTTCATTCTAGATGTGCTCCTCTCTTCTCAACGGTAATATGGAATTTATATTCTTAATATAAATTTTCAAGATAAACAAACAAGGAAGTTGAAGATAAAACAAAAAAAAAATTGAAGGTAAAACAAACAAGAAAGTTGAAGATAAAACAAATGAGAAAATTGAAGATAAAACAATCAAGAAAGTTTAAGATAACTAACATAAACAACAAAGTTGAATGTAAAACAAACAAGAAAGTTGAAGAGATCACAATCAAGAAAGTTGAAAATAAAACAAAGTGGAAGATAAAAGAAAGATTGATAATAAAACAAAAAATGAAAGTTGAAGATAAAACACAAACAAATGGTTGAAGATAAAACTAAAAAAGAGGTTTAAAATAAACAATAAAGTTGAAGATAAAATGTAAAATTTGAAAATAAAGGAAGTTTAAGATAAAACAAACAAAAGATGAGAGTTAAAATACAAAAGGATGTTGAAGAAGAAAGAAGCAAGGAAGTAGACAATAAAACAAAAGAGTGTATTAAAGATAAAACAGAGACGATGGAAGAAAATTGAAGATAAAACAATCCTAAAAGTTGAAGATGAAACAAACAAGGAAGTTGTAGATAAAACAAAAAAGAAAATTGAAGCACTTAATTAAGAATGGATCATCTAGTTTACGGAAGCCCAACCTAGGTACGTTCAACTCACCATAACCACAAGCCCTGATTTTATAACTGAATGCAGTTTTTATCTAAATATGGTAGCCACCTATCTTTAGTTTGCTACCCCGTAAGGGGCGCGGCGATTTGCCATCCTGGCCGCCATGCTGACGGGATCCAGAGCCCCATCCGGCCCCAGCTTAACCTCTCTTCCTTCCTTCAGATAGCCCGATTTCTCCCCTACCTCGTCGCTTTTCATACAACCTCTCCCACAACTTTCTCTGGTCAGCCTCTAATTTCACAGGGTAGATGCTGACCTTCTTCTCAAGCCAACCACCCCGGATCGGGGCTGGGGGGGAGGGGACATTGTTCCCTAACCTCTGAGCTCCGGTTCAGGATGGGTTTTTTTTAACAACCTGCTTCATCCCCACCCATACCTTCCTCACATTCCCTTTCCTCTCCTCTTCACATTCTATCAATTTTATGCCGTGTCCAAGGGGGAGCCGCCATGCCGATGGACTGCCAGGCCACCAGGCGGGAGGGGTGGTCCCAAATGGCAGCGCCTGGCTCTGCCGGCCCTGTAAGCACCTCTCGCAGTGCGGGCAACTGTGAGAGGTGATGAGCTATTGCATCCCGTATTAAAAAGAGGGTCACCATGCCCATGTATGACAAAAAAACAAAAAAAAACCCAACCCCCAACTTCCCCAAGAACATCAACGGAGATGCCCTCAGGCAGCTCCACTGAGAAAATAGAGGTCTTCCCCCTTGTGCTTGCGCAGGCGACCCTCCATACTTCTTTAACCGTAGAGGAGGCTTACTCCTCTCCTACTCTCCTATGCCTACGGGTGTAGGGGACTCCCCCTCACCCCCTTCTCTGGAGGTGCTTTCGGGCACCTCCATATCTCCAGCGGCAGTCCCTCTTTAGCTTTCTAAGGGGACTGCCAAGAAAGCCAGCAGGCAGCCCATTGCCGACCGCCCCTCGTGCAAGCGGCTCGGTAGGGCAAACCCCCTTAGGCAGGAGAGGGAAGCCAGGCCCCTTCGGTCGCTTCCCTCAAAAGACCTGCTGGCAAGAATTTTAAACCTTGCCGGGGTCAAGGCCTGTGCCTCCCCACACAAGACTGGCGACACTGCCAAGGGGACCTGCGATGTCCTGGGAGGGAATGGCCAACTGGAGGCTCCTCCTGTGATAGACATGGTCCTTGAGGAGACCCAGCCTCAGACGGTAGGGCCTTCCATGGGGATGAATTCGGGCTCGGCGCCAAGCACCGAACCCGCCCCTATGCAGGGTCCTCCTCAAATGGCTGAGGGCTCGGAGGCAGTACAAGGATGGGAGGGATCTCCTCCGACAGGTGCCCCTACGACTACCAGGACCTTCTCCATTTCGGAGAGGGACCTGGCTGAGGCCGGTCCATCTGGCCTGGGGGCTTCTGCCGGCGGAGGTGAGAAGCGGGTTCATTCCCCGCCCTCCTCTTCAAAAAAGAAAAAGACTAAAAAGATGAAGAAGACTCGGGGCTCCTCTCCATCCGCCGAGGCTGCGGGGACGGATGGGTCTGCTACCACTTTGGTAGGCGACCAAGCCAAGATCGGCACATCCGGCCCCTCTACCCCCTCGTGTGCGGAGCCCCTGACCAAGACTAACACCAAGAGTGCACAGGGCGGAGCCTCGATGATATCGGGGCCCCTCATTCAGAGGTTACCTGGCGTTTTCGAGCCCGCTGGCTTCAAACGCTTTCTCGTTATTCGCTCCACTGATGGCACCATGTTGTCCAAGGGCAACATGATCCATCAGAGGAGAGGATTAGCTAGTGCATTTGGTAGAGAGCCGAAGGTGACCCGTTTCTCGGACGGGAGCCTTCTGGCGAATGTGGCGAATCCCGCCGAGGCGGCCAAGATAAGTGCTCTTCGGACACTTCATGGCACCCCGGTGAGTGTGACACCACACTCTACCATGAACTTTGTGAAAGCAGTAGTTTATGCAAGGGAACTCGTTGACTACTCCATTGAGGACATCACCCTAGAGCTGGCCGACCATGGGGCGGTCAAGGTCGAATGTGTGATGAGAAAACAGGGAGGGGCTTCGAGACCCACCCCTACACTCTTTGTCACGTTCGACTGTGACAAGCTCCCTGAGTCGGTGCGTGCCAGTTGGTACCGCTACCGCGTGAAGGCATTCGTGCCACTGCCGCGGCGGTGCTATTACTGTCACCGCTTCGGCCATACGAATCGCTCATGTAGACGTGCAAAGTCGGGGTCACCCGAAGTCTGTGTAAATTGCTCCGAGGTCGCACACGATAAGTCCAAATCGTGTGTGGCCAAGTGTGTCAATTGCGGAGAGCTGCACCCTGCTTCTTCGAAGCAATGTGGTGCATATCTCCTGGAGAAAGAAATCCTGGCCGTTCAGGCCCAGGATAGACTCTCATTCCGCGAGGCTAAGGACTTGGTCCTGGCGTGCCTGGCTCTGCCTGGGACGTCATATGCCTCAGTAGTTAGAAAGGCACCCTCTGCTCCTGGCCCATCCAGGCCAACGAGCACGGTTGTTTCCGCGCCCATTCGGAGCCCTTCTGCGGGCTATACCCAACCCGGGCGCTCTCTGGTAAAGCTGGCGGCAAAAAGAGTTCATACCCAGCCCCGGCTAAAACCAGGGCTCCCCCCTCTTCCCCCAGCGTGACCGTTTCCCGCAAGGCGAAACGGCCACGCGCCTCCACCGAGTCGTTAGACTCACAGGAGGCAACTCCCCTGAAGATGGTCGCTAGGCCATCTTCGGGGGTTCCTAAAGCTGTCCCCCGAAAGGACAGCAACAAAGGAGCTTCGGCTCCTTCGCCCACGCCCCGAGGTGGAGCGAGTGGCTCGGAGACGGTGGTTCCTCGAAAAGAGGGCCCCCCGCCTCCGAAGCCGCAGCGCCCGCCTAAGGTTTCGAGGCGGAGGGAGGAAAAGACTCGCATGGCGAGCCCAACCTCCCCCAATAAGTCCTCGAAGGCGACAGCGCCTCCAGCGCTTTGTCCGGCCAACAGCGCCCGGGGTTCTGCCCCCGGGAAGCGTACGGCCATTCCCGTGAGGGTCTTCAGTTCGAGGAAGGCCCCCGCGTCTCCTCTGAGGTAGGCCTGGAGGGCATATTCCTTCAATGGAATTGCCGTGGACTCCGGGCCAACTGGGAGGAGCTGCGGAGGCTCGTCTCGTCCCGCTCCCCGTTAGCTATTTTTTTGCAGGAGACCATGCTAGGCGCGTTTCCCCTGCCCGCCCTCCCGGGGTATAAGGGTCTTGCGACCCCACCACCGCGGGATGGCCGGGCTGGGGGATGCGCGGTTTACACCCGGCATGATGTCTCCGTTCTTCCTTTCTCTTTAGATACCTCCTTTCAGGCAGTGGCTGTGCAGCTGCACCTGGATAGGAGGTATACTATCATTTCTGCGTACATTCCACCGTCAGCTGACTTCGACGCGGGGGACTTCCGCCGCGTCGTGGCACGGTTGCCGAGGCCCTATCTCTTGCTTGGAGATCTGAACGGCAGGCATCCTCTCTGGGTAGATTACTCCATAAATCCCAGGGGACAAGTCCTTGCCGATCTGATCGAAGAGCTTGAGATGGGTGTCCTAAACGTGGATGAGTTTACGCATCACTGTCCGAGAACCGCTTCATTTTCTTGCCTTGACCTATCTTTGTGCTCTTCGGATGCACAGCTTGATTTTGATTGGGGGGTGGTCGATGACCTCCATGGTAGTGATCACTTTCCCATTCAAATATCATTTTCAGGGCAACTGCCGCCTGAGAGACCACCTCGGTGGTGCTTGGTGCGGTGGCTTGCATTTCAGGAAATCACTGAATTCTCTATTTCAGTCGAGGAGTTTAGGTCGGTAGATGAGGCCGTTGAGTTCTTCTCCGGCAACCTCATCGCCGTGGGCCTGACTACTATTCCTAGGACGTCTGGCCGTTTTGCACGCCGACCACTCCCATGGTGGTCGGCCGAGTGTGAGACGGCCCTCAAAACGAAGCGTTATGCCTACATGCGCTATAAGCGCCGCCCGAACGATTTCACTGTCGCTGAATTTCGTCGGGCTAGGGCTAGGTTCCGGTATATTTCGAAGCACGCCCGCCGCTCTTCTTGGCGGGCATACGTGTCTTCACTTAACGGCAAGACCCCTCTAGCTGAGGTGTGGAAGCGAGTCAAAAGGATTCGGGGCAAGTTCTCGCAGGACCCCCCTCCCGTTCTCCAGGAGAATGGGACCGCAATCTCAGACCCCGCGTCCGTGGCGGAATCCTTAGCGACCGCTTTTTCCGCATTCTCTAGCCGTGATGCTGCTCCGCCAGCATTCAATGCACGTCGTGATGTCGCGGAAGGCCGCCGACTGGACTTTACCTCCAGAGGCGGAGAACCCTTCAACGACAAGTTTACTGTAAGCGAGTTGCGTTCCGCTCTCGCTTCGTGCGCGGACACCGCCCATGGTCCGGACGATGTCCCGTACGCCATGCTTCGACACCTGGGTGAGCGAGGCATGGCCTTTCTGTTAGATTTGTTCAACAGGATCTGGGTGAAAGGTCTTCTCCCAGAATGCTGGCGAATCGCTACTGTGCTCGCCTTTCCCAAACCAGGGAGAGATCACTCTACTCAGACTGGTTTCCGCCCAATCTCTCTAACCTTTTGAGTGTGCAAGTTGATGGAGAAATTGATAAATGTTAGATTAGCCTATTTCCTGGACAGCGGAGCCCATCTGTCTTCTGCACAGTGTGGCTTCCGTAAGTTCCACTCCACGTCGGATCCTCTGCTCCGACTGGAAAATGCCGTCTGCGAGGCTTTCATTCGTAGACAGCACTACGCCACGGTGTTTTTCGATCTGGAGAAGGCCTATGATACCGCATGGCGATACGGTATCATGGAGACTCTCCACATGATGGGGGCGAGGGGACGCCTCCCAATGTTTATATCTGAATTTTTGTGAGATCGTCGATTCCGCGTACGGGTGGGGGGAGCCTTCTCCGGCCCAAAGGAGCAGGAAGAGGGTGTCCCGCAGGGAAGTGTCTTCAGTGTCACACTCTTTGCCCTGAGCATCAAGTGCATCACCTCGGTGCTGCCGGAAGATGTTCTCGCTACGCTCTACGTGGACGACCTTTCGATCTCTTTTGGCGTGGCCTAGATGCCAACTGTGGAGCGTCGACTCCAACAGGCATTGAACCGCGTCTCTCGTTATGCCGAAGCGCACAGGTTTCGGTTTTCTTTGGCCAAGACTAAGGTGGTGCACTTCTGCCGGCATCCACGGCTTCACCCCGACCCAGATTTGTTTCTTAATGGGGTGCGCCTGGATGGGGTTGAGTCGCACCGTTTCCTTGGTCTTGTATTCGACCGTCGCCTCACCTGGAAGGCTCATATACAGCCTTAGGGTCTCTTGTACCCGCGCCATGGACATTTTCCGTTCCGTGACGTTTAGCACTTGGGGCGCTGATAGGGCTACTGCCTTACTTTTTTATCGATCCTTTGTTCGCTCAAAGCTCGACTACGGATGCGAGTTTTTTGCATCCGCAGCCGAGCGTTTATTGCGGAAGGTGGATTCGATTCGCCTTGCGACCGGTGCCTTCTGCACTTCCCCCATTGAGAGCCTGTTGGTCGATGCTGGGGAGATGCCACTCGCTCTGCGCCGCGTGCAGTGCATCACCCGCCTGTACACGCGAGCCCGGCGCCTCCCTCAGTCACCAACAGCTCTCACTGCTTCCGTAGCTGATCTCGATGGTGCCTATGCCGCCGAGAGACGCCAGTCATACCCTAAGCCCTTTGGGTTTAGGGCCAGGAAACTCCTTCGAGAGGTAGATATAGCTCTCGGGCCGGTGGCGCCCCTGGTTCTGCCCAGGACGCCACCCTGGAGGGTACCACATTTGGCTATTTGTCGCCACGCCTCTGCTCCCAAAGCTTGTACCGCGCCGGGAGTATTGCGTTCGATCTTTTTGGAGCACACATCGTGTCACGCTGGAACCGTGCCAGTGTATACGGATGGCTCCAAGCCCCAAGAGGGGGTCGGCTTCCACGCCGTATCCCCTCTGTTTGAAGTCAGCGGGGCTCTACCAGGCGCTGCGTCTGTCTTCACGGCCGAGCTGGTGGCAATACACCAATCGGTACGGGAGATTACGCGACGTGCCCGGTTTGGAGACCGGATTGTGATCTATAGCGACTCACAAAGCGCCCTGAGTGCTCTCGGGGCATTGGAATCTCCGCATCAACAGGTTCACGATATCCGTGACGCTACGGTTTTGGCGAGATTATCTTCTGCTGGGTTCCTGGACATGTAGGAATTGCGGGGAATGAGGGCGCCAAAGAGTCTGCGAGGATTCTGCGACCGGACCAGCGTTTCGCTCTTCCTCACACCGACTACATGGCAGGAATACGGGCAGCTCTTCGGACTGCTTGGCAAAGAAGATGGGAGACGGTCGAAGGGAACTTAAAGTTGCGTGCCATTGCGCCGCGACTGTTCCCATGGACCTATCCCCCAATGCCGCGGCGGCTTCAGGTTGCTTTCTGTCGTCTCCGAATCGGACACACTCGTGTGACGCATCGCTATTTGATGGAGCACTCGCCTGCGCCCTATTGCAACGACTGCGCCGTCCCCCAGACTGTTCGGCACATTCTTGTTGAATGTCCCAGTCTGGGTGATCTTCGCGCACGATACCTGTCCCGGTACCGGGATGGGCGGGGTCGCTACTGCCTGTCCTTTGTACTCGAGACAGATTCGTGCACATTGACTTGTGGACTTGTTGACTTTTTGGGCGAGGCCGGGCTTCTCCCCTATATTTAAGGTTCTTTTTTGTTATTGTTTTGTTTGTAGGTTGCACTCTCCTGCACCGGGGTGAGGGGGACCTCCCCCCCGCTGCCGGAGATTGCTTCGATTGTTAAGTTTTTCCAATTTATATCATTGTTAAGTTTTCATATTTTTACTTTAAAGTAGCCTAGTTCTATGCTGTCATGTTTTTCGGCGACTTATGCCCAAGTGGGTAGTTGCCAGATGGGCTCCATAAAATTTTTAAAAAAAAATGTAGTTTGCTACATAGATGTGGCTACAGCTTGTCCTAGACCCGGTCGTTACTGGCGCCCCACCATAAGAAAGTTGAAAAAAAACAACAACTGTGATACTGATGAACCATTTCTCAGAAGAGTCGAAACTTTGCTCAAACAATTCCTGTTCAATGGGTATTTTCCTTAACTGAGTTAAGCATTTTCTTTTTCTAATTTGAAATGTTTAGTTATTAAAAATGTTATTGATTTTGAATAAAGATTTTTTTTTTTACTTCAAATTAATTTCATTTAACCTTAAGAAATTCCAACTTGGGGTGTTCGATCTTTTTGTTTTAACAAGTGGCATCTATGGTATTAGGTCAGAGGGGACCTACGGTTTACCATGGATTCTGAACCACGGCTGCAACAAACTGGAAACTTTTTAATCCCTTAAGTTTTAATAAGTTGAATAAGCGGCAATTAGTTGTCCATATTGGTTGCAATAATACCTATTCGAGACCCTCTTTATGGCAAGCAGTATTAAGGGAATCCTAGGTTTTAACATCCTTTGATTTTTTATTCCATAAATCAAATGCCGCATATAAGCTTCATCTGAAATTTCCATGCACATTCCTTTGGAGTAAAAGGCATGATTGGTGATTTAGGTACAAACCAATGTTTTGTTTTTTGTTTTCATTTAACATTATCCTCTTGTTCTCAAGTTAGACCTCGTTCGCAGGCTTTGGTCTTGTCGCTAAAGAATACTTGGTGCCTGGAACCTTCATCGGCGAATACATTGGGAAGCGGATCTCCATCAGCGAAGGGGAGTCGCTGCGAAATCACTCCCCCTTTGTGCTCTTCTATGAAGGTTCAACTTCCGCATCCTCATTCTGGTGAGCCCTTTCATGTTGTATAGAAGGTTTGGAAAAGCAGGGTGTGTCCCAAAAGACTCCTCCCCCTACTCTTTTGACAGGGTGTTCCATGGGGTATAATGCTGATGATATTCCCATCCCATCTATAGAGTTATGTACAGTGGTGACCCTCCTTAGTATTGTGAGTTATAATCACAAAATGGAGCCGAGCTACCTAAGTGGGTTGCCGGTTGGTCTTCCAAACATAGGTACCAGGTTCGAATCCAGGCAAGAATGGACACAAAAAATATCTGTGATCGCTGGGAGCAGCCTCCACTCCAATGGTGCCCCAAGGCTCAGGCATGTGACACAGATGGCTCTGGCCACACACGTTATTATCGACATAGCCAATTATGACACCTCAGTATCTTGCCTTCCCTTTCGCGCATGCCCCTACACATACTCCCAGGGTATATGGGTTTTGTGATCCCACCACCACATGATGGAGTCCAGCAGGAGGATGCGCAATTTCCACCTGGCCTGATGTCTCCGTTTGTCTATTTGCTCAAAATACCTTCTCTCAGGCAGAGGCTGTGTACATTCCACTCAGGTGACATCGATGTTGGGAACTACCATGCCCTCATAACACAATTGCCAAAACCCTTTCTCCTACTTGGAGATTTGAACGGTATGCAGCGCCTCTTGGGGGACTACTCAATCAATCCCAGGGGTCATTTCTTTGTCCACCTTATGGACGAGCTGGAGATAGGTTTCAAATGTGGATGAGTTTACGCATCACTGACGGAGAACCGCTTCTTTGCCCTGCCTTGATCTATCCCTGTGCTCTCCTGATGCACAGCCTGAATTGGGATTCGAGGCAGTCGATTTCCTTCATAGTAGTGACCACTTTCCTATTCAACCTGAACTTTTTTCTACCCACACTTAATACCACGAGAAATTCTCACCTGGACTGAGTTCGATTTGCTAGACATGGTGCTTAGTTGGACTGCACGTCATCCTGGGATCACCTAGTCCTTTGTATGATAATAATAGGTGATCACCTACCCTACTCATTAATGTAATCACGTATCTTTACTATTTATTACATATCAGCATACGCCCTACCAAACTTATTCTTCTATCCACAGAAATCCCCGTAAGGGGCACAGCATTTGCCATCCTGGCGGTGTGCCGATTAAACTAAGCGCCCCATCCGGCCCCTGTCTTCTTATCCTACTTCCTCACTTTCCCTACAACCTCTCACACAACTTTCTCTGGTTGGCCTCTAATTTCACAGGGTAGATACCAACCAGCTTCGTCTCACCCAACTATCCCGGATAGTGGCTGAGAGGGGAGGGGACAATGCCCCTTTACTCCTGAGCTCTGGTTTAGAGTGGTGGGTTTTTAACAACCTGCTTTATACCCACCCACACCTTCATCACATACCCTTTCTTTCTCTTTTCCCTGCTTATCCATTTTTACACCATGCCTAAGGTGGAGCCGCCATGCTGATGGGCTGCCAGATCACTAGGCAGTAGGAATGGCCTCAAATGGCGGCAGCTGGTTTTTGCCAGCCTCGTATTCACCTCTCTCAGAGCGGGCTACTGCGTGGTGGGTGATGAGTGTTTGCGTCCCGTAAAAACAATAGGTTCACCATACCCGATGATGAGACAATTAAAAAAAAAAAAAACATATCGACTTCCCAGGTAACATCGTCAGAGCCACTGTGTTTTCACAGGGGACCCTCCAAACGTCTCCGACCGGAGAGGAGGTTTACTCTTCTTATACATGTGGGTGTAGGGGATCCTCCCTCACCCCCTTCCCTGAAGTCACCGACCCGCTTTTCCAGCGGCAGTGCCCCCCTTTGCTTTCCAAGGGGACTGCCAAGAAAGCAGGCAGGCGGCACATAGGACCAGCCCCATTAAGGGAGCAAGGATGGCAAGGCTTGTCGGCCCGTGCCCCTTAGGGCATGCGCGACTAGTTTGCAGGGCATCAGTGTACCTGCTACCCTCTCTTCCTTGATGGATGGCGGTTCACCGGCATTAAAAGGTTAAAAAATAACTTCAAATGTGAACTGTCATGTCTTGGGAGGGGGGGGCACATGGAAGGTTCCCCTGAGGTGACCCAGCCCCAGATGGTAGGACCTTCCATGTGTTGAACCTGAGTCCACCCCTGTGCAAGGTCCTCCTCAGACGGTGCGGGTCCCAGAGGCAGGGTTGGCCAAACCCTCCAAATTTTGAAAAAGCCCAAAAAAACCTGGGTTTTTTCAAAAAACAAATGCTACAAGCATTTGAATAACATAGAAAAAGAATAGCTATCTCTATTTTTATATATTAATAATTACTTAGTTTAATAATTATATTATAGTAAGAACAGATAACATTAATAGATCACTGATCGAGAATTGTGGGTACCTGTGATGGCCATAACCTGTAGAAGGAGAGGTGAATTATTATGAGTCAGTATCAGAGAAATAACCTTAATTTGATACATATTTGTTGAAATTATAAACATAAATATGAATTTTGAAAAAGCCCCGAAAACCTGAGTTTTTTCAAATTTCGCTGTTTTGGGGTTTTTTTTTTTTTGCCCACACTGCCCGGAGGCCTTACAATGAGCAGAGGGATTTCCTCCCCCGGCTGGTGCCCCTGCGACAGCCAAGACCTCCAATTCACAGTAGGATCTTGCCAGTCTATCTGTCCTAGGGGCTCTTGCCGGTGGAGGGAAGAAGTGGGTTCATTCCCTGCCCTCCTCTCTGCCAAAGAAAAAAAAATACAAAATAGACTCGGGGCTCCTCTTCCTCTTCTGGAGCCGCGTGGATGGACGGGGCCGTTTCGGCAATGCTTTAACCTCTTCAGGCTGATTTTCTGCCCTCCGAATCGGGCATACTCGCCAGATGCAGCGCCATCTGATGGAACACCCCTCCTTACTGTGATGACTGCTTAGTCCCCCAAACTATCCAGCACATTCTAGAATATCCCAGTCTTGTGGGATCTTCGCATATGTTACCTGTCTCGGCACCAGGATGAGCAGACTTGCTACCGCTTGTCCCTTGTCTTCGGGACCGGTTGGTTCATACCTGATTGTGGTAGTGTTAAGTTTTGAGAGGAGGTGGGTCGTCTCCATAGTATCTAGTTGATTGAGTGTTAGCTGCATGTTCAGCCGCTTGAGGGTGCTTGGCCTTCCTGCAGTGCCTGAGCTTGCTTTGTTTTTTTTTTATCATAGCCTTTGTGGTTTGAGTGGTTTGTTTTGGGGAGGTTGTCAATTTCTCTTTCAGGTCTGTATAAATTTTAATGTAGCCATTCGAGGCCCCCTATCACGAAGACATCATCATCTTGAAAATAATAACGTTTCTTCTTTGCTGCTCTCCTTGTCACAAGACCGTTATCCAGAACTCTTAGTCTCACCATGCGTGCAGATGCAGGTACACCCTCATGTTGCTACTCTTGAGAAAGTTCCACGCGAGAGGCCATACAATTCTGAAGCTGACTCCGCAAGAGGATGTGGTCTTGCTGCTTAGTAGATACCCTCGGAGTCCCTAGGTTTTCTTTGGAGCACTTACACCGCTCTCTTTGAATATCTTGGTTGTCCGAAAGACTGTTCTTACAGGCGTACTAGTCCTAGTATCAATTTGCATACTAGAGGCCACTTTGGCGAAAAACAATGATAACTGAATGAGTTTCCTTGTGAGTAACCATTGTTGGCAAAACACTAGTGTCGAAATTTATCGTTTCACATCCGCAGGGATCGAGGTGATGGTTTGTGGAGGAATGGTTGTATTCTGTCCAATCACCCACGCTTAGCACTATAGTAATAAATAGGTGGTTAAATATGGTTGGTTGACCAATTAATTCAAAGATAACTATATTTTCTTAATTTATGCAACTATACACTAAGGGGGTGGGGGCAGAGTCAAAACTGTGAGTTGTGGTAAATAAAAATCATTAGAACGGACCATTGTACTATCATAATGGAGAAAAAAAGAGAACAGAACGTAAATATGAACATGAGGTGATTAAAAATAACATTGTTCAGGTCGGCTCAAAGATTCTCGCTACACTAAAGTATTATGTAGTATTCGCATGGAAGTGCACCCAGAAAATCTGCTAGTCTCTCTCGTCTGCGATGATGATCCAAATGTCCACTCCTTTGCCGTTCGCAAGAGTGATGTTGGTGACAAGTCGGTGAGAAAATTCATTCATCTTCCCCTCAACTTCAATGCGAACACCATTGCTGAACTCATCGATTGGGATTCAGTTACGATTTACGAGTCTACCCTCACTTGCAGTCTTACCATCGCTGAACTTCAGGATTTGATTCTCAAAATATTTGAATTTCCATATTTTCCAACCCACACCCAATCTGTGGAGCATCTGATTCGTGAATTAACAAGTGCATGCGGTAAAATTACTTGACATGATGAAAGAGATGGGTATATTCACGCAAGGTTGGCTTCCATAGAAATCTTTTTGAAAGCTGACACGAAAAAAGAATTTGTGAAAATGATTTGTTAGCTACAATCCCTCTATTTTTCATAGTGGCAGTGATGATATGTATTTCTCAGGCATTTTGTCCTTCTTGCCTTCATTTGATTTGATGTTCATTCAAAAAAACGTCTTCCTTGCTTGGAATTTAGTTCTATTATCAAAACTTAATTTACTAATAAGATTAAGCTGGAAAAAGATGACTTTCTTTGTTTTTAAGCCCATATCTAATGAGCAGCTTCGAATACAGTCACGTGACCAATGAAGACCAATCAGAATGAGGATATTGATTGGATTCCTAAATATGGTTAATGTTGAATTGGCCGGACGTAGGTTTTTTTTTCGTTTTGTAATAAATTAATTATTGTTCAACCGATTTCTTTTACCACAATCTTTCATCTTTAAAATTGGCTGATTTCATTCCTCTTTACTATACAAACATAAGAAGACCAATAATAGAATAGATATCAGATACTGTACACATACTGTGTATATATGTTATAGATGTCTACCAAAACTTATGGCCATAACTGTATACCCTACACATTTTAAAAGCAATTTTGGGCCGTTCCTATATCTATTAAGATTGGGTCTAATGATAAACTTGCCTAGATAGCAGCCATTAAACCTTGTTAATTCTTACTGACCTTGTCTAGAGCGCTGATTCAATAAAAGTGTTCGTTAAAATGCGCTCCAGACTCGGGGAAACTGGAAAGTCTATTCTGATTGGTTAATTTCAAATTGGGTTGTACAAAGGTTTTGATTGGTTGGTGGTTGGGAGGAGTCGTACTTTGATTTTGAGGTAACTATATTGGCATCAAAGGTCATACAAAATGGATTTTTGGGTGCGATGCATAATTTTCTCAGACCGAAATTGCCAATTGCCTCTTTAAGAACTTTGTAGGAGCTTGCAAAGATGTCAGCTGCTACATTCCTACACAAGCAACCAGTAGAAAAAAAAGGCGACTTTTGATCAGCATAGTCATCACCCTTTGTGTATGGTCTTGTGACACCCCCGCCATCAATAAATCTGCGCCAGTTTCCAAATTCAACTCCTTCTTCAGCATAGCTTCTGACCGGACTCATCTGCTCGCTTTGATCAATGACGGCCACACGAAAGAGTCGAACTGCGTCATGAAAGCAATCCAGATCGACAACATGACGCACATTTGCCTATTCACAATGAACGGCGAGAGGGGCATTGAAAAGGGTGAAGAACTACTCTACAATTACGGCAATGATTCAGAAGCGATGTACTGGCGTGGGGTAAGTTGAAATTGGTTTGTCGGGTGTATGCGGGTTACTATGTCAGTGATTATCTACCTTAAGACTCGGCGGATGATGAGGCGTCCCCAGAGTATACCGAAGTATGAATTTCCCGACCCCACCATCATGGGATGCGCTATTTAGACCTGTCATGATGTCTCCGTTCGCTTTGCTTTAAATACCTCCTTTCAGGCAGTAGCTGTGCAGCTGAACCTGGAATGAAGGTACTGTTATTTCTGCTAACATTCCACCTTCAGCCAACTTTGATCCTATGGACTTGCGCTGCATCGTGGTACGGTTGCGGTGGCCTTTTCTCTTGCTCAGAGATTTGAACGGTAGACACCCCCTTTGGGGAGACTACTCATTCAATCTAGGGGGTTTTGTCCTTGCCGACCTGATCGACGAACTGGAGATAGATGTCCTAAATGTGGATTAGTTTACGTATCATTGCCAGAGAAACCTTCATTTTCCTGTCTTCGGATGCATAGCCAGATTTTGGGTAGGGGGTAGTCGATGATCTCCATAGTAGTGATCACTTCCCTATTCAAATATTTTCTGGACCGCAGCCGCCAGAAAGATCCTCGGTGGTGTTTGACGCGGGCGCGGTGGCCCGCATTTCAGGAAATGAGTGATTTCTCTATCCCAGTTGAGTTTAGGTCGGTGGATGATGCCGTTGAGTTCTTCTCCGGCAGCCTCATAGCCGTGGGCCTATTCATAGAACGTCTGGCCGTTTCGCAGTGGTCAGCAGAGTGTGAGGCTTTCCTTAAACAGAAGCGTTATGCCTACATCTGCTAACTGCCGCCCAAAGGATTTCACTGTCGATGAATTTCTTCGAGCTACAGCTAGGTTCCGGTATGTTTCGTATCACGCCTGACGTTCTTCCTGGCGGTGTAGAAGCGATTCGAAAGGATTCGCGGCAAGTTCTCGCAGGACCCCTCTTCTATTCTCAAGGAGAAATGGGACTGCATTATCTAGCCGGTATGTTGCTCCGCTAGCATTCAATGCACATCGCTGAAGACTGCCGACTGGACTTCACCAACATGTTTACTTTGAGTGAGTTGCGTTCCGCTCTCGCTTCATGGTGCGAACGATGTCCCGTATTCCATGCTTCGACACCTAGTTGAGCGAGGCATGCCCTTTCTGTTAGATTTGTTCAATAGCATCTGGACATAAGGTATCCTCCCCCGATTCCTGGCGAATGGCTACTATGCTCGCTTTTCGCAAACCGGGGAGAGATCACTCTACTCCGGCCGGTTTCCGCCCAATCTCTAATCCCCTGCGTGTGCAAGTTGATGGAGAAATTGGTAAATGTTAGACTAGCCTTTTTACTGGACAGCGGAGGCCACCTGTCTTCCGCAAGTTCCACTCAATGCTGGATGCTCTGCTCCGACTGGAAAATGCGAGGCCTTCCTTCGTTGACAGCACTACGCCACGGTGCTTTTCGAACTGGAGAAGGCCTATGATACCGCATTGCGATACGGTATCATGGAGACTCTCCGCACGATGGGGGCGAGAGGACACCTCCCAATCTTTATCTCTGAATTTTTGCGAAATCGTCGATTCTGTGTAAAGCGGAGAGGGAGCAGGAAGAGGGGTTTCCGCAGGTAAATGATCTCAGTGTCATACTCTTTGCCCTGAACATCAACGATATCACTTCGGTGCTGTCGGAAGATATTCTCGCTACGCTCTACGTGCATGGCCTTTCGATCTCTTTGGGCGCGGCCCAGATGCCAACTCTGGAGCGTTGACTCCAACAGGCATTGAACCGCATTTCTCGCTATCCCGAAGCGCACAGGTTTCGGTTTTCCTTAGCCAAAGCCTTGGTAGTTCACTTCTGCCGCCATCCACGGCTCCACCTCGACCCGGACTTGTTCCTAAACGGGGTCCGCCTGGAAGTGGTCGATTCGTGCAGTTTCCTTAAGTTTTTCTTTCTAAGGCTCAAAAGCGCAGCCTTAGAGTCTCTTGTACCCGCCCCATTTACATTCTTCGTTCCGTGACGTTTAGTACCTGGGTTAGTGATTGTGCTACTGCTTTGCTTTTCTATCGATCCTTTGTTCGTTCGAAGCTCGACTACGGATGCGAGTTTTATGCATCCGCAGCCGAGCGTTGTTTCTTTGCCTTTGTTTTTTTTTTGTATTTTTGTCGTTTCGTTTTTTTGTTTAATCTAGCATAGTAGTACTAGGCTGTAGCGTCATTGCGGCGACTTTTGCCTTAGTGGTCAGTCGCCAAATGGCCTCATTAAATATAAATAAACCCTCTCATTGTTCTCCCTCTCCTCTCACTTGGCCATGTGCCTCCCAACTCTCCCAATTGCTCATAAAATAATTAATTCCGAGCGAAGTCTGCGAGGAAACTGATGGATCCCTTTGGGATTTGGACAGGTCAGACATCCCCGTTACCTCGCTAGGATAAACCTCCGTCGCTTCATTCAACTAATTTTTCCAGGGTTTAAAGAATCCGTACCCTTACCCAGGACCGAATGAAAACAGTGATGGCAGTTGCACCCCCAAGAGGAACGGCACAAACCCGTCGGGAAGTTATCCAGCCATCGTCTATTCCCCCCAATCTTCTGTTAGCATCAAACGTGAGTTCCCTCGTTCATTATTGGTTAAGTAGAAACACCGCGTTCGATTTGAGCGAAGCTAAGCTGTAGGGCACACATGTATTCACCCGAAGGGTGTACATGTAGACACCCTACACAACGGAACCCGAGGTAAGGAAGAGAGAGCTAGATACCCCCCCCAACCATAAAGCTACATCGGATGTGGATAGTCATCGATAGGGTTCCCCGATTCGGGCCGACTTGACAGCGGCTCCATACACTCTAGTAACCCCTTGGTTCGTACCCCCACGCTAAACTGTAGTTCCCCAGTGAGAAATAAAAGGCTCTAAAACGATTGCAGATGGGTATTTATGCCCCATAAATTATTTTTATAAGCTTAAAAAAAACCGATACTTTCATTGGTTTCCCCATGGAGAAATAATTCTGGCCTTTTACTTTGCTAATGTGCGACTTTGAAGATCGAGTGTTTATCTCAATTTTCATTTCAGCTTCGAATGCTCAGTTCTCCGTTTGGTCGGATGGCGGCCTTCTGGAGATGAACGCCTCGGCGCTCGATGGCCGACAATCGGATATCATCACTGTCGATTTCTACGATTCGGACACTGGCAACTTGATTAAGACCATTCGTTACAAAATCAGATTTATAGACAAGCCATTTGATATAAAAATGTAGCTATTCAGCGTCTTTCCTTCTCCTTCAAGGTAACTCTCAGCTACTTGTGATTCTACCCCCGCCCGTAGGAGCTACCCTAGATAGACTTGCATCTGCCTGGAGGACGCGCACGTGCTTCCGGCTCCAGTGCCTCCGGCAGTCTAACGGAAGGAAAAGTACCTGGTCCTTTTTCTTACTAAAGATCTTCCTTTGACCCTCCTTTGGCCACTTACCTTACAAATCTCCAGCAGGCACTGGGTAGATTACGTGTCTTCCATGCCCCAACGCTCGCAAAGTTAGACCTGGATCATCAAATGGACTTCCAACTCTTTCTGCAGGCTTGTGAAAGAGGGTGCGTTGTCCCGCCCCCTATATGTACTCTTTCGACGGACTGTTCTCTTATCTATCTTTTCAATGGCACCTTCGGTCAGATGTTGAATGCTACACCTGACACATGGAGGACATGCGCGCCCTCCCGGCCCCACTGCCTCGAGGTTAGATAATAGGTGGATGATCACCCGCCCTACCCCCTCCACGCTCGCAGTTTCTAGATGCTCGCCACGGGAGTGCTCCTGCCTTGTCGTCGGAGAAGCGGACTCTGCTCGCTCATTAGAGCGGGCTGCGAAGTGAAGTTTTACTATACACCTCTCCTCCCTCCTCCACCTTTATTTATGGTCTCCTTGTTATCTTATTCATGGTCTCCTCCTATCCTCCTCTATTTTCTTCTGTCCTCAAGTGCGGTTGATTGTGCCTGAGCGTATTGTGGGTGGTTGTAATGTTTGACTGAATGAATGTGTGGGTGCTAGTGGATGTTCGAATTTTTGCAGTCTCGATGCACTGGTCCTGCCTCACCGGGGTGCGTCGTTCCGTGGCTGAACCGCGCTGAGTTGGATGTTGTGGGTGCCCGGACCGCGGCTGACTAGCGCGATGGTCTTTGCGCCCTTGAAGATCCCGATGGCAGCCACCCGTTCTTAAAGCGACGGTGCTGGTTGAAGAGTGCACGGGACCCTACCTCCCTTCGGGGGTGAGCATCTGGTGACGCGGTTGCGTAGGTGGGTTCTGCACTGCACGAGACTGCATCCCCCCTTAATTATATAGATAGTAGGATATGGAGAAAAATAAACCTTTAAAAAGTACTTCTCGCTTCTGGATCCCGTTCCAGTTCTCGCTTTCTCGCGGCAGATCCGTATTCCTCAGAGGTGGACCCTGATTTGGATTACCACCGAATTTGGTCCTTAGAACCAAATTCGACATTTCCCTATCAAAACTTAATATTTTTGATGTGAGGACTTCGATGAATGGTGTGGCGAACCGCGCCGCATGTGGTTCCGTAACGATGGAACCCTGTCCAAGCCATCAAGAATCTTTCTCTGAGATTGCTGTCTCTTCCCACAAAAAAATTAAAAAAGGGGAGGGTGTTTTTCCTTCTAGTGGACTATGACCTTAAGATGCTTCTGTCAATGCTGACTAGCCAGCGGATTATTGATAAACCACAGCGAACCGTTGGTGAGATCCGGGTGAACAGACCAACGATGTTGCTAACGTTTAATCTTCGGGATCTACCATCGCATATTAAGGAAGGTTATTTACGAATACCAGTCAAACGCTTATATCGAATCCGAGACGCCGCTCCAATTGCCATATGTTTGGTCATGTGAGCACTGTCTTTCGCTACCCAATGAGGGGCGCGGTGATTTACCTTCCTGGCCACCGTGCTGACGGGACTCAGCGCCCCTTCCGGCCCGTTTATCCTCTTCTTTCTGAGAGCCTGTTTTTTACCCTACTTCTTCACTTTTCCTACAATCTTCCCCCCAACTTTCTCTGGTCGGCCTCTAATTTCACAGATTGACGCCGACCAGCCTTCTCTTCCCCAACCATCCAGGATCGCCGCTGAGGGGACAACGCCCCTTCACCCCTGAGCTCCGGCCATAGGTGGTGGGTTTTTAACAACCTGCTTCATCACCACCCACACATCCCTCAAATCCCCTTTCTTTCTCCTTTCAATCTCTATCGATTTTACGCCGAGCCCAAGAGGAAGTCGCCAGACCACTAGGCGGGAGGGGTGTCCTTAAAGGGCGGCAGCTGGCTTTGCCGGCCCCGTACTCACCCTCTTCATAGTGGGCTACTGCGTGGGTTGAATAACGTTTCCGTCCCATATGAAAAACAGGGTCACCATGCCGATGATGATAATGAAAAAAATGGGGTTTCCCCCTCCCATGCGCTTACGCAGGGGACCCTTTAAACTACTACTAGGGAAGAGGAGTCTTACTCCTTTCCTATGTCTACGGGTGTAAGGGACTTTCCCTTACCCCCTTCTCTTTCATAAGAGAAAGCAGGCAGACGGCCCATAATTGACCTATTCCGGTGGGAGCGGCTCGAGAGAGCTGACCCCCCTAGGGGGGCGGGGGAAGACAGGGTCCGTTGGCCCATGATCTCCAAAGATTAGCAGGCGAGACACTCCATCCGTATGGGGTGATAAGAGTGAGCAACCGTCAATGTCGTCTCCTCGAATCTCTTATCCACTAATCCTTTAACCATTCTTAACTCTGGTCATGTTACGTTATAACATACGAGAAGTGCAGGTGAGCGGCTTAAAAGCTTCGTTTGAATGAGTCTTTTTTTGAGACTCAGGATGGCCGAGTGGATTCCCCGCTGGCTAACAGTGGTCCGGCGACGCGGGAAGCTGTTCGCAACTCGCATACGCTATTATTTTTTCTTTGCCCCTTTTCCTATTCCCCTCTATCTACAACGTCCTACCACATTCAAACATTCTTTTAGTTGTGTGGATCTATCTATTGGCTCCGCCGGCAGTATCCCAGATTTCAAGTGGTCTGTTTTATATGACCTGAATGGCAGCAACCACTTTTCCATTGTCTTGAAACACACAACCCTATGCCCGCCCCCTTCATATCCTACCAGATAGAATGTTGTACTGGCCGACTGGTCAAAGTTTCATGCCGCTTCCTTAACCAATAAACAAATTGGAGATTTTGTAGATATTGAGGCGGCTACAGATTACTTTTCATATTTAGGGCTCGATGCTGCAGAGTCCGTAATTCCTCGTACTCGGTCCTACCTGGCCGAATATCAGTCCCATAGGGGTCAGGTCAGGTGTGGAAGCGAATTAAAAAAAATAATCAGGGGTCGGTATACTGATCATTCCACCCTGGTATTGAGATGAATGGCGCTATCATCTGCGATCCTGCCAGCGTCTCAAATATATTGGCCTCCTTTTTTGCCGATGTTAGCAGCGTTGAGTGTTACCCAGTTGGGTTTAGACGTATCAAACTCGACTGGAGGACGAAGCCTTGCGTTTCTCGGAGAGATGCGTTCAGCGCTGTCTATGTGCGCCCCCACGTCTCCCAGCCTAGTCAATATCCGATACAACTTTCTTGTGCCTCTCCATCTCCGTACGGAATCACTCCTACTAGATATTTTTAACTGCATTTGTTTCCAAGGATTTTATCCTACTGCGATGAGAACGACGGTAGTCCTACCTTTTCTGAAACCAAGTAGAGACGGCTTGTCTCCTTCCCATTATAGGCCAATACCCCTCACCAGCTGTTTTAGTAAGTTGTTGGAGAAAATGATGAATGTTCGCTTGCAGTGGTTTCTGGAATACAAAGGCCACCTAACTCCATACCAGTGTAGTTTCCGTAAGAAACAGAGTACGACAGATCTTCTTGTCCGTATATAGGGTACTCTCCGTGAGGCATTTGCTCGTTACCTCTATGCGATGGCTGTTTTCTTCCAGTTCGTGATTCAGACCATCTACCACCGGGCCCTTCATAAAGGGCCCTCTTGTTCCTACAAGATAGCCCCTTAGAATTTGTGCCCGGGATACGGTTTTTGGGGATTATCTTGGATCCCAGACTTACTTGGTGTCCTCATCTCTGTGATTTTAGATGTCTCCGGAAAATAGTGTACTTAGTGTAACTCTCCGAGGGACGGAAACGTTATCACGTCACTGCTGCCGGAAGAGGTTTTTGTATGCTACCCCGTAAGGGGCATGGCAATTTACTTTCCTGGCCGCCGTGCTGACGGGACTCCCTACAACCTCATCCATAACTTTCTCTGGTCGGCCTCTAATTTCATAGGGTAGACGACGACCAGATTCCTCTTATCCAACTATCCCAGATTGTGGCTGAGGGGACAACGTTCCCTCACCCCTGAGCTCCGATCTAGGGTAGTGGGTTTTTAACAACCTGCTTCATCTCCACCCACACCTTTCTCACACCCCCTTTCTTTCTCCTTTTAATGTCTATTGATTTGACGTGGAGACTAAAGTGGAGCCGCCATGCCGATGGGCTGCCAGGTCACTAAGCGAAAGGAGTGGCCTCAAATGGCGGCAGGTGGTTCTGCCGGCCCCATATTTACCCCTCGCAGAACGGGCTACTACGTGGGGTGATTATCGTTTGCTTCCTGTATCGCTAATAGAGTCACCATGCCCGATGATGTGAAAAAAACTCTCCCTTTCCCCTTCACCAGTGAAGGAACCACCTTTAGGCAGCTCCGCGAAAAAAAATGGACGTCCCCCACCCCTAGGTGCTTTCGCAGGAGACCCTCCAAAGTACTTCTAACAGAGGGAAGGCTACTCCTCTCCTATGCTTACTGGTTCAGGGGACTCCCCGTCACACCCTTCTCTGGAGTCGCCTTTGGGCTATTCACTCTTTACAGTGGTAGTCCCCCCTTTGCTTTCCAAAGGGACTGCCAAGAAAGCAGGCAGGGGTGCCCATAATTGACCGATCCCGGCGGAGGGGAAAAGAAAAGAAACCGAAAGAAAACAAAAAATACTCGGAGCTCCTCTCCTTTTGAGGGGGCGGACAGGTCTGCTGCCCTTTCGGTAAGCGACCAAGCCAAATATCGGCACGTCCGGCCACGTTGCTCTTCCGGGTAGGGAATCACAGAAAAGACTCGCATGGCGAGCCCAACCTCCCCCGATAAGTCTTCGAAGGCGACAGCGCCTTCAGCCCTTCAGCGCATTGTTCGGCCAACAGCGCCCGGAGTTCTGACTCCGAGAAGTGTACGACCATTCCCGTGAGGGTCTTCTCTTCGAAGAGGGCCCCCGCATCTCCTCCGAGCTAGGCCTGTAGGACATATTCCTTCAATGGAATTGCCGTGGACTCCGAGCCAACTGGGAGGAGCTGCGGAGGCTCGTCTATTCCCGTTACCGTTAGCTATCTTTTTGCAGGAGACCATACTGGCTGCGTGTCCCCTGCCCACCCTTGCGGGGTATAAGGTTTTTGCGACCCCACCACCAAGGGATGGGGGCCTGGAAAGAGGATGCGTGATTTACACCCGGCACGATGTCTCCGTTTTTCTCTTCTCTTTAGATACGCCCTTTTAGACAGTAGCTGTGCAGCTGCACCTGGATAGGAGGTATACTGTTATTTCCGCGGGCATTTCATCGTCAGCCGATTTCGACGCGTGGGACTTGCGCCGCGTCGTGGCACGGTTGCCGATGACATTTTTCTTGTTCCAGGACTTGAAAGAGAGGCACTCCTTCTGGGGAGACTACACGATCAATCCCCGGGGTTAGGTCCTTGCCGACCTGATCGACAAGCTGGAGATGGGCATCCTAAATGTGGATGAGTTCACGTTTCACTGGCCGAGAACAGCTTCTCTATCTCTTGAGTAACAGGGGGGGAGGGAGGAAATGACGAAGCCGTTGGTATATGGGCGTGTCATTTGTCAACACTATATTGAATTCCTGTAAACAAGAATTTACAAAATCTCCATCTCTCTGGCTCAAGGCACCTCTTCTCTCCCACTACACCTGTAAATCTTCTGTTTCTCACATTCATTCAACTCTTCCCACAATTTCACATTAGCAACTAACTCTTCATATTTTCAATCTTCCGACGACACGCTTCCAGAAAACATGCTCGCATTTGCCACAAAGAAATCCCTTTTAACATTCGCCACAGCACTCAATGTGCCCAACTTCTCCTCAGCTCGTATCCCTCTCAAACATTTCTTTCGTAACCAAGGCAACACTTGCACACACACTCTCGGATTCTTCAGATCAATCACCCAGTAAGGGGCGCGGCGATTTGTTTTCCTGGCCGCCGTACTGACGGGACTCAGCGCCCCATCCGGTCCCAGCTTAGCCTCTTCTCCTTCTTTCTGACACCTTGTGTTTTTACCATACTCCCTCACTTTCCCTACAACATCTCCCATAACTTTCTCTGGTCGGCCTCTAATTTCACAGGGTAGACGCTGACCAGCTTCCTCTCCCCCAACCATCCAGGATCGCCGCTGAGGGGAAAACGCCCCCTCACCCCTGAGCTCCGGCCTTGGGTGGTGAGTTTTTAACAACCTGCTTCATCTCCACCCATACCTTCCTCACATCCTCTTTCATTCTTACTTCTGCACACCGTGCCACGCTATTAGCTTCACTCATTTCTTTAATGTTTTAGATGTTTATACTTTTCGAAGTTTCTAGAACTTATGTGACCGACGTCTCTTCATAGTGCAACATTTCCATCCTAACTTCATTTGAATCCCTGGCTTCTTTGATTAGTTATAGCACGTAATGTGATCTTCAGGTGCGCCAGCTGCTGAACGATTTTTTTTAAATGGGTAAGGCTAAGGGTCTCACTGAGGCTGAAAAAAATACGATAGTGAAAGAAATGGCTAAAGGAACTCCCCAAAATTATACCCAACTCCATTGGCTGCCATGTTGACACCTTGAAGCGTTTTTTAGCTAACCCATCACCAAAGAAGGCACGGTCGGACTTTAGCGTCCTAGAGACTATATCTACCCGGGACCTTCGTAATGTTAAGAGGCAGCTGTTGAAGAAGCCAGGACAAACATCGAAAGCAATTTTTGCTGAAGCAAGTCTGCCAGAAGCGTTAAAATCAACGTCATGCCGGTTGCTGAGAGACATGGGGAAAAGCATTACGCCTGAAAAACGACCTCTTCTGACGCCCAGACACAAAGATTTGCGGATGGAATGGGCGCAAAAGCACATGAAGACAGACAAGGCCAAAAGCGTCACATCCGTTTTCGTTGCCAACAGGGCGGAGGAGGTGTAATGTTATGAGCAGGAATAGTTTGAAATTAACTTTTGCTCCTGTTCGAGTGGCTGATGGAGTAAAAATAACTTCTGCGTCCTATTGCCAGCTTCTTGAGTTAATTTTGCTTTCATGGCTGCAAGAAGTACCACTGCAACGCGTCGAAGGTTAATATTTCAGCACAACAATGCCCTGTCACACTCTGCAAAAGCAACACAAGTATGTTTGTCATTAATGGGACTAAAAGGTAACCGTTTGATGGTATGGCTGCCTTGCTCTCCCGATTTGAGCCCTATTTAAACTTATGGGGGATTCTGAAGCAGGCTATTTACAAGGATGGGAAGCAGTACACTTCGAAAGAAGATTTGTGGAAAGCAATTGAGACATCTTCACGCACGTGCCCTGAGTGCTCTCGGGGCATTGGAATCTCCGCATCCTCTGGTTCGCGATATCCATGACGCCACGGTTTTGGCAAGCCAAGCAGATGTCAAGATTATCTTCTGCTGGGATCCTGGACATGTAGGAATTGCGGGGAATGAGCGCGCCGATGAGGGCGCCAAAGAGTCTGCGAGGACTCTGCGACCGGACCAGCGTTTCGCTCTTCCTCACACCGACTACATTGCAGGAATACGGGCAGCTCTTCGGGGTGCCTAACAAAGAAGATGGAAGACGGTCGACGGGAACTTAAAGTTGCGTGCCATTGCGCCGCGACTGTTCCCGTGGACCTATCCCCCAATGCCGCGATGGCTTCAAGTTGCTTTCTGTCGTCTCTGAATTAGACACACTCGCGGGACGCACCGACATTTGATGGACCGCTCGCCTGCGACCTATTGTGACGACTGCGTCGTCCCCCGGACTGTTCGGCACATTCTTGTTGAATGTTCCAGTATGGGTGATCTTCGCGTACGTTATCTGTCCCGATACTGAGACGAGCGGGGTTGCTACGACTTGTCCCTTGTACTCGGGACTGGTTCGTGCACACCGACCTGCGGACTATACGACTTTTTGGAGTAGGCTAACCTCATCTACTTTATTTGACCTTTTGTTGTGGCTCGCATGCTCTTACGCCGGGCGGAGGTGGGCCTATCCCCGACGCTGAAGCGTGCTTCCTCTTGTTACCTTTTTCTTTTTTTTTAGCCTATGATCTTTTTATCCTTGTTATCTGCTATTTACTTGTTATTTTTTTAGTATAGCCTAGTCATAGGCTGTAGTGAGTACGGCGACTTATGCCCAAGTAGGCAGTCGCCAGATGGGCTCCTTAAAAGAAAGAAAAATCTCGTATGCTCCTCCAATCGATACATGTGCAGTAATCCATCGGAAGATTATCTTCATCCTCGACTTGCATCAGCCCTTGCGTCGCGAATACCACGAACCAAGGATTACAGAAGTTCCAATTCCTCAAGTCCGCTCGTTGCGCCCTGGAAGTCTTAAAAATCACAATCTTGTCTCCACACGGTAGGATGCTTCATCTCCTTTACTGTGTAGTATATTCTAACCAGCTACATAGGTCTTCAAGACAGAGGCAACGCCCAGAAAGTCCCCCCTCCCTAACACTGCTTCAATCAAAGGGAAGAAGGCGTGAAACCATGCCCTCTATTCGGATTTATGGCGATCCGTGTACACTGGCATGGCTCAGGAATGACATTATGTGTGCTTTCAAAAAATCCAACGCAGTACTTTGGGTGTTGTAGAAGCTTAGGGAGCAGATGTGGGGCGACAAACTTTAAAATGTAATAGCCATCAGGGAGGTACCCCTAGCAGAATCAGAATCTCAACCATTCCGCTAGAGAGCTTCAAAAAAAATGTCGTGAACAAAATCAACCTCTTTTTATGGCCTTTATAGACCATACGAAAGCCTTTTATAGTGTAAAGCGTGAGCTTTTATGGAAAATCCTGTCTAGATTTGGTTGTCCTCAAAAACGTATCTGTCATGCGTCTTTTTCACGATGACATGACCGTGTCAATTATATTGAACGGTAACTCAACAAACTTTTTCAATGTCAACTCTGGAGCCAAACAAGGCTGTGTAGCTGCCCCAACACTTTTCTCATTATTTATTTCCGCCATTCTGCTTTAGCCAAGACGACCTTCCTCCAGGTATCTCCATCAAATATAGATTTGACGGAGGGATTTTTAATCTTAGCCGCCTTAAAGCTAGGACTAAAACATAAACTGCCTCGATTCTCTAAATTTAATATGCAGATAATAATGCAGTTTGCGCTCTCCACGCGGAGGAACTACAAAGAATCATATCAGCATTTGCGAATGACTACTCCAGGCTCGGTTTGTCACTTAATGTTCACAAAACTCAAGTTTTGTACCAACCAGCATCAATAAACCCAGGTCATCCTTAATTAGCATCCGCACCCAATATTCCAGGTAAGCCTCGATTGCCGGCCCCTAATATTCAAATTAATGGGGAAACTCTAGAATGTGTTGAAAGATTTGTCTACTTGAGGAGCGACTTGTCAGCGGACCTAGCTATTTATGATGAAGTCCAATATAGGCTCTGTTGCGCCAACTCTGTGTTTGGTAAATTACGAGAGCGCGTCTTTGACGACCGTTGCCTACGCCTAGCAACGAAAGTTAAAATTTACAAGGCCATAGTTTTGCCCTCACTATTACGAGTATATGGATCAGAAACCTGGACTACTTACTGTCGGAAAATCAAAACCCCAGAAAGATTTCATCAACGTTCCTTGCGCAGTATAATGGAGTTAACCTGGGAAGACCGTCGCACCAACCTGAGTGTACTGGACGAAGCAAACAGTACAAGTATTGAATCCATCATAATAAAACAAAACAGTTGTGATGGTCTGCCCATGTGGTCAGAAAGTCTACCGAAGCAAATATATTACTCAGAACTCAGCTTGGGAGATAGAAGGAATGGTATAAAGACTCTCAAAGACAACCTAAAGGTATATTGGATAGATTACAAAACGTGGGCAACCAAAGCTCTGGGCAGAAAATCATGCAGACGAATGCTGAAAAGCGGAGTTGAAACGTTTGAAGCAAATCGAAGGCAACACCGTGAAGTCCACAGAGCTGCTAGATTAGCCCCTCGAGATCGTCCGCGCCAACCTCACCTACCTATTCATGCATGTCCCGTCTGTGATAAAATCTGTGGCGCTAGAATCGGGCTGATAGAACCCCGGGCACAAGCTATATTCTTCCGCGAGTGATGGAATGATGATGATATTTTCTTCATGCACCTCATAAGCGAAGTCCAACTTGAATCTGCTTCGAGTTATTCCTTCTATAATTCCTTTGGTTGTTGGGAGTTTAGAGAGTGGTGCAGACGGTCAAGCATGTATCTTCATATTTAGATCTAGGGTAGTTTTGACGAGTGGACTTTGGTTTCTTTTGCTAGTCTCCTTTTCTAGTTCGGGTTTTTTGGGGGAGGGGCCGGGGCAGTTACATTTTTCTATTGAGACATTTGGCAACTTTATCTTTGTTCAGGTTCTCTAGACTTAGTTAATTGAGGGTTTCTCGAATTTGCTCCATGTTTGCGACTGGTACAAATTGGTATTAAAGTTACTTAGGAAAATAAAAGAGAATTATGCGGTACTACATGTCGAATTATTTTTTCTCAGGGATATTTGTTAACTTTCAAATTCGGGTTTTCATTATTTCACTTCCTGCGGAAACTTTTTTTCCTCCACCAAAATCATTTGTGTATTAATATCGTAAAAGGAAATTAAATGAAATTTTCACAATCGAAAGATAAATGGACAAAACAAATTTTACAGGATCAAAACATCTCTAATAGTTTTTTGAGTAATATTAATTCAAAATTCGGTTAACTTTGTGGGTCACCCTGTATACATCAATATCAAAATATGTAATTTGGCCAAACATAAACCCCATAATTATCTTTGCCCAGTCATTTATCTAACCTACCTTTGAACAGATTGAAACTGGACTATTCACAACATCCTGTTATTTATTTTTGCAAATCTTACTTACACAGTTGTTGTTCAATCTTTAAATGATGACCCTTGGCCCCATTATTGCCCTCCAGATACAAAAACTTGCTAATACCCAATTTGTTTATCCCAGAAAAAAAAGAAAAAAACTCAAGCATAACAAATTCCAGGTACATAAGAAATGAGTTGACAAAAGACTTATAGAGGGGGGTTGAAAGTTACACAATGAGGTTATCGGTTTGTGAGGGTGGTATAGGTTACCGGTTTGTGGGAGCGTAGTTGGTAATTATAAGGGCGTGGATTGAAGAGTCCGCGTTGCTATTGCGCTCGAAGGGTGACGAAGACTTTAGGCAGTTGACCTACTTTACGCCTCTGTCGAATTGGTTCTGACTCCTTATAATTTCTCACGGAGGTTATGCGTTAGGCTGGGATTACCGAATGTGGTTCGGTAATCGGTGTAAGTAAAGGACGCGGCAAAGAAAATATAACTTTATTTTTAAATTGGCC